>CM012444.1:2042705-2605205 GCA_003999625.1 Oryzias javanicus
TAAAAAAATGTAAGTCTTATATGTGACTATATTGGACTAGATTTTTTTTAACTTAAGTTAGACAAACATTAAACAATAAATGTGGTCAATAAATCAACAAAATGTACTCAATGGTAACAAATGTGTTTTATAAATATTCATTCTCACCCCATCTAGTGGGAGAAAATATCTTTTATTCATGCTTTGAACATCCTGCCTTAGCCATTCTACCGTCTCAAAGTGCATTAGAAGAGACTTGTGCAGCAGCTTGGACATATGTGCAGATGGGGATCATATCTAATTCCTGACAATGATGGATTCTTTCCACCACCTGGTTGATCTCATTTTACGTGCTACATTTTCATCCACACACACCTGCAGTAAAGAAGCAGGTTTAGGTCTGTTTAATACCACGGCTGCAGGGTGGGACTTCAAGTTTCCCTTTTTTCATCTTAAAGGCTCTTTCACACACACTCAACATGAAGCAGCTGAACAGATTCTAACCAACTTGATGCAGTCTGAACCAAAGCATTGACGCACACATGCAGGTTAGTCGCTACCAAGACACCCAAAGGCACGCATGTGCAAACACACACACAGTTCTTAGTAGGGAGAGAAACTGCAGACATTCATAGTAAATGAGTGCAGGGACAGCATTAAACACAGACGATGGCTGAAAAGAGACGAGCTAAAGTGGATCAAGGGTTGAGAGGAGGAGTCTGTAAAACCAGGACAGAGAGCAGAAAAAGGAGCGGCTGAAAAGATGGGACATTCATTTGAAATGAGGCATGCTTTTTATTAGGGCTGCCACGATTATTCGACTAATCCACAATCAAAAAAGTCGACGACTAATTTAATTGTTGATTAGTCGTTACTTTATATTATATGGAGTCAGAGTGTAGTAAAGTTCAAAGTCATTACGGCATTCTGCTAGATTTTTGGAATATTTTGGCATTTATTAATTTTTTTTAGACCATTTTGAAGTTTAGCTAATATTTCAGCTACACGCTAGCTATTTTAGCTAACATAGGCTTTAATTCAGTTTTTTAGGCTAATATGGCATTTAACTAATATTCTAGCTGGTTATTAGCTTCAGTGTTTTCAGCTGTCAACTTCAGCATCTTCATCAGCCAAATTCAGCTTACGGCATTCTCACTAGCATTATTGCAGGTAATTTTATGTATTTGGTTGGAGTAGGGGTGTAACGGATCACCAAACCCACGGGTTGGATTATGTCACGTTTTAGGGTCACGGTTCGGATAATATTTTGGATGAGGAAAAAGTAAAAGAAAAAAAAAAAAGCTCAATTAATTTTTGGAAATGCTTCAAATCATATATTCACTAACCATATAAAGTACTTCACACATAATATTTATATAAGCAACATCAAAAAATTTGCTCATTGAGGCCTATTCATTAAAATAGCACATATTTAAATTTTGAACACAAACGAAATGTTAAAACATGTAGTTTCTGATCACATTTACGTGTCTTTAGACCAAATCTACAAAAACTGAGAAAAAAGAATGCTTAAAAATAGTGTTGAAAATATCAAATCTATCTAATAAAACCGTTAAAATGATTTTTTGTTATTAATTTTTTTATTGAAACTAACTGTGGGAACATTTAAATATTTGAAATAAAAAATGTCATCCGTTAAATGTGGCACTGCTGTGCCGGCTTTTCCTGGTGGTTTTTGATCATTTTGGCTTGCCATACAATCGTCTCCTGACCACACCAGCAAGTGTCTGAAGCGTCTTTTTCCTGTGTGGGACAGTTGCTGCTGCTCATTGGAAGATTCTTTAAATCCAGACATAGAGAAGAATACCGATGCTTTTATTCAGCTCTTAATTTGAGGAGAACCCATGCGATGTGAACAGCCAATACATTGAAATTATACTAGCACGAGGAGTATACACACACGGGGGGTGGGGATGGTGTGGTCTGCCGTACACGCGTGTCCCGAACCGTGGCCTCTGATCCGTACGGACCACAGATTGTCCATGATCCGTTACACCCCTAGTTTAGAACTAATGAGGGTTAAGATGTGTGTTTTTCATCCACTTTGTGTATGACTCGATTAGTCGACTAATCACAAAAAAAATAATCGATGATTAGTCGACTATTAAAACAATCGTTTGTGGCAGCACTCATTTTTAATTATTCTGTGTCAGACATTTGATGAATAACATTTTAATGTGGAGAAAAAATGTACAGAAACCGACAAAATTTTAGGGCTGGGAATCGCCAATAATTTTGAGAATAAATTCCATTAAATTCAAATTTTTTCGATGCTTTCAATCCTCTCAATTCTATTTGATTAAGTTCAATTTTAAGTTGACACATATTTTTTTAGAAGCACATTAATAATCTATATATGTTTTAAAGATATTCATATTAATCTGATCCAGTTCACACACTGTAAAATGTGTTAGTGAGATAGTGAATATCATACAGTGTGACATGGATTCTCTAAAGGACCAGTTCCAACAGTTGTTCTGCTTCTCCTGAGGGCGTTTCCGCTTGGCCACTAGGTGGCGATCGCACTAAAGCCTTACACCTTTTTCCAGAAGAGGAAGAAAATACGAGCAAAAAACATTTTATTAGACCACAACTGATTACTTTAAAATATTTCCTTGAAGAGTTTGTAGAAATCACGCCTCTTTTTCTACCCTTTAATCCTGTCCAGGGGTCTGCAACCTGCGGGTAGAGGAGCCAGATGTGGCTCTTCTCCATTGTGGCTCTCTGGTTAAAGAAAATGACAAAACTTTTGGTTTTAAAAGTAACTGTAAAGTACAGTTTAGAAAAAAAAAAAGTAAAATACTTTGCCAGTAGTAGCCATAGTGGTTCCATAATCGAGAACGAAACTTTTTGACAAATTTCAGTGTTTTAGGTGGGCCTCATGGTTACAAAAATACAGTACTGTTGCGGGACATAAAGTTACTATTTTGAATGTTTATGCGCCAAATGATGATTGCCCAATTTTCTTTAAAAAACTGTCCCATTTAATGGCAGATAATTTTGAAGGTTTCTTCGTTATGGGTGGTGACTTAAATTGTGTTTTGAAGAATCAACTTGATAAACTACCGATATCTGTAAAACCTCAAACAAGGATGTCTAAACGTTTAACTAACATGATGAAAGAATTAGGATTAGTAGATGTATGGCGTCATATTCACCAACAAGAGAGAAACTTTACTTTTTTTCACAAGTACATGGAAGTTACTCTAGATTAGATTATTTTTTAATTAAAAAAAAGATGTACACCAGGTTAAAAAATGTACTATTGAACCAATGATTATTTCCGATCATAATCCAGTGACAATGTCAGTCGATATTGGATTGGAAACAAATAAGAAGTATTGGAGACTTAATGTCTCCCTACTGACAAATACTAAGACAAGAGAAGAAATAAGATCAGCTATACTGGACTATTTTGCTTTAAATGACAATGGCATGGTTTCACCATCTACTTTATGGGATGCAGTGAAAGCTACAATAAGAGGACTACTTATCTCTATAGGTTCAAGATTCAAAAAAGAAAGACTAAGACAACAAATAGAATTAGAAACAAGTATTAAACAACTGGAAAAAGAGCACAAACAATCTGGTAAACAAAATACATTAGATAAACTTATTGAAATGAGAACTCAATTAGATGAATTACTAACGTATAAAGCAGAAGGAGCTTTAAGATTCATTGACAGAAAATATTATGAAATGGGTAATAAGGCCAGCAAATTATTATCATTTCAACTACAGAAATTACAAGAAAGCTGTGTAATTCCAAAAATTAAAGATTTTAATTCCCATAAAATTGAAACTAATCCCAAAACAATATCAAACATTTTCGCGGAATACTATGAGTTCCTGTATAAAAATCAAACTTTAGAATCTAGAGAGGAGAAAATAAATAGCTTTTTCAAAAAATGTAGACTTAATAAATTGACAGTGGATGAAACAACAACATTAGTGGAACCAATTACTGAAAAAGAAGTTATAGACTCAATTAATCAATTAAAAAATAATAAATCACCAGGAATAGATGGATTCACTGGAGAATACTATAAAATATTTTTGAATGAGTTAAGCCCAAGGCTGTGTAAATTATATAACTATGCATTAAATTCAGGTAATTTGCCACAAACATGGTCAGAGGCCATTATAACAGTGATACATAAAGAAGGGAAAGATCCATTGAATTGTTCCAGTTACCGTCCCATAAGTCTATTATGTGTTGACTATAAAATACTAACATCGATTTTATCAACCAGGTTACAAAAATATATAAAAAAAAAATTAGTCAAACCAGATCAAACCGGCTTTGTTGTTGGTCGCCAAGGAAAAAATAACTTTAGGAGGGTGTTAAATCTACAAACTTTAATGACAAAAACTCCAGATCCATCCATGTTTCTTAGTCTAGATGCTGAAAAAGCATTCGATCGAATTGATTGGGTATTTCTTGACAGATCATTATTCGAGATGGAATTTGGCAAAAATATTTATTAAATGGATAAAATGTTTGTATAAAAATGCAAAGTCAAAAATAAAAATCAATGGTCGTTATTCAGATTTCTTTAGCATAGAAAGAGGAGTTAGATAAGGTGACTCCCTGTCCCCTATTTTATTTATTTTAAGTATCGAACCACTAGCTGAAGCTATACGGCAAGATGATCAAATAGAAGGAATTGAAGATGGTAAGAACTCTGTTAATAAAATTTCTCTGTTGGCAGATGATATTTTATTATTTATAAAAAACCCACTTTCCTCCGTACCACGACTAATGGCCCGCTTAAAAGAGTTTGGAGCTATCTCAGGATACAAAATAAACCAAAACAAGTCTGAAGCAATGATGATATCAGGGACATGGCCATATGAACTTAATGAAATAACATCCTTTCATTGGCCCAAAGAAGGATTTAGATATTTGGGAGTTACACTTACTCGTGTAACAACAAATCTTTTTAAAATGAATTATGATAAATTATTTAAAGAAATAAAAAATGATCTTAACCGATGGGAAATTCTCCCTTTATCTCTTCTTGGCAGAGTAGAAACAATTAGAATGAACGTCCTACCTGGCTTTTTATTTCTATTCCAATCACTCCCCATAAAAATTCCATCTTCATTTTTTAATATTTTAGAAAAAATATTTAACAAATTTATATGGCAACACAAAAAAACAAGAATCAAACTTACAACCCTATACTTAGCTAAAAATAAGGGAGGTCTTGCACTTCCAAACCTAAAGATGTATTATTGGGCAACTCAATTACGAGCAATGGTAACCTGGATAACTGGAGATAAAGAAGCTCAATGGAATCAAATAGAACAAGGAAAATGAAAAATATACAACTATCAATGCTCCCCTTCATGAATACAAGACAAAGTAATAAATTAAAGATCGACAATGAATGGATAAAACACACCTTAAAGGGCAGAAGTAAAAAATAAAATCAAAGATCCCGGATCACTCTCCCGAGCTATGCTATAACTGAAAATGTTGATTTCCCACCATCATTAGGGGATACAGGCTTCAAAAGATGGGCAGAGAGGGGTATTATCATCATAAACCAACTTTTTGAGGGAGAACATTTTAAATCTTTCTCCCAGTTACAGGAACAATATGGCCTTACCCAAAAAGATTTTTATCGATATTTACAAATCAGAAATTATATGACAAATCACAAGGAAAAAGAGAGAATAAAAAAAAAAACTGTATAGAAGAACTTATTATATTAATATTAGAAAAACAAATTCCAGTTCAAAAACTTACCTCTCAGATATATAAGAGATTGTCATCATGTGCAATCCATAATCTTCATACTTGGTCATTTACCTAATAATAGCCTAAATAAAGACCAAAGACAGATTATATATATATACTATTAGTAATTGCTAGAAAAATGATAACACTTAATTGGAAAAATATTAAACCACCAACAATAAATAACTGGAAAAATAAAGTAAGACAAGTATACCTGATGGAAAAAATGACAGCTTCTCTTCAGATGAAAACAGACTCATTTAATGAGAAATGGAAAGGTGTAAAAGACTATTTAAGTATTTAAATGACAGGGTGTTTAAAATTTCTATATATAATCAAATGTACACACCTATGAAGATATAGTTAAATATAAATACTCAAGGTTGATCTGAAACAATACTTATACAGATGAACTCTTAGTCTCATTTACTCATTTTTATGAATGTAATTATTTTTTGTTTTGTTTTTTTTTCTTCCTGAAGAATCGATGGTGTGATGTATCTAACTGACGTATGTTTTGTTCTGTTCTGTTGTGCTATGTTCTGTTATGTATCAACTGGGGTGAAAACTAAAAATAAAAAGTTTGAAAAAAAAAAAAATACCGTTCATGAACTCTGTTATAATTTTAGAAAGTTAGATCTATGAATCTCTGGTTTAGAAGCACCACAAATGTTTAAAGAAAAATTATTTTTCTAATGGCTGACATTACACCACCTACCACCAGTTTATCGAAATGATCTTATGTGACACAGGAAGTCTTTTGTTTTGAAAGGAACTACTTGTCAGCCTCTGTTAAAAGTTATAAACTGTTTCATATTTGGGGGAAATCAATCTGTTTTCTCTTAAAGTTTGTTTTATTTATGCCAATTTGATGTTTCCCACACAAATGACAACTACATAAATACAAAGTTTTGTTGTTCTAAAGGCGTGTGGCTCAGTGAGAAATGGACCCAAATGGCTCTTTGCGTGTTAAGGGTCGCTGACCCCGGATCTACAGTAGTCACTGAAAACGTCAAGTAGCCGCAGCACGTGTATCTAAAGAAATAAATCTGATCATTAAAATAAGTTCAAAGAAAATAAAAAATAATTGAATTTAAAATAAGCATAAATGTAAACTTTTGAATACATATTAATCAAATGCAGCTGAGAACAGGTGAGTCTTTAACCTAGATTTAAATCCACTGAGTGTTCCAGATCTGTGGAGCATAGAAGCTGAATGCAGCTTCTCCATGTTTAGTTCTGACTCCCGGAACTGATAAAAGACTGAATCCTGATGATCGGAGAGGTCTGGCTGATACATACTGGGTCAAGAGGTCAGTCATGTATTTTGGTGCTAAACCATTCAAAGCTTTATAAATCAGTAACAGAACTTTAAAGTCCATCCTCTGACAGACAGGTAACCAGTGGAAAGATCTCAGAACTGGACTGATGTGGTCGACTTTCCTGGTCCTAGTGAGAATAGGAAGAGTCTTTGAGTGCAAAGTCAAAGCGGTTCAAGTCTTGCTCCAGGCTTTTTGTTGTCACAGATCTGTTTCTTTAAATGTCTTATACGGGAGAATGTTCACCCTGGTTGCTCTGAGAGTGGTCCATTTGTACGTAGAGCTCACGACCCAACTTAAAAAGTTGCATAGCAACGACCACACAATTCTGGTGCGCGTATTTGCATTGACTTTTCATCAAAAGTGGCCGCTTGAACCGGTGTGGGAGTACCTTTAAATGGCGTCTTTACATGGACTTATCATTGAAACTCGACGCTGTATCCAGTGTGAATGCAGCATTAGATCCACAGGATAAAAACCCGGGTTCTTGATCCTCAACCCGGTCAGTGAGAGAACAATCTTCATTTAAATATGATCTACGGAAATATGATTTATGAAAAAAAATCTTGAAAGCTCCAAAAAATCTACTCCTAGACTGGAGGTGCTTCGAATGTCATGATTAAGATCTTTACATTTAAATTCAGGTTTTTGAGGGAACATGTAGAAAAATCTAATCAATTACAGTAATGCTTGTAAATGTAATTAGCTATTTTCCATCCCTGGTTTGAATGTTGAGAATGTTTTTTTTAGATTTGTGCTGTTGATTTTTTTTTTTAATCACTAAGAAGATCACATCTATATTCATTTTGTTTCAATCCTTAGAATAATAATGTGAAAAAAGGTCAAAGACCAAAGCAGCCTCCAACAGTGAGTTGGGTTTTCATTTGTGAACGTATGCTTGACCTTCTGAGAGTCCTGCAGCCTGCAGTGCACACAAGTTTGCTCTACTAATTGAATGAAAGGGACTTTATGTTTGCAAAGAACTGAAACTGTTCCTGTGGAAAAGAGTTCGTGTAATTGAATTTATGAGAGACTGTGATCAAAAACAAACCCTGGAAGAGTCTGTCGCTTAGAAATGTTTGGTTCTGTACAGGATCAGCCTTCCGTAGTGAGTGGAAGACAGAAGAGGGGCTTTAAACCCAGAAGTAATCCAATTCTGTGTTTATGGATTAGAGAAACTAGAGAAACACGTCGCTGTTCAAGTTTTTTTAACCCTTTCATTCTGGAGATGCATAAAAAAACATATTGTAACTCTTCCATCAATGTAGGATCAGGAGTCCACATGGCTGCTCTTCTCCGCTTCAGAATCAATGGAATAAACTTCTATGACTTAAATGGCTGAAGAGTTATGGTAAACAGTGGAGCTAAAGCTCCAGTGTTAAAGACCCCATCTGCATCGTTTCCAGTGGTCTTTTAATTATGATTATACTGTTTTTAGCTAAACAAAAACTTTTCCTAGGACATAGTTGATACCAAGCATTTTCTTCTGCCTATCCTCTTTTCAAACATGTATTTGTGGAATTCAGTTTGTGAGTTTTTCTTTACAAAGGAAGATTGTATTGTTGTTTTTTTTTTTTACTTTTGTACCGTTTATACTCTTTCCTGCTAGCTTACAGCCCCTCACACCGCCGACCTAACAGTAACAAAAATGGAGAGAAATATTGTAATTTTCCAGTCGTGCAGTTTAGATCCAGATTCCAACTTGGACAGGGAAAACAAAGACGTTTATGGATCTCTTTGTCTGTAAGTGGAGGATCAGAATGGAGCAGAGCAGGGAGCTGGTAGCCTGTTCAGTGTATTTTCTACATCATAAATGCGCTCTCTTTCAAAGGAAATTGATACATCTGGTCTTGATTCACAATTTGAATGAAGAAATAATCAAAATTGCAGTTTTAGACTTTTTTTTTTTAAATTGTCTTCACTACATGAAAAATGTTGCAGTCGTGAGCCATCATGTTAACCTGTGAAGCTCTTTTCATCTCACCTGCAGGATAGCAAAGGTTATTCTATTACTTTACAGGAAATAAGACAGGTTGTATGCTTAAATAATACATTTTAGAATTTTGATTTGACTTTGATCATCTTCAAAACCTGTGGACCTTTAGAGGGTCTCTGGTCACATGCAAGACGGTGCCAGAAACAATCTCTAAACTTTAGGAAATCCTTTTCAAAAATGATATTTGTTAAAAAACTTTTCAAGGAGCTAATCAGCTTTTTAAACTGCAGACATACAAGTTTGTTCATGTTTTGCTAGCAGACAGACTGTAACCACCCATAAGGGCAGTTGTCACTTCAACATTACTGGTATGTAGCACACGCCAGTTACATGGTTTTTTCTTCATGATCAATTTCTAAAAGAGTCTTTATTAATCTAAAAAAAAAACCCAGCTGTTTTCCCTAAAATTTGATGTAAAAATAAATGAACAGAGCAGATGTTTGCGCTGCAGAAACACTTAGAATTTTGTTCTCCATGTTTCCTTTAGTTTCAGGTGGAAATGTGATCTAATGTGCTCTGATGCTCTGATGCCATCTGCTGTCATACATGGATGGTTGAGCTGCAGAGACCGTTCAGTGAAAAAGGCTGGTTTATTAATAGTTATATAACAGACAATGCTTCGTAGTCATGATGGTCAGTTGTTGGAAAAAAGAAGCAAAAAAGAGAATAGTGTGCTGGAGACGATGTGGGAAAATGGGGGATTATACACAGCGTGTTTTGACTGACTCCTGGTTTCATGCTGATTTAACATATAACTTTCATATATTATTATTGGTTGCTAAGAAATACACAACTGCCAATTGGAAAAATGCTACGTCCTCATCTGTAAATGAATGGAACAGAGAGTAAAACGGGTTTACACAATGGAAAAAAATCATTATTGCTAAAAATGGATGTTTATGATCAAAGATGGCGAATGGTTAAACTCTATTTAGATTTGTGACTCGCTTTATGTGTTTTTTTTTAAGTAATTAAATTCAGTTATTTATTTCCTTCAAATATCATCTGCCCTGTTCTGTGAAATGAAATGAAATGAAGCTTTATTTGTCATATGCAGCATCAACGCAGGTCAATACAACAATGAAATGCTTGGGATGAGAATCCAGTGAAACTCGCCAGTTTTGTACATACTTTTACATACAATAGTATGTAGAGCAGGTAGAGGATAATATATGTCAAAAGTAATAAGTAGTAAAGTATAAAGTTAAAAGTAGTAGTATTTACAAAAATAATACAAAGGAGTAGCAATTTGAAGTTAAAACAGATAAAGAAGGTGACAGTCTAGGTGCATAAAAACAAAAGAGATGTGGGGGGGTGAAGCTAGCGGCGTGATCCGGAGGGGTTTTAAACACATTGCACTTAGGTTGCTATACAAAAGTTGGTACAATGACCAGCCTCAATTTGAGGTGCTATTTAGAGTTTGAGTTTAGGAGTCTGACAGCTTGAGGGTAGTAGCTGTCTCTGAGTCTCTTTGTACGTGCTGGCAGGCTCCTGTATCGTCTGCCAGAGGGTAGCAGTTGAAAGAGTCCTTTTGCTGGGTGAGTACTGTCCTCAGTGATGCTCCGTGCTTCACGCAGACTTCTGCTGTGATAAACGTCCTGGATGGAAGGAAGGGTGCTGCCGGTGATGTCCTCTGCTACTCGGTTGACTTTCTGTAGAGCTTTCCTTCTCTCAGAGGTGCAGTTTCCATACCACACCGTGATGCAGCCCACCAGAACGCTCTGGATGGTGCATCTGTAGAAGTTCCTGAGGATGTTGGTGTTCATGCCACCAAACTTCTTCAGTTTTCTCAGGAAGTAAGTCTTGACGGGCTTCTTCTCACCACGGTGTTTGTGTGTAGCGTCCATGTCCAATTCTCAGTGATGTGTACCTAGGAATTTGAAGCTTCTGACCTGCTCCACGTCACGTTGTTAAAAATGAGGATGGTAGGTGTGATTTATATGTCTCCTGAAGTCCACAATCATTTCCTTTGTTTTTTTGATGTTGAGAGAGAGGTGGTTTTCCTGACACCAGCTGGTGAGTGATGTCTCCTCGTCCCTGTCGGGGCGCTCATTGTTGTTGGAGATGAGACCAAGGATGGTGGTATTGTCAGCGAACTTCAGGATGATGGAGCTCTGCTTGGCAGTGCAGTCATGGGTGAACAGCGAGTACAGGAGTGGGCTGAGGACACAGCCCTGCAGTGTTCCGGTGCTGAGGACACGTGTGGTGGAGAGATGGCTGCCGATCCTCACTGCTCGGGGTCTGTTGCTGAGGAAGTCCTGTATCCAGCTGCAAATTGGCTTCTCCAGACCCAGGTTGGTGACTTTGGAGACCAGTTTGGAGGGGATCACTGTATTGAATGCCAGGCTGTAGTCAACGAAGAGCATTCTCACTCTTATTTTTGTAATCTCATATGGGCAATGGCGTCATCTGTCGACCTCTTGGCGCTGTATGCAAACTGCAGAGGGTCTAAAGCAGGGGTCTCAAACTCAATTCAGGGGGCCGCTGGAGGCAGAATCTGGGTGAGGCCGGGCCGCATCAGGATTTCCACAAGAAAATCGCTGATAAAACATTCCAATGTTCTCAAATATCTTTATTTTTCACACAAAATAATTAATGAAGTAATTTATTAATTTTAAAAAATGAATTATAAAATCAATCATTAATAATTAAAATAATAACAATGATCATACAGCAGACACAGACGACTGCATAAACCACATATTGACTGACTGACTAGAGCAGTGTTTCTCAAATGGTGGGACGCGCCCCTGGAGGGAATGCGAATAAAAACATGTTTACATTAGTGATGAATATTGTGCATAACCCTACATAGTAAATTAAATATAGCGAAAACAACCTAAAAATCAATTTGGTAGCAGAAAAAGCCGCTGTTTACAGTGAACCAATGCAAAAGAACTGAATCTCTGAGAAAAGCAGAATTCCATCACTACTGTGGAGGAAAACAAGGAAAGATTGTTTTTACTTTGTCTGGAAGTATTCTAAAAAACGAAAGAGAACAATTAATAAAACAGATTATTTAGAAGTTTATTTTTTATTATTATTCTTTAATGATAATAAAAGTATGATATTTTGAGGAGATGTACGTTTAACTTGAGCAAATTAACTGATACTAATGATGTTTGCAGCTGAAAGGGGGGGTGTCTAAGAGAAAAAACCTGACAAACACTGGACAAGAGAAAACTATTTTTATTCCATTTCAAACGTCTGTATTTACAGAACCTCCTTCATTTCTGAGCTGTAATCGGGCACACACTGAATCTTCAACCCGGTTCAATATTTCACGCACAGTCGCAGCAGCGCTAATGAACGGTAAAAACACCATAGAAGAAGAATCTCCTCTCTACTGCTGCTGCGTGCGTGACCGCGCTGCTCCGGTGTGGATACCACCTGCTGAGCGTGCGTTCATAAACCCGCGCAGACATGCGGCCGGTGTGGAAACACCTTTGAAGATTCTGCTCGCTCGCGGGCATCACTCACGCACGCGGAAGTAGTCAGTCTCTCTCGGGAGGACTTTTTCTGATCGTGGAGGAGGAAAAAGCGCTTGCGAGGGTCTGATTTGTCCGCGCTGAATATTTGATGCGTGCGCGGAATTGTCGCGCGGCGTCAGGAACACGCTTTTTGACAAGCGGCAGGCTGTGTATCACGTGTTGTCACGTGGCGAAAGAGGAGCGGGGCCCGCGAATCCTATTCAGTGAGAAAGCACTTCCAGCAGCTTCATGGCTCCTCCTCCGCCCAGCTGACTGGAGGAATGAATTCATGAGTGAGGAGGCTCTGGACAGCCCGCCGATGTCCCGCCCTCCAGAGCCATATACCTTACCGTGATTGGTTCGTTTAGCTCTGGACACAACAACTGTCATTCATATCAGCCTTGCGGGCCGCACTAACAGTAATCTTTCATATGAAGACGGGGCCGCAAATTATCATCCCGCGGGCCGCAGATTGCCCACGGGCCGCGAGTTTGAGACCCCTGGTCTAAAGTGTCAGGGAGGGAGCTGCAGATATATTTTTTTATTTTTTGTTCAAAGCACTTCATAATTATAGATGTGAGTGCTATGGGCGGTAATCATTGAGGCAGGATGGTGTGGGGGTTTTCGGGATGGGGACAACAGTGGAGGTCTTAAAGATAATGGGCACGGTAGACTGACTCAGAGACAGGTTGAAGATGTTGCTGAACACTTCAGCGAGCTGGTCGTCACAGGTTCTAGGTAGAGCGTGGAGCTCGATGTTCACAGCAGAGCCGCCCTCCAGTGTGGATGTGCGCCTGGCTGCACCACCTGTCGCTGACGTTCGCCGCGAGCCCCCGCCTTTCATCTTTCCACTCTCTGCCTCACTCCCGTCCATGCACAGAAGCCCAAAACCCACAACAAGGCCACAGAGTCCGGAGTTAGTCCATCCAAAGTCACGTCTCCCTGAAACACATGACGCTGCACTCAGCGAACTGCGCCGCAGCTGGGGCAGCGCAGAAAGTTCACCGATCTAAAGCTCCCATCCAGCTCCACAGCCCCCCCGTCTCCCCCAGATCTCCCTGGAATGTCCAGTGTCTCCGCGTAAAGAAAGGCGATGCCACGTAGAGCCATGAGCCGACCACGGGCGCAAAACGGGAGCCGTTGCCGAATCCGTTGGGGTTAACGAGCAGGGTTGAAAAAGTTACATTGTGATATACATTTTTCTCCATATCACCCAGTACTAGTTCCAGTATTTGACACCGGATTACCATGTCCTGTAGTCTGATGAGACCAAGATAAACCTATTTGACTATAAATGGTGTCAAGCGAGTGTTAAATCAACCACAGTTAGTTCAAAGACAAGTGTGTGGTGCCTATAGTCCAGCATGGTGTTGGTAGAGCCATGGTTTGGGGCTGCATGAATGCTGCTGGCCTTTGGGAGCCACAGTTCTTTGAAGGAAACATGAATATACCGAGACATTTATCCATCCCTCCATCCATCCATCTGTCCAGTCACCGGGTTGCAGGGGAAGCAGTCTAAGCAAACATTCGCAGACTTCCCTCTCCCCAGCCACTTCCTCCAGCCTCTCTGGGGGGATCCAAGCCAAGTTTCATGACTGCGGTTTAGGCCACCGGTTTAGGCTCACCTTGAACTGCTCACTGAAACCACATTCCACCAGCCGCTTCTGAGCTCTCCTGCAGGTGTTGGGCCCACTAGAGAGCGATCCCACAATTCTCCTTTGGGCATGACCCGACCAAGTGTCCGTGGGAGGAGCCCCGGCCACCAGGTGTCCGTGGGAGGGGCCCCGGCCACCAGGTGTCCGTGGGAGGGGCCCCGGCCACCAGTTGCTCGCCTATGAGCCCCAACTCCAGGCCTGGCTCCAGGGTGGGCCCCCAGTGATGCCAATCCGGGCGACCTAATGCAATATTTGATTGAACTCATTAGGGCACATGTGTCAAAGTCAAGGCTCGGGGGCCGATCCGGCCCTCCGGGTAATTCTATCCGGCCCTCCAGATCATTTTAGTTTCTTGTTACTAACGGCCCAAAGTTATCTTACACTTATTTTAACTTGTATAGTTTTGACTAAGAATGTTTTTATGGAGAGTAAAATATTTAAAGTTACTTAAGGTTTAAGTTGATTTATTCCCTGAATACGATTTAAGGTGTGTTTGTTGTTAAATCTGGTTAAAAAAATGGAAAGTTTAATCCATTTTGGAACTTATCAGGTTGCAAAGAGGCCTTTGCGGAAAGCGAGGTTTTAGGTGTGTGTTTTGATTTTTGGCCCCCCGTGAGATTAAGTTTGACTGTTCCTGCTGTACCCTCCTCTCAAGGGACTGTCGACCAGACCATGGACCTGTCTGCCAGGGAGACCCTAGCAGGGGCAAAAGCCCCAGACAGCATAACTCCTGAGATAACTCGAGCACACAAGCCACTCCACCACATCAAGGTGTCGGTTCATGGAGGGGAATTATATTTTTTTTTTTTTTTTTTTTTTTTTTTTTATTTGTTGACCAACCAAAACTATTGATCGACCATAATTTACCTACAAGTAAACTAATTGGAATATAAAGATGCCTATTGCAGAAATTATTGAAGGTCTTTTTTTTTTTGTTGTTGACCTACCAGAACTATTGACCTGCCATAATTTAACTACAAGTTAACTAATTAAACTAATTGGAATATAAAGTTGCCAACTGCCTAAATTATTGAGGGTCTTTTTTTTTCCTACCAGAACTATTGACCTGCCATAATTTAACTACAGGTAAACTAATTTAAATTTAAAAATGCCTACTTACTAAATTATTGAGGGTCTTTTTTTTTTTTTCCTACCAGAACTAATGAGAAGCCATAATTTAACTACAGGTAAACTAATTGAAATTTAATAATGCCTACTTTCTAAATTATTGAGGGTCTTTTTTTTTTTTTCTACCAGAACTATTGACCTGCCATAATTTAACTACAGGTAAACTCATTGAAATTTAATGATGCCTACTTTGTAAATTATTGAGGGTCTTTTTTCTTTTTTTTTTTTTTTCTACCAGAACTATTGACTAGCCATAATTTAACTACAGGTAAATTAATTGAAATACCTACTTTCTAAATTATTGAGGGTATTTTTTTTTTTTTTTTTCTACCAGAACTATTGACCTACTGTATTTTACCTATAGTTAAACTAATTGAAATATAAAGATGTCTACTGCATCAACTAGGTCTTTTTTTTTTATATTTATTTTTTTATGTTTTAAGGTTTCTAACCCCCATCGCAGTTTCATTCCTACGCTGGGACTACATAAACCTTACATTTTTATCTATACTTTTTTTTTTTTAATCTAATTTTAATCTACCCTCTTCCTACTATCCTAGTGCTGATTTTACAGCTTTTGACCTAAAATCTAAAACCTACAATTTATTCTAACCCCCCTGTTTTGATTTTTTTGTCACAATTGTCCCTTTTTGAACAATCGATTTTTTAATCGATCAAAAAAATCTGTAACTCTTGTCAGAAATTTGCGTTTTGATTTCCGTTCAATCAAAAGGGATATTTCTTCAATTTTAGAGTTACTCTCTGCCTGTGTCTCTCCTTTCTTTGTTTTCTTGGAATTTTCCACATATGCATGAGGTGAAATTCCCTCCACAAAGACAGGTTTATTTTGTTTTTGCGAGACTCCTATGTCGATCCTATTTCTGTTGCGCCTTCTAGAAGATGTTGATCTTTCATCTTTTATCTTAATCACCCTGCTTGATGATCCTTTGACGCTGTTCCCATCAACAAGGGTCACAACAAAAGTTGTTACTGGTGTTTCCTCTTGGCGTTTTGAGGCATCTTGAGTTAACTCCTTTACCCTCTTAGGCCTCACAGTTTGCCTAGAGCGATTCTTTTTACCAGTCACATGTTCTGGTTTGCTGGAAACCTCTGACTTCCCTGTGTTTCTTCTGCTGTGTTTTGTAGAAGTGGTGACTTTATCCACCTGTGTGTTTGGTACTTTGCCAGTTTTCTCAGCAACCCAACAAAGACGCCTCTCTTTTGGATCGGTTATCCCACTCTTCTTTTTCAGCATTTTTATGATGTCTTTTACTCTATGAGACAACCTTTTCTTTTCCTTGTGTCCAGGTGTACTCTGTTCTTTACTAGATTTTTTTGCAGAAGTACATACCTGAGAGGATTTTTTTTGTTTTTCCTCTTCAAGAAACCTCTATAGGTATCAGGTTGATTAACAGGTACGGGCTCACAAACCTCCATCACTTGTTTTGCTGATGTTACATAAGAGTCATCTGTTCTATTTGATAGATGCTCCATGGTAATGAAGTTATGGTTGAGAGCTTCCTCAGGTTTGATCCTTTCTTTTGGATCAACATTCAGCATCTGCTTTATTAGAGATTTAAACTCTTCGAAATCAGATTCATCATCCTGTGAATCTTTATTCGCTGGCGGCAAGTCTAGCAGATTATCCAGTGTAAAAACTCGATCAAAGAAATCGTCGGTTACCTGGCTTCTAATTATATTTAAAGGACTACCTAGGTATTCACAAGGTCTTCTGAATGTGAATGAAGTGCCGCTTTCATCTTTTGTTTTCTTAAATGTAAAAAATTCAAACAGTCGTGTACCTGTTCTTAAAAATTTGTCTGGAGGTTGGCCTTGCATTTGTATAATGGATGCAATGTAGTCATACAAGCAGGTTCTCGGGTAGAAGTGCTTGCCCTTATGCATGCTAGCTAAAACACATCCAACACTCCACATATCCACACTTATATCGAGTGGACAACCAAAGACTACCTCGGGAGCCCTGTAACCCAATATCTGAATGTCATTTTGGCGACCTAAAGATGATTTGTGTTTTGCCAAACCAAAATCAATTAGTTTGATCTTATAAGGTGCAGAATTGTGATCTATAAACATTACATTGTTTAGTTTAATGTCACAATGAACGACACCCACCATCTTTAGAGCTCTTAAAGCCACCAGCAATTGCTGAGCAATTGGCCTGAGCTCATAGACATCAAATGGTTTTCGATCTCTCATCATAAAAATTTCTGATGCAGTTGTGTGAAATTTTGGGAACACGATACAAATTTCTGGGTGAAATTCAAAGTATCCCAACATCTGCAAAAGATTATTTTTATCCGGATCCAAGGGCTTGATTTTCTTGAGCATGTTTAACTCAAGTTGCCCTTCGCATCTTTCTAAAAATTTAATTGCCACATCTTGAGAGGTTTCCTTTATTTTATAGTGGACCACTTTACCGTAAGATCCCTCTCCTAATTTTGCTTGTTTTAGGTAAGTGTTTTGACCAATTTCCAGAATTTCTGGAAATTGTTCAGCGGAATCCTCACTATTAATTTCCATTTTTCGTCTTTCTAATCTCTTTTCTTGTTTGTGGCTGTTGACCTAGTTTTAAAATTTCAGGCAAGTATGTAGGCTCCTTACTTTGGTTCTTTGGGTTTATTGCCTTGTTAGATTACATCACATGACATCATGACATCATCATTAGTCATCAAAGGATTACATTGATGACATCATCATTTTTCGTCACATGACATGTGACATCAAAGCCTAAAATTGTCAGATGATGAAATCACAATTAATTGAAAGCATAGCTCCGCCCACCGCTGCGTGACGTCATGACGTCATCCTAGCGCCGTTCTTTGGCAGGTGTCTGCATTTCTTCTACAACAAATATCCAAGGCTGTGTCTGAATTTCCTTTCTAATCCCTAACTATTAAAAAAGTAAATAGTGCGGAACTGTACCGTGTCCTGGATTATATAAGGTAATTCGGACACGATTCTCACTACTTTTCTTTCGTTTTATGAAAAACCGGATGTGACGTAATCGATTTCACGAAGTGGAAAATCGAATAAAAACGAACATTTCACGGCGTTTATTTACGACCCCACTGTGTTCTGAAGGCGAAAATGTGGATGCTTTATTCAAATATTGCATTTAAACACGTTTTTCTGTTCGAAATTATTTGACCGCAATGCATTGTGGTCTATATCCGCTACTTGACAAGCAGCATCGATGTACGCTAGTTTCGCAAAGACTTTTGGGAAAAATCTAGTGCTCTCGATTTGGAATTAATAGATTCGAACAGTCTAGAAAGTGGTGAACGTGCTATACAGAGCAATATATAGTGATTGGGGGGGATTCGGACACAGCCTCGAGATCCAAACGTTTTTCAAATATGGATGCGCATAAATCTTTCTTTTGTAGCTCCCGGAGATGGAGACTCGAGTTCTATTTTCCCCCAAACCCAATGACTCAAACGTAAGCCTGCACCGCGTCTACCCGTCTCTGTGTGTTTATATCCGTGTTGGGTCGCCCCAATTCCTCTGTTTGCTTCCTTTTCTGTGGTCTATGCTTTGTTATGTTGTGTTATGGTTAAAATCCACTCTTTCTCTGAGGGTCACAGTTAACCCTTGTGCAATCTTACAGGGTTCAGATGACCCAATCCTCACATTGAGGTGTGATCCATCCCATAAAAACATGATGATGAGGTGGGTCAAAATCACGTCTGCCACAGACATCAGTGAAAATAAAAGTTATATATATATATCCTCGCTGTCTTATAGGGCCCAGATGACCCCACTCCCAACGTCAACATATCTAGGTGAGCACAAGGGTTAATATTTACTCTTCTTTTTTTTTTTTCTTTTTTACATTCACTGGTTTTTCATGTGTGGGCGTGTCTTTGTTTTAGTGTTTCACCTGTTATCATGAGATGTGCACCTTTTGACAAAAGAGATTTGTCCAGCATAAATACAGTTTTTTTGATTCTAATCGATTTAATCATGAATATCTCTGTATTCTGAATATTTGCTGTTCAGTTACAGTGTAAACAAAATAACTATATTGTATATATTGTAAATAGTTTACATCACCGTTCCATAACTCTGCAGCAGATCCGTACCGTCACACAGCCTCTCTGTGCGCAGTGAACGTTTCAAAATCTTCACTCCTTGAACCAAATATGAATGAAACCTTGGCTGAGAAGTTCATTTCCAGTGTAAACTCATTATCATTTTGGCAGGTGACTAATTGGAATAAAAAAAAAAATTGGTGATTAGTCGACTTTTGAATAAGATTGTGTTGCAGCACTAGTGGCCAGCAGCCTACAACTGTAAATCCTGTATCATTCTGTGGAATAACCAAATGCATCGTTGTGGAATCAGGAAGGAAATGTTCAGGATTATGTTCCTCATTCTTTGCTGTCTGTTCCTTTCAAGTGTTGGCCACCAGGTGGAGCAACTCCTGTAGCAAGAACAACACCCACAGCGGACAGAGAGATAATGGCAAAACCAGTCGTTCTAACACAGAAGTGAGAAGAGAGGCTAAAGGAAGGTCAGTCATGGCAAAGCTAGACTCTCTGTTGGCCTGGCAGTGGCTGATCATTAGAGGGAGAATGGAGAGAAGAGCACAAAGAGGTGACTGGATGCCGGCCAGCAGAAACATGCCGTTTCAGGCTGTAATTAGATGTCAGAGATGAATGCTGAGTTGCCTTTTTTTTCCGTGAAAGAGCGTCCCCTATATTTCAAACAGAAATGAAGTTTGGCTATCCTATTTCTGGACAGTTTCTTTGAGTTTATGCACATACTGTTTACAAAAGTGAAAGCATGTTCATCAGGCTGCTTACTTTTCATAGTGGAGAAATGACTCAATCACTGTTTATCTCTTCTGTTTTATTAGACTTTCCAAAATCCTGTAAACTCATCGATGTCGGCTCTGGAGAAGTTTTTTCTATGACATTGTCCTGACAACTTTTCCTATTGTTCTTCTATTGCAGCTTTAATCGTTTTTTTTTTTTAAATTGTCTTCATTACATGAAAAATGTTGCAGTCGTGAGCCATCATGTTAACCTGTGAAGCTCTTTTCATCTCACCTGCAGGATAGCAAAGGCTATTCTATTACTTTACAGGAAATAAGACAGGTTGTATGCTTAAATAATACATTTTAGAATTTTGATTTGACTTTGGATCATCTTCAAAACCTGTGGACCTTTAGAGGGTCTCTGGTCACATGCAAGACGGTGCCAGAAACAATCTCTAAACTTCAGGAAATCCTTTCAAAAATGATATTTTAAAAACTTTTCAGAGCTATCAGCTTTTATAACTGCACATACAAGTTTGTTCATGTTTTGCTAGCAGACAGACTGTAACCACCCATAAGGGCAGTTGTCACTTCAACATTACTGGTATGTAGCACACGCCAGTTACATGGTTTTTTCTTCATGATCAATTTCTAAAAGAGTCTTTATTAATCTAAAAAAAAACCCAGCTGTTTTCCCTAAAATTTGATGTAAAAATAAATGAACAGAGCAGATGTTTGCGCTGCAGAAACACTTAGAATTTTGTTCTCCATGTTTCCTTTAGTTTCAGGTGGAAATGTGATCTAATGTGCTCAGATGCTCTGATGCCATCTGCTGTCATACATGGATGGTTGAGCTGCAGAGACCGTTCAGTGAAAAAGGCTGGTTTATTAATAGTTATATAACAGACAATGCTTCGTAGTCATGATGGTCAGTTGTTGGAAAAAAGAAGCAAAAAAGAGAATAGTGTGCTGGAGACGATGTGGGAAAATGGGGGATTATGCACAGCGTGTTTTGACTGACTCCTGGTTTCATGCTGATTTAACATATAACTTTCATATATTATTATTGGTTGCTAAGAAATACACAACTGCCAATTGGAAAAATGCTACGTCCCCATCTGTAAATGAATGGAACAGAGAGTAAAACGGGTTTACACAATGGAAAAAATCATTATTGCTAAAAATTGATGTTTATGATCAAAGATGGCGAATGGTTAAACTCTATTTAGAGTTGTGACTCGCTTTATGTGTTTTTTTTTAAGTAATTAAATTCAGTTATTTATTTCCTTCAAATATCATCTGCCCTGATCTGTCCTAATAGCGTTGTCATGAGACATACTATAATTCCATGTTTTTTTTTAAGAGATGTTCAGTTGTGGCATGACAAAGTATTATTTCTTTTCACTGATCTATAAAGATCTTCTATCTCTAGGCTATCAGCTCTGTTTTCGTCCAAACAGGCCCTGACAAAACACTGAATAGTTAGGAATATGAAAGACCATAGAATACTTTTTTCTATTAGTTTATTTGATTCCAATAAAGAATTTTTGATGAGAATGATGGTCTCATAATTTAGCCACAGCTAGGTGTATTTTGGAAAAGTTCCGCCCCTCCAACTGTCTCCACCAATCATTCTTGGAGGTTCAATTCAACAAACATAACAGCTAAAACTCGCGTTTAGCGGTGTAGCTTCCTGTGGGATCCGGTGTCAGACCGTGGAAAAAGTGAATAAAATGATGAAATTTAGAGATGAGTTTGTCTAGTATCAGCATCAGTTAATGCACTGCATCTACCATAATGCATCGGGTTAAAGTGACAGCACTTCCTACTAAAATAAAAGGCTTTATCCACCCAAAAATAAATCCAACATTATTTTGTTAAAGTTACATTTTGTATTAAGACAGAAATAAAAAAGCTTCTAAATGTTCACTTTTTGTGTTACAATTGAACATAAAGGTGAATTTAATGTGTTTTTTGTGTATAAAAAACAAGCATGGTGTGTTCATTTAATTGTTCAAAAATTGCAGTTGCTTGCTAGCTATCAGCTTCAGCATTTTCAGGTATTAGCTTCAGCGATTTCAGCTATCAATTCAGCGTTTAAGTCATCCATTTCATTATCTTCAGCTATTAGCACTAGCATTTTCAGCATCCACATCCAGCTTACAGCATTCACACTAGCATTATTGCAGGCCAGGTAATGCTAGATAACTAATTTTTTAAAATGTTTTGGTATTATTTGGATTTCTGGAAAGTTGTAAATATGATCTTTTAAGCTGTGGTTGCTGCAGTTTTTCCTGTTTTCCATACAAACCGACCCGGCCCCACATCAGAGAAGAATGTGGCCCTCACAGGAAAAAGTTTGGGAACCCCTGCATAACAAAACACTAACATGTTTGCAACATGTAGATTCCTATTTGTAGTAATTGTAGTAATCTTGTGTAATTCATCAGCTAGCAACAGAGGTTTGAGCAGAAATGGGGTGAGCTGCTGATTTTGGTTTCTCTTTATTTTATGTGTCTGGCTTTGCTGAAAATAGTTGTTTTAAAATAATTTTAAAAAATAGTTGTTTTTGTTTTTAAAAGAAAAAATGTAAGTATATACAATTTATGTTACAAAACTTTCCTTCATAATGAACTTTAGGCTAGTTGTGCTTGGACAGATGGGGCGCTCTGTGTTTGTTGGTTCATATAAACAAAAACAGTGAGTACGGGTCAAAATCTTTCTCATAATCGCAGCTATGTTTTGTAAAGACGATTAAAAGTGATGGTTTTCTTATGTTGCAGCTTGATTGAAATATATTTACGGTAATGTTTTGAATTATTGATGTGATTCAGTTTGCTTCCTCATTTCTCTCCAGCACAAATCAAAAGTTAGATCCGAACATGTAACACAGTCAACAGAGCTTCCATTGTTGTAGCGGACAGTAAACAAAGAGCAGAAGCGTGGAAATGTTGGGCTGTAACGGTTGTCTTGGCTTTCTGCCGGTTTTTCGGGGAGCTGTCGTTGTGATCTCAGTTGCACTTGTTATGAGAGTGACCTCTGAAGACCTGGACTCTGCAGCAGGGAGGTCAGCTGAGGACACTTCACCTCCAGCAGCTCTGAGCGGGCACCAGCGCCCTCCTGTGGCGGAGCTCAATTGTTAGTTGCACATTGGATGAAGGGCAGACAGCGGGGCTTTATTGCTCCAGTCAGCTGTTTTTATGTATTAATGCGAGATTAAGACGGATTAGTAATTGAATAATCAGATTTTTGGTCACTTGTGCAAAGTAAAGCATTCAAAACCAACAAGTTGAAAATGTATTTTGTAAATCATGACACTGCTGGGTTTTGCTGCCATTCATCTTTCAAATGTTGGTTGAAAACCAGTTAATCTGACTAGAGATTTTAAGTGAACAAAAGCAGAACTTTCATTAATATAATGGGGCCTGGAAGCAATAAAAAAAAAATTAACTCATTAATCGCAAACCTAGAAAAAAATATTAGGTATTGTTTTCGATTATTTATTTACATTTTTTTTTTACAGTATTTGGCAATCTTTTATTAGCTGTAAATAAACACAATATGAAATCACGCCCAAAACTGTACAGTTGGAATGTTTATTTTTAACGCTTTGAAATCTAAAGGGTTTACCTCTGTATTTTCAATTTGTTTGCTAATCTGGTATCATTTTAATCAGCACAACCTCACATGTGTGACACTTCCTTTATTTTGTCATTTTTGTATTTACTCACTAGATATAAAAACATGCAAAACAGAAAATTCAGTTTTGCAAAATGGGATTCATTTTGCTGTGGAAACCCCAGAAATGTTTAACAAACAGTTTTTACAACATAGAATGAAAGTTTTAGGTGTAATTTTACAAAAATAACAAGAGTAAATTTTTTATTAAACTAATCAACATGTTTTTTTTAATGAAAATACAAAAAATATTGTCCATTTGACATTTTTCCTGGAATTGTTTTTTAACTCATACATTTTCCTTATTATGTTTGTAAAAAATAAAATAACATTTTTGAGAGAAGTTTGATCCAGCTGGATATCAGGTCGGGTCGGCTTTGATCTGTTCTCAGGATGGGGGCGTGTCTGTCCACTCCGAACTGCTCGCCTCTCGTAACAGCGGCGGGTGGGACTTCTGCGGTGGACCGCAGAGTTTCTGCGATTTTTAGACAACGCCGGTGCTGTAGAAAACTAGAAAACTCATGTACCCCCCACCCAAAAAAAACAAAAACAAAAAAAAAAAAACAATGATCCATTTTGTCTTTGGATTTCTAATATCAGTGAGCTCAGTGTGGCTTCGTCTACTAAGGCAGCTGTGCATTACATCCATCATATCCACATTCATCTCTGGCTCATTTATTAAAATAAAAGTTAAATATACAAGAAATATTTTTTGAATTGAAGTTAATTTATTATTGATTCATTCATTCTTAAACAGTCATAACAATTGATAAAAACATTCTTTTAACACGTATTCTGGACATCTTTATTTAATCCTTTAACTCCAAAGCTCCAGTGTTCCTGTTCTGTGATTTACTGTAATTTTTGTAATTGTTAACATTATAATTCCAGTAGATTCTGAAGGAGAAAAACCTCTTGATGTGCCGCTTTTCTCCCTCAGAATCTGCTGGAATTATCATGTTGACTAATGCTGCCACAAACCATTATTTTAATAGTCGACTAATCAGATCATGCGCAAACTGGATGTAAAGCACACATCTTAACCAGCATTAGCTTTAAACTGACTAAAAATTAATAATATCAAATTACCTGCAATAGTGCTAGTGTGAATGCTGTAAGCGCAATTTGGCCGCTAAAGATGCTGAAATCACTGAGGCTAAGAGCTGAAAATTCTGAAGCTGATAGCCAGCTAAAATATTAACTAAATTCCAAAACAGCTTAAAAAAACTGGAAAAAGGCCTAAATTAGCCAAAATAGCGAGCAAGGATCTGAAATATTAGCAAAATAGCTTAAGAATCCTTAATAAATGCCTAAATAGTCCAAAAAGCTAGCTGAATGCTATTATAACTTCCAACTTTACTACACTCTGACTCTATATAATATAAAGAAACGACTAATCAATTATTAAATTAGTTGTAGACTAATTTAAAAATCGATTAGTTGACTAATCGTGCCAGCCCTACACAGCACGTTAAAGGGTTAGGTGTCAGGTGTCAAAGGGTTAAGATGCTCTCTGAACACAACAGTCGCAGTTTCCTTTTTTTTTTTTTCTTCGTCTGCTCTAATATAATGTTATTTGAGCTTTAAATGTAGAAAAACAGGGAAAAGTAAACAAGAAATTGGCAGAAAATGGTTGAAATTCCTTTCAGGGCATTTCTAAGTAGCTTACAGAAAATAAGATTGAGCTGGATACGGTTTCCTTTAATAGAGGCAGGGCAGCAGCAAAAACACAAAGGTCTCATTGTGAAAGCTCGGGACCCTCTTCTTTTCCCATTCAAGAAACAATGCATAGGCCGAAACCGTCCGCTATGGTTAGAGGTTACAGTGCTTGGATTCTGTTATTTTCTTGGTTGACCCAGCGGTCTACGACTGAACCTTTGCTCATGTAAACATACCTATTCTCTGTGGAGCTCTGCGGTGCGGGGGATGAAGGAGGCTTTCTGGACGTTGATTTGTGTGAAGGAGCATTTCTTAAATTCAGAGTCAGTGATGAATACTGTGTGTCTGAGCTCTGCGGTGGGTAAAACCATATTTGAACTCTGTCATGAAAGCAGACAGAACACGTAGCATCGTTCTATCATTATCAGCCCTTTGGCACTGGATGTAGGTTTCCTAAACTAGTTTGTGGAACTAATTTTGTTTGTTTGCTAACATTATCTGAGAACCACTTAGAGTTTACGTGAAAATGTGATTAAGGGCTGCAGAAATTCTTAGTGTTAGTACTTGGGAAGTTTTTTGAGTTCTGCTTTACAGGTTAGTTGGACCATTTTGAATAGTTTTTTCCTCCAAATATTATTCAAAATAGTGGATCTTAGTAAAGCTTTAGTCACTGGTGAAAAGAGACAAAAGCAGACAGACAGACACAACGTAGTGGGGCGACTCCGGGGCGGGGTGTGGGGCTGAGTTTTGGGTGTAAAAAACAACAAGAGAGAGGCAGAGAGCAGTTCTTCTTAGCAGAAACACTGGGTAATATTTTTAGGTTATTATTATACCCATGTTGGAGAAAAAAAGTAGAATTGCAGGAGAGCGCGGATGCCGTTCACACTCCGCTCTGCGGCGCTTCCGCGTCGAGTGTGAAAGAGGCGAAACTCGGCTACTCAGTCACATTTGGCCGAGAGCGACAAGTTGTAGTGAACCCTAACAAAACACGTATGGATTAGTCAGGGGGAAGTAAATGAGATGCAGGCGCGTCAAACAGACATTTCATGTTTATGTGATTTATATCGTTATTGTGATATAAAATAATTGATATTGTTATATTATTTTTTTTCCATATCACCCAGCACTAGTTAGAAGTTAGGAAATCAGAGTGAAGTTTGTGTGTGGATCTTATGGGCTCGTACGTACCACCTGCACGATACACGGTCAGTAAGGGGCCATTACACAAACCCTACAAACAACCAGAGTTTGGCGTAACAACACTGTACAACAGCATCACTCGTACTTCAGAAGCATGTGTACTTTCTGTTAAAAAAACCATTTACCCCACTCAATGACCAGCTCAGTGACTTTGTGGGAGAGTGTCCACCTTAAGACTGAAAGGTCATGAGTTCAAATCCAGGCTGAGACGTACCAAAAAATGGGATCCAGTGCCTCCCTGCTTGACACTCGGCATTAAGGGGTTGGATTGAGGGTTAAACCGCTAAACAGTTCCCGAGCACGGGTGTGTCAGCAGCTCACCACTCCCTCGGGGGGATGGGCCACAGCAAATTTCACACACCTAGGAGATGCGTTACAACTAATGGGACTTTAACTTTAATGGTATGCTCCATTATCACAACATTCCTTTTTGTAGCAGCACGAGCCTCAAGGGAACTGCAAGACACACCTGTGCTCCCTTTAGTATGGGGTCAGTACTCTCTACAACCCGCCCCGGCCAACTCAAAAACCTGCAGCACCTGTACTGGTCAACCCCCGTACAGCTGCATGTGACCAAGGCTTAACCAGTTGGTTCTAAAACTGCATCCAGATCAGTGATCCTGTAATAAGAAGGCAGGCCTGCAGGTGAATGGCAGCCTCAGGTACTCATACTCTGAGATCAAGCCTGTATTTTTGCATCGTATGGTTGATGTGAAATATGTGGAAGCGATATTTGTTCCAGGTCAAACAGTCTTCTTTTCACATGGAACAATCATTTATCAAAAGTTTGTAATTTAATGAACAAATTCATTGCAGATCTATGGAAAACAAGTGAGAAAATATATTCCCTGTTTAGATTTAAGTCTTTTTTTTCTATCAGGTTCAGTGCTGCCACAAATTTTTTCAGTTTAGTCGACTAATCATGCTGGGTCATGCAGAAACTGGATGGAAAGCACACATCTTAACCATCATTAACTTTAAACTAGCTAAAAACTAGATATATAGCATTGCCAGCAAAAATGCTAGTGGAAAGGCTGTAAACGGAATTTGGCCGCAGAAGATGCTAGTGCTGATAGTTGAAGTAGCTGAAATAAACAGCAAAAAACGCTGAAGTTAATAGCTGAAAACTCTAAAGCTCCTTAATTAGCCAAATCAGCTAGCATGTTGATGAAATATTAGCTAAACTACAAAATAGCCCTAAAAACCTTAATAAATGCCCAAATAGTCCTAAAAGTTAACAGAATACCATTACAACTTCCAACTTTACTACACTCTGACTCCATGTAATATAAAGTAACGGCTAGTAAAGCTTTAGTCACTAGTAGTCGTCAATTAGTCGACTCACCGCGACAGCCCTGAACAGATTTCGATTCGGTTGGACTTTTACAGAAACTTTTGTTTTTCTCAGTAGCAGCCTCATGAAAATGGAACTCCTCAACTTCAAACTTCAACATTTCTCATTGTTCCTAAATATGTCATTAATATTTTTTAATTAACATGCTATATTAATATTTCCACTTGTCTCCCTTTTATAGCTTTTTTGTACATTTAGCTTGTATTTTGGCTCCTGCTTTTACCAAAAATGTTTTAAGTAATTTTATAATCTATGCAGCATTTGACCAAAGACGACGTCAAATTGTTGCATTTATTTGAAAAAAAGATGTTTCTAGTCAGATTGATTATTGTGACTTGTCCTTTTTTGGCCAGTAGCATGAGCAGGAAACCATGAGGTTATCTTGGGATTTGGTTGCTGAAGTCTCTGCTTGTCCTTTCTCCATGCAGCTCGCCGTCCTCGCCAACATGCTCCTTCCATTCAGGTCAAACACGCACCCTGATGATTGGCTGCTGAAGATGCTGCCAGCAGATGCTGAGCCGGCTGACGCACCAGGGACCGCCTTCCTGTCCTGAGACTGGCTGCTGGACGGGACTGAGGCTGAATGGAGCCAATGTTCGACAAGCGGGACAGCTACTCATCCGAGGGAGAGGAAAAAGGGTGAGAAGACAGACGTGTCATCTGCTTCTGTGTTTGTGCGTCCAACTTTGATGTGAGCATGAAGGGAGATCTGAAATGACACGTGCGTTAGGTGAGGCATGATGGGATAGATGGCTCTGAAGGACTTTATGAAGTAAACATTCAAATGAAGTGAGTGTAAATATCACACACACACAAGCTTATCCTCTCGTGGAGAAAAGTTTTTGATGCAATGAGAAGAATCCCCATTTTTATTACTTTGATATTTATTACCCCAAAATGAAGACGATAACAAACATCGACAATGTGACATTGACCATGTCAGTTGCAGGTATTTCTACCTGTTGCTGCAATGACAGCTTGATGGTGACGTAGGTCAGAGGTCACTGCCGGTCACACCATATGAGGCCTTCCCACCACCTGAAGTCCAGCTGTAGCAGCTCTGGTACCGTGTGTTCTGGTGGGATTGAGGAGGATGATGGTTCTCTGATGTCTCTGTAAGAACACAAATCAGTTTGGGTCTGGCTGGTGATGTCTGTCCGGTATGGCAGCGGACACGACTCACAAAAGGCACAATGACGAAACCCACAACACAGTGAAAATGAATTGCAAAGAAGAAAAAAAGCTTTTTATTTTTCAAGTTTCATTCAGTTTCAAGGTATTGATTGGCGCTGCTTGAAACTTTGAGCATTAACCCGATAAATAAAAAAAGTTGGGGGTATCTATTTGTTATTCTTTTATCTAACTATTGTGTATTTTTCCTTGTTGTCTTGATTTGAAATGAAAACATCAGCCATGGAGCTGGAGTACTGCGGCCTCTGGGAAGCGCCGTCTGCCTGGGGTGCAGCTGAGCTAGCATAAGCCGCCGCCCAGGCTGCTGCCGGCCCGCTGGGAGCTCTCTGTTCCGATTGCAGCGGCCGCCATCGTGACTGGGAGCTCTGTCTTTGTCGGGCAGTCGACCCCAGCGGGTCGGCAAAGCAACCTCCGCTGCCAATAGACCGGCAGCAGTACGCTGTACGCTGTGCGCTGTGCGCTGTGCGCTGTGCGCTGTACGCTGTACGCTGTGCGCTGTGCGCTGTGCGCTGTGCGCTGTGCGCTGTGCGCTGTACGCTGTGCGCTGTACGCTGTACGCTGTGCGCTGTGCGCTGTACGCTGTACGCTGTGCGCTGTACGCTGTACGCTGTGCGCTGTGCGCTGTGCGCTGTGCGCTGTGCGCTGTACGCTGTGCGCTGTGCGCTGTACGCTGTACGCTGTACGCTGTGCGCTGTGCGCTGTACGCTGTGCGCTGTGCGCTGTACGCTGTACGCTGTACGCTGTACGCTGTGCGCTGTGCGCTGTGGCGCTGTACGCTGTGCGCTGTGCGCTGTGCGCTGTGCGCTGTGCGCTGTGCGCTGTGCGCTGTACGCTGTACGCTGTGCGCTGTGCGCTGTACGCTGTACGCTGTGCGCTGTGCGCTGTGCGCTGTGCGCTGTGCGCTGTGCGCTGTACGCTGTACGCTGTGCGCTGTGCGCTGTGCGCTGTGCGCTGTGCGCTGTACGCTGTACGCTGTGCGCTGTGCGCTGTACGCTGTGCGCTGTACGCTGTACGCTGTGCGCTGTACGCTGTACGCTGTGCGCTGTGCGCTGTACGCTGCGCTGTACGCAGTACGCTGTACGCTGTACGCTGTGCGCTGTGCGCTGTACGCTGTACGCTGTACGCTGTACGCTGTGCGCTGTACGCTGTACGCTGTACGCTGTGCGCTGTGCGCTGTGCGCTGTGCGCTGTACGCTGTACGCTGTACGCTGTGCGCTGTACGCTGTACGCTAGCTCAGACAGACACTGCTTGGCGACGTTCACTCACTCTTTGGCTTTTGTTGTCGTGCTTCCACTCCTGTCGTCGTGTTGTGCCTTTCATTGTTGTGCTTTTGATAGATTTCTGTACTTGTTCTGCTCTTCAGTTGAACCTTTTCAGGAATGGTGATGCATGGCTACACTTGGTGGAACTCTGGGAGGGTAAATCATCCTCCACCAACTTGAATAAACCCACTGAATCTTTGTGAAAATTTGAACCAAGTAATTGAACTATTTGGTTTGAGGTGCTTAAAGCTGGTGGTTTGTTGATAAGAACTCATGATGATGCTTATTTTCTGACCAGTTTCTCTGGTCTCTACTTTGGGCATTTGGTCACTTTTGTTTGCAGAGGCTGATGTGAGACATGACTGTTAAAGTTTTCCTAATATTCTAGGAGACATTTACATTTCTGCCAGCACCAAAGCTTCTGCACGAACAGCTTCAGCTTCTCCTTCAGATTAATACTATCAGGTTTGACTTCTAGCTCGACCTTTTCAGTTTTGAATTCACTCCGTCTTCCTGTAAATGTCAGCCCGGCTTTGGCTGCCGCTGCTTTGGAGCTCCTGCTGCCTCGGAGATTAGTTCATGAGAAGCTCCTCCTGGAAACACAAGGACAATCAAGCTTCAGTCCATCACAAGCAAACTTTTCTCTGTTTTATTTGTTTAGCAAGTCATTTCTCATAAAAAATGTCTTGCTTCGATTTTCTAAAATATTTGCCTCATCTTTTTCAATGCATTTTTAAACTCTCTCTCCGATCATCTTTTGATCTATTCTAAAATTGTTCCCAGAAGTCTTTTAAATACGATTAAGTTGTTTTTAGACAAAATCAAAAACTTGTGTTGTTTTCTGGGACATAGTTCCTGCAGAGCAGCAGGAGTTCATTAGAAATTCACCTCTGAGTTGTGGGCGGGACTGTTGTCACAAAGCCTGTCCCAATTTCCCATCATCCCTTTGTTTACAAGCTTTCCTGCTATCTTACAACCTCTCACAACTCCAACCTAACATTCGCAGTGCAACAAAAAGGATGAGCAATATGGATCTATTTAGTCATCCAGTTCTGATCCAGATTCCAGATCATATGAGGAAAACAAAGACGTTCATGGATCTATTTTCCTGCAATTGGATTCATCAGAATGGATTGGAGCAGCTAGTTAGTTGGCTGCCTAGTGTACTTTCTATTTAACAAATAAGATTTTTTTTTTTTTTTTTAAACTGCACTTTTCTGTCTCTTCCTGTTTCACAATGATTTTAAAAAAGAAATTCTCTAAAACACAATTCTGAAACCTTTATTTTCTTTATAAATGTCCTCCGTCATGAGAAAAAGAACATGTTAAAAACACCTTTTTCATTGGAGTGGATTCTTAAAACATTGATATCATAAGGAGAGTTTTCCAGAATCCTAACGCACAGTTCAAGGTTGTTTTCAAATATTTATTTTATTTATTTATTTTTTTGTTTCTATGTTACCTATCTATGCTTTAAAAAGTGCCGGGCTCAAGCTTTACCCAACCAGGTATTGTTTGGGTAGGATTGTTTTAAGACGCGTGTCAACGTCAAGGCCCGGGGGCCGGATTTGGCCCTCCGGGTAATTATAACGGGCCCTCCAAAACATTTTATTTTATTGTATTATTGGCCCGATGTTATCTTGCGCTCATTTCAAATTTGTATAATTTTGATAAAATACATATTTTTATGGAGAGTAAAATATTGGAAGTTATTTAAGGTTTAAATGGATTTATTCTGGAATAATATTCCTGCCTTTTTATTATTCATAATTATATTAAAATGTTACAGTTTTAAAAATTGGAGAAGATTTATTAAGATTTATTTAGGCTATTTTGGAGTTTACCTAATATTTCAGCTACATGCTTACTGTTTTGGCTAATTTAGACTTTTCTTTGAAGTTTTTTAAGTTATTTTGAAGTTTAGTTATTTTTAAGCTACATGCCAGTTTTTTTTCTTTTAGTCTAATTTGGTATTTTGCTAATATTCTAGCTAGCTATCAGCTTCAGCGTTTTTATCGATCAATTTCAGCATCTACACCTATCAACACTAGCATCTTCAGCTGCTAAATTCAGTTTACAGCATTCACACTAGCATTATTGCAGGCAATGCTATATATCTAGTTCATGATAATGTTAAAAAGTTGCGGTTTTAAAGTTTTAAAAAATGTCGTTTTAGAGTGTTCAATAAATGTTTATCCTGTTCATGCTTCGTTTGTAGATTTGGAGTGAACAGTTTTTTCATTTTGAAATGTTCTGTTTTTCTGTCTTGGAGTCAAACGGCGAATCCTGCGACAAAACTATCAAGAAAACAGAGATTTAGAGCAAAACAAATCTGATGTTCTCCAGCAGATTTGCCGTGAGGCACAAACAAAAACACCCACAGCTGTGTTTGTATCCTGAGGAAATGTTGCTTCAGCAAACTTAGTTTGCTGCTTTTACTCAGTTTGACAAAAATTCAAAAAGGCTGCATTGACATAAACCAGCTGGTAGTTGATTTATTGGGTACAACAGATGATCTGTCCCACGGACAGAACTTATTCATTTGCTCCAGTTTTCACTGTTGTTTTCTGTTGAAATCTGAGCACATTCTTTCTGACTTTGTGCTTTAAGCTTCAACAGTTCCTGTATTTTAATCAACTTGGTTTAGTCCACATCAGACGTTGTCAGCAATGCTGCAGCTTCACTGTCCAGAAAAACATCATGGTCCTGGCAGTGGAACTGCAGCTCATTTAATAAAAATGTGTCCAAAAAGCTCAAACTAAAATGATATTACTTTTTTTTTTTTCATTGCATCGATGTACCACAGATACTGTGAAATTGTAGAATAAATCAAGGTCACATACATGTCAGCTTTTGCAAACTCAGATTAAAAGATACCTTTTTTAATACATCATATAGACATCCTTTCATCAAATACATGTACACACATTTATTTATTATTTAAAGCAAGCACATTCCAGAGTAATCGTATCGTCTTGGCTTTGGACAAAAGCTTCAGAATTTTTTATTCACAGTTGGAGAGCAGGGGTTTCAAACTCCAGGCCTCAAGTGTCTGTATGATTTCCAGATATCTAAGCCCAACTCATGAAGTGATTACCTGGTTCTGGTGTGTCCAGCCAGTTAGAGGCATGCCAGAGCAGGGGCTGTGGAAAACATGCAGGATGGCGGCCCTCGAGGATGGGAGTTTGACACGTCTTATAGAGTTTGCAAAGTTTTCAAAGTCTTTACTATCACCCCTTTTTTATGTTTGACATTTGGATTATAATAAAAAGTCATGAATTCATAAAGAAACGCATTTTGTTAGGGCGAGGTATCGCCAATAATTTCAAGAAACAATTCAATTCAACATAACCTGGATCAATTCGGTTCTGATTTTTTTTTTCTGTTTTTCTGATCTATTCAATTCAACTGTCTCGAAATACATTAATGACCTACTACATGATTTTAATATGTTTATATTAATCTGATACAGTTCACATACTGTAAAAAGTACTAGTGAAATAATGAGATTGTTAATAGAACACATGGATTATTTAAAGGAGAAGTTCTAACAAAAACGTTCAGATCATTAACATGGTAAACATTGTTCTGCTTCTCCTGTATAGCGTTTGACCACTAGGTGGCGATCACACTATATCAGTACACTTTTTTTAACAAAAGGTTACTTTAAAAAATATTTCCTGAGAACAGTTTGGAAAAATTATACCTGTAAGTTTATAAAGATGTTCATTAAGTCAGTAATTTATGTTTAGGTTGACCGAGCATCAGCCGTCCTATGGGAAATCCCATTATACGTCAGCATCAAGCTAGCAGACTTTAGCTTTATGCGTTAGATTGGTCTCTACTTTTGTGGATCGATTATTGATCAATTAAGCTTAAATCAATTCAAATTGATTAATCAATCCAGCCCCACATTTTATGTCTATTATGTGCAACAATTCACCTTGTCCACAGTTTGGCTCACTCCTCGATTTTATTTGTCTCGGTTTTGCTTCATTTTGATATACGAATTTTGCTTTGCTAAACAAAAACAAAAGAAAATTCAGATTATTTTTTTTTATTAGCTATTAAACAAGTAACAAACAATAAAACTCTTGAGTTTGCTTATACTCAGCCTGGTGTAATGTAGCAATTTAAAATATATTGAATTTAGCACAAAAAAAATAATTCCCTTCATTTTAGAGATCAGTAATTTTGCTTGCATTTTTTTCCCTCCATCCATCTGTTTAGTCCCTTTAGAGGTCACGGGGAGTCTAACCCACAAAGGCAGGATGCACCCTGGACAGGTCGCCAGTCTGTTGCAGGGCCACAATCCCACACCCATACACAGTCCCATTCACACAAGGGGAATTTAAAGTAACCAATTCACCTATGAAGCATGTTTTTGGACGGTGGGAGGAAGCAGGGGTCCCTGGAGAAAACCCATGCATGTACAGAAAGAACATGCCAACTCCACACAGAAAATTCTGTTTCATGTCCCCAACCAGGACTTGAACCTGGGACCTTCTTGAGCAAGAGCGCTGACGACTGCACCGCCATGCAGCCCTTCTTCAATTCATTACATCTTTTTTTATTTCAAATATTTTACATCAATAAAGGGTAAGAGAGTTCAGAATTGATGACTTTCTTCTTGGCTCCTGATGTCCTGACATCAAACCCAGACAAACAGTGTAAATGAAGGGTGCAGTTTAAACTGACTGCAGCTTAATGACATCACCCAAAACCAAGCATTTGCAAAGTTTCTGATAAGGCTACGCTTTTCTACATATTAATTCAAATCAAGCAGGTAAAGGGCTCTTTTTGCAGCTCCAAGAGTGAGAATATTAATGCAAAAACCTGATTTTCATTGGGGCAAAAATAACGGCCTAGTTTATTGAGAACTGAAGCGAGGCCAAATGACTCGAAGGCGTTCCCCTGACAGAACACAAATAAACACATCAACTTCTATACGTATATAAAGATCAGTGCAGATATATTTGTATAAAAAACCTTGAGGATTTGCTCAGATTTGGATCTTCATGATTAATTTTTACCTCACAGGAACCCTTTCTGAAACAATAACAACACAGCGTAAGGTGATGTTCACCGACCAAGAACCACGTTTCTGTTTTTTATTGATGTTCTTAAATTGAAAGGGACTTTTTATTAATGTGACTGTCCTCCATTTTAAACTTAGACACTCAACATGTCACAAAAGGTTTACCTCTCCGTTTTCCCTGGACAGCAGCTCTGCATAGCTTAGTTTAGAAGTTTGAGACGCCCCAGAGGACAACATCTCACAAAGAAAGACAGTCAATGGTGCTGACCCAAACTAAATCAGTGGATGTTCTGCCCAACAAGGTGCTAAGACAGTTTCTCTGCCCAGAGATCATAAAGCACTTTCCCTTGGCTTTATTCCAACCCCACCTGAAGTTAAAGCCTCAAGCTTCTGCAGCAGATGTCTTCAAATCTGCTCTGCAGACACAAACTTACTGTGAAAGAGAGACTTTCACAGATGAATATGTCCCATTTGTTATTTTACGAGACATCCACATGAATGTGTACTTATTTGTACTCATCCTGGTAAGGATAGTCTTACCTCACCTTTACTTACCCCTGCTTGCTGTTGAGGGGTTGGTTGTGTGTTGTTGCTTACAACGTGTAGAAAAAATGTGCATAGACGTTCTCTCTCTAAAACTTAAATGGATTCTTAACAAGCAACAACAGCTATGATGTCTTCCAATTAGGATTCAGACAGAACCACAGCACTGAGACAGCTCTGACCAAAGTGACAAATTATATACATTTGAATACAGACAGTAGAAATGTATCGGTGCTAGTTTTACTGGATCTCAGTTGATACAGTCGACCACGCTATACTACTCAGACGACTGGAAAACTGGGTGGGTCTCACTGGGTCAGAACTGAACTGGTTCAAAATGTACTTAGAAAACAGGAAATATTTTGTGTCAATTAATAACTTCACATCTGAGCCAACAGAAATTACAAGTGGAGTGCCCCAAGGCTCCATCCTGGAGCCATTTCTATTTAACATCTGCATTCTTATTATTAAGCCTGATTATAAACTACGACATTAGTTACCATAGCTATGCAGATGACACACAGATATATATTACACTGACGCCAGGAGGCAGAGGCCCTGTACAGACTCTTGGTAAATCCATAGAGGACATTAGTGACTGGATGATCCACAACTTATTCAGTTAAACAAAAGCATAACTGAGGTTATTGTCTTTGGGGCTAAAGAAAAAAGGTTGGATGTCACTATAGAACTTTAATCTATTCATCTAAAAACTACCAACCGGGCCAGGTTGGTATTCTTGGGTATAGTGATAGACTCAGACCAAAATTTTGATAAACACATTAAGGCAGTCACAAAATCAGCCCACTATCATCTCAAAAATATCTCAAGGATTAAAGATTTGATGTCTAAGCAGGACCTGAAAAAACTAGTGCATGCGTTCATCTTTAGTTGACTTGATTACTGTAACAGTGTTTTTTTCTGCAGCTGATCCAGAACTCTGCTGCTCGGGTTCTAACAAGGACCAAGAAAGTAGACACATCAGTCCAGTTCTGAGGTCTTTACACTGGTTACCTGTCTGTCAGAGGACAGACTTTAAAGTTCTTTACTCTTTATAAAGCTTGAATGGTTTAGCACCAAAATACACGACTGACCTCTTGACCCAGTATGTACCAGCCAGACCTCTCCGGTCATCTGGATCCGGTCTTATATCAGTTCCTAGAGTCAGAACTAAACATGGAGAAGCTGCATTCAGCTTCTATGCTCCACAGATCTGGAACAGACTTCCAGATCTTCAGACTCACCTGTTTTCAGGTGCATTTGACTAGTGTGTATTCAAAAGTTTACATCTATCCTCGTTTAAATGCAATTCTTTTTACTTTCTATTAATCTTATTTTAATGATCACACCTTAACTATTTATTCTAATTGTTTATTTCAATGTTTTATGTAAAGCACTTTGAATTGTCTCTTTACTATACAAAGAAACTAGTCTTGCCTCTACGAGCTCAATGAGAGTCCCCAATCTGAAAATGTTGTGCTGGCCACCTGTGTACCTCTAACAGGTTTGTCGATTTATCATCAGGCCGTATCCCCCTGTGAGGGCAGTTGGGACTGAGGCTTTTGGCTCTAAGACTCAAATGCTACTAAAGTCTACATTACAATTCCTGGTCCTCATGTTTGGGAACTAGAGAAGCAACGTTAGCTGCCTGAGTCGATTCATTGAACTTCCACAGCAACAAAATACGAGAAAAAAAATCTTTTAAAAAGTAAATTTTGTCTTTCAAGGTCTAATTTAATTGCAGAATTGTTGTTATTATAATGGAAAAGGACTCAACAGAAATATTGGAATATTAGAGCGGTCACATCCCACCCTAAAATGTTTTGCTCATGCAATTTTTAAAATTATTTTCAAAGCAGTGATTTTCTCAAACATGTAATTAATAATTTTAAAGTGGCAGCATTCTTTTAAGCAGAAGAAAGAAGCTTTTTATGTTGAAAAAAATCAGTTTTTTAGAGTTTTGTAGCATCCTCCAGGACTGATTTACTAGTCCTCTAATAGAAAAACTGACACCTGTTTCTCTAATTGTGCATTCTTTTTTTCCTCTATTACTATTCTCACTTTGATGATACTTTTACTGTGATTTTATGCTGTATGACCATATTCTATACTTCACTATGGTTGTGGTGTTTATAGTTGGACCTCAAGTCTGTAAATACAAGTATTTATCAAAACCTCGTCACAATAGAAAAACACTGCAAGCTTGACTAGCAGCATGGAATAAAAACATAAAGCATTTTTCTGAACAGTAAGACGGGGATCAAACAGCATTTCCACTACATTTTTTCTTCTCCAGTGATGTGCACAGAAATTCTGATTTTCTGCCAGTAATCTCATTACTTCAGCACATGTGCTCAGAGTTATATCAGTGGAGAAAATTCATGTATGATTGTGTTTGTCCTATTTTCATGTTTTCCAAATGGAAGCTAGAAATTATTGGGGATAAAGCTACAGCGTTCAGATTCAAGGTCGTTTTATTAGACCTTGAAAGGAAATGACAAACGTTTTAAGGATTCAGGAGTTTAGAAAATTCTGAAATAGTGCTTTCATTTGCAACATGAAATGAAACCTTTGGAAGCCCTATACTTTAATCATCTTTTAGTATATTTTCAAAGTGTTTCCAGTAGTATTTTAATTAAATTATGCCATTTTTAGAAAACGAAATTCTAAAAAATTCAATTTTAAGCTTAATTATTTATAAAATTTCTCCATCATTAATAACCTGTTTAAAACACAATGTTTCCTCCCTCAAAGCTGTCTAGTATTTACACATTTGTGCACACACACAATCTTCTATTTAGATGTTTAGTGAGTTGCATTGAAAGCCTGCTGTGATGCTCAGGCTGCACAGCTTAAAAAGGACAAACAGACACAGCACCGCAACGGCAGTTTTAGCACAACAACTCCAGGCCGTCTGCCTGTGCTTCGGTAGCTGCATCAGGGATGCTGTCAGACGCAGAAATCACAGCGGGGAGGGGTCAAAGCATGAGGCAGCTTTCACCAGAACACGTGCGTGCTCACTGACACTATGTGGGAACCTCACATGTGCTCTATCTCGCAGCTAAAATCCCTTGCTGATGTCACTCATTGAGGCGTCCTGAGCTGTCCTTTGCTTTCTCTGGCGCCATCTGTGCCCACTGCTCCTAATCCGGCTCTCTCCACACCACGGATACATATGTGTGAACGCACACACGTTTCAACCATGGCGTGCAGACACGAGGCAAATGCAGCTTATTCTCCAATTTGCTAAATAGTTCCAAAAAATTACAGTATTTTATGTTTAAAAAATTCAAGTAATTTCACTGATAAACAATAATTATTCTAAAAAATGCAATAAAAAAACCTCAGAATGAAAATGATTAAGCCCCCTGACATAATCTCCATAAATCCACCCCCACTCGCTTGCATTAAAATAGAATAAACTCTGGGACAGGAAGGGGTTTGTTGTTGATGTTTTGTTTCATGTTATTTGAGTTACACAAGTCAGATTCATGCTAAAAACCAGGCAGTAACACAACAAAATCTTAAGAATCTATATTATTGCCCTAAACTGTAAAAATAAATATCGCTGAGCTCAAAATTGTTTCAAGATTTCACTTCAGTAGCTTTCATTATTTTCTGCTCTGAGAAACCAATGGATTGAATGGATTGATCACAGCAACGTCAAGAAACATCAAAGAGTCTTTGGTGAACTGGAAGGAGAAAGAATCAGGATTTTGGAGGAAGTTCTGTCCATGAAGATCTGAGCTGACATCCGGATCAGAACCATACGGCTGGACATTACCCATATTTTATTGTTATTAATGGTCCAATGTGCTTTTGTCTAACTTTTATAATTTTTGCCAAATATTACTTTACGGAGAGTTACTTAAGGTTTAAGTACATCTATTCTTGAATAATATTCCTGTTTTTATTCATAGTTATGTTTTACAGAAAACAAATAAACAAAGCTCACAAACTAAGACTACCAAGGTCCAACCCCAAACTAAAATAACAAAACCCAGCAGAGTAAGACTGCTGAGAACAAAGAGGAGAAAAAGAACAAAAATACCCCAGCATTTTTTTAAAGTAAGGATTACTTAAATAGCATTTATAAAGCACATATTATCTTGTGCTGCACAACACTGGTTAAATTTTAAAAATATCACATTTTGAGAGATGCTAGGTTCTTTTTATATTTTTACTTTTGTTCTTGACAAAAAAAGACATTCATATTTATTATTAAAAAAAACAGAACGTCATGAATGCTAATCCACATTTCTTATTGGCTATGTGGCTCTGTCAACCTAAATAGCTCTTTTACTGTTAAAGGTCGCTGACCCCTGGGCTAAGAGAACATGCTAACTGCTCACAGAAAGGTCCCAGCTGAGATTTGAACCGAGGCCTCTGGCTGTTAGACGAGAGCGCTAACCAGTACAACTCTGTCAAAACCACAGTTTGGAATTCCATTCAAAATGGAGGAAAACTCAGGGATTTTGGGCTGTTTTGTAACATGGATGAACATTCCTGAGAAGTCAAAGCTATGAAATGTGTTTGCAGCAGTTACCAATAGTCAAAATGGCTTTGGCAGGCACTAACACTATTATCAGTCGGTCATTGTTGAAGTTTAAAAATAAAATGGACATTTTCAGTTATTTTACGTTGGTCTATTAATTTTTCATATTTTTAAATAAAAATAAAATAGATCAAAAAATAAATTTGACATAAGCTTAAATAAAACTGTGATGTATCCAGTCTAATTCCCACCTCTCTCTTCTCATTTGGTATCACTGAAATGCCCCAAATGACCTCTGTAGACGCCAAAAGGAGTTTGTTCAGTAGCATGCAGTGGGTAGGACTTTTTCAGGTTTAGCAATGTCTTCTACAGAGGACACATTTGCACTGTGGGTGTAGTAAGGAGGATATGCTGAATTTTGTCGTCAAATTTGACTTTTTAAATTAGGAATCAATGGATTGGCTACGGATAACCTTCCTCTGGTGGTCTTTTGAGGGACTGCAACATTTCTTTTTGACCCCAAATCCAGCAGCTGGAGGCATGGTCTACCTATGCTCTGTACGTACATACTGAACATGATTCAAATTCGCGTGACCCCCCTTTCTTTCGCCATTTGGCGAATTCGCTGCTTGATGCCACGATGATCCACCAGCGAATGCTTTTAGCATGATTGTTACATGGAGTGGTGTCTGTGTATATGTCAATTAGAATGTATAGAAGATACGGACCATGTTGAGAGATCAGGTTAAGTTACACATGTACATGTCTGCATGAGGTCATTATGAGATTCCAGGCGCTAGGTCTGGTAATCTGTCCAGAAATGTATCCCACCTTCATCCAACAGTAGCCGGACGAGCTCTGATATCCCCGCGGTTCCAGCAGGTTAAGCAAATACATGGAAGTTCAGGACAAAAATGCTCACATTGGATTAGTATTCAACCCACTGATCAAGTCTCTGAAAACGTCACGTGCCAAAAGCTGAGTTCCTGATTGGCAGTTACAATGAGGCCACCTGCCAAAATGTAAATATCTAAACTCTGTCTGTACTGCCCAATTTACTCTGCGCCGCTCGTGTCTCGCTGCTGCCAGACCGTTTGACCACCTCTGTCGCTCAAGTCGCGCATCGAGACTTGAGATGGATTCAGTTCGCGTCTGTACCATTGACTTAACATTAAAACTGGCGTCTCTGCCGCTCGAATGGCGTTCGGTGTGAATGCAGCATTAGACAGCAACACAGAGAGTTATATAGTTCTCTATCGATCGTTATAGAGTCAACAGCACTCGTTGGGGGACTCTCAAACACTTCCTTGTATTATCTAGCGTTCCTCTTGCTATTTCAAAACTTTAGCATAAAATGCTTCCTGTGTCTGTGCTGGCTTGGATGCAGCAGCTTGACCATAGGACGCTCCTGTCAGGAAGCTATTTTCTCTGATCATGAGCTCATCTGAGGGCAGCATGAAGTTTGGAGGTCTGTAGTGACAGTCTGCAGAAAGTTGGCGACCTCTTGGTTCTGTGAGCCTCAGCATCCTCTGACCTGCTCTGTCAGTTTGTGCGACCCACAACTTTGCAGCTGACTTGCTGTCATTCCTAATCACTGCCACTTTGTTATTAGCCACTGACAGCTGAGTGTGGACATTACATGGGTGGACTTGTTGCACAGCTTGCATCCTATCAAAAAACTGCACTGGTAGGAATACTGAGCCCATTCTTTTACAGATGTTTGACGATGTTGTCTGCATGATTGTAGACACACGTGGACAAGGACGGGACCTCATGTCAATCATTAGGATGTAGCATATGGAAGGCCAGTGTCACGTGTGACCCAAGATGTTGTTTCCACCCGGGCCAGACATGAAAAAACAAGCATCTGTCTCATCTCATTCACCACTGAAAAACCTCTGATGCTTGTATCTCTGTTTGGCCTGATTCCACTCCAGTTTCAGAAACCAAACCAAAGACACAACCGGTATGGACTGAGAAAGAATTTATGTCGACTGAACCCCTGAATCTTAATGCTTTGCTTGTTGGTTCTAAGTTCAATTTAAGAGCATTTATATATGTGTTTGACATGTTAAGCCAGATCTACCACCCTCCCTGTTCTCCACCTCTTGCATGGATCAGTTTATCAGAATGAAGCAGAAAGCAGTTTAGAGAGAACTGGAGAAAAGGCAGGGTGGCAGATCTGGAGGACCAGGGTTGGAATAGACCAACTGGCATTAGGTGTGGAGGACTAAGCAGGTCCACATATTAGAGTCAAATGCGCCTAAAGCCTCGTTTCCACTGAACAGTCTAGATCGGACCGGTCTGCTCCTGGCCAGTTTAGAATGGTCCAGGCAATGGAAAGAGGTGAAGGAGGGAGGAGAAGGAGCATCCAGCTGAAAAGAGGAACTAGAGTCGTGAAAAGCTCTGGTCGGACGACAGTAGCTCTGCCCAAACCTGTCTGTTCCATTTTTCTCTGGACCTACAACCAACAGCGGACAGAAAACTGTCCCAAATGGTCAGTCCTAATGGGTCCATTTTATAATGGAAACACTCAAAATAACATGTCGGATTTAGGGAAGGGCAAAATTAATTAATAAAAAATCTCAATATAGTTTTTTCATATTGGACAATAACAATATTTATCACGATATCACAATCTGGTGTCGTGAGCATTTGTTTACCTTGTGCACAGGGGAAGGAAGTAGAGAGGTCCAGAGTAAATATTTAGATACAAACATTTACTCGCCATGTAGCGACTAACTTTTACTCTGGAAATCGGAGAAAATGTTTGCAACTAACGAGTGTCAATTTCGGACTCTTCAAAATAAAAGTCTATCACGACAGACTCATTCCTCTATCGAAAAAAAGTTCTATCACAAGATATATTGTCATTGTTTTATTGCCCAGCCCTAACTGGTTTGATCTTGTCCGGTGTGGACCACTTAGTGGAAAGCAGGCATAAATGTCTTTCTACTGATGCCTTGTTTTCACTGCCCACCCTCCATTTTATCTTAAACCTGTACCAAGACCCTCCGGGACAAAGAAATCCCTCACAATACAAGAACTAAAGTTCTATAGTTTAGAATAGCAATATGTGGTCCCAATTTCTCAGTTCCTCGCTTAAAAGTTAACAAGAATTTTTCCAATCAACAAGCCAAACACATGGGATTTAAAACTGAGTTTAAAAGTAGCCGGTCAATCTTCAAATTGGTTAATCATTTGACTTTTAAAGTAGAATCATTGCGTTCTTTCTGCACATCCTGTGTTATTTCTTCACCTCCATTTTACGAATGTCTTCTCTGTCTAAACAAGCTTTGAGTTTGTTGAGCATTTCCAGGTCGTTCTGTGGTTTGGTAGTGTGTGTTCGTTCAACAAAAGGCAGCTTGATTATAGCAGCTTCAGTATCAATTCCAATTAAATTGTGTTTTAACTCAGGAGATCCAGTGTTTATTTATTATTTTGTTTAACCTTTATTTCATCAGATAAAAAACCATTGAGATCAGGATCTCTTTTTCAAGGGAAAAAGAGATTTAATTAATTTCTTATTCTTCGATTTACTGTAATTATTCAACTGTTAACACAATCAATGTCTTTCCAGTAGATTCTGAAGTAGAAAAGCGGCTCTTTCCACAGCTGTCGACAGGTGCGTCTGTTAGAGCTTTTTTTGTTTTCGCCATCATGGGAAATTAATAATCAAAAAATATTACCCCATGCGTCTTCTAAAAAGAAGCAAAGAGTTAGTAGGCCGACACTTCTTTAATTTGTCATTTGTTGAAATACACAGAGAAGTGTGTGTCAGTCTGTGTTGTGATTGTATGTTTATTTTCATCTCTGTAATCTGTTTAGATACATAAACATGATTTCATTTGTCAATTGTGGTGTTTTATTTTGAAAATAAACCAGATTTTCTCATGTATCCTGATGTAACTTCCTGCCACAATTGACACGGATCACTAGCGGCTGACGCAAATAACAGACCAGACGCAGAAACAATCTGCTGCACGGCCATAGGTTAATACACCGCAGGTCAGGGGTCGGAGACCTTTAACACTAAAAGAACCATTTGGGCTCTTTTCTACTGATTAAAGCCTGGACGGAGCCGCAAAGCCTTTAAGAAATTTGGATTAGTATTTATGACCTGCTGTTTTTTAATTATATATATTTTTTGGCACGAAAAAAAGCAAAAATATAAAAAGAACCTAGCATATCTCAAAATGTGTGGGTTTTTTTTTTTCTTTGACGGAAACCCAAATAACTTATTTTCAAAATAAAAGATGATCTGTGCCAAACAAGATCATCTCAGTGCCGCTCTCTGCAGCTAGAAACCAATGTTGTGCAGCATAAGATAATCTGTGCTTTTAACTCATAAAAGATCAGACTTTTTACCAAAGTTTTGCTTTGAATATAAAATTATCTTTTTTTTTTCAGTTTTTTCCCCAACATCCCTGTATTTTTTTCTCTTCACGACTGGGCCGGATGAAACCATTTGGCGGGCCGGACACGGCCTGTGGGGAGTTTTGTTTGACAGCCCTGGTTACCATATTTTGTGGCGTGTTTTCTAAAGATGAAGGACATAAATGAAGAAATTTAAGCTCAAAACATGAATTTCCGAGTATTTCTTTATGGCATAATCATAACTAAAAGACCACTTTTAGAACAGAGAGTAAAAGGTTCAACTGGGACCGCCTAACATTAATAAAACTATTTTCACATCTTCTAAATGTACCAAGAACATGTTCCAAACTTACCAAAGCCATAGAGGCTTTTTCATTTTTCTGCTTGACCAGGCATGACGGGATGGATTAGAGTCTCGCATCACCCTGGATACTCAGTGTGTCTAACAGCAGCCATGAGATCCAAGTATGACACTGAACAGTTGCTCAGTCCACTGAACTGCCACAGCCTTCAGAGGATGCACACGCTTGTTTCTGGAGACAGAACGACTCTTTTCATGGCTGCTTTCTGCTCTTCAGCCAGAGGAGCATCTGACACGGCGCTGCAGCTGTGGAATTTACCTTGAGGTGTTGCTAAAATGGTTGTAACGTGACCAGAGCCTGACAAAGGGGTGACATTGTCACTGAAATGAAAGCAGGAGTGTGGGCTGGGGGGGTGGAAGGAAGGCACATTTTCACGTCCAAGGACAAATGACAAAGAACTGGAGATGATTATGCATGTTCTTCTGCAAAACAATTTTCCGTTTGTGTCACATTTAAAGACGAGATGGCCATTCTGCTTGTTTGTCACACTCCTATCAAGGACGCTGGTTGCTGCAGTGTGGCACCGATGTCCTCGTGTCCCTTCAGTTCCACCACAGATGCATGTTCAAGTAAGTTATCACGCACATTCATTGGAGGCAGTGGATAATTTCATTTGTTATCCAGATAAAAAGCATAGTATTTTTCCTGGATCTGAAACTATCCGCCATTGTTAGTTTATTCTTTGGAAAACAAAGCTGCAGGGCAAAGTCAGTAGAAGTCGCATCCTAATGATCAACAACTCCAAAGCTAACATCACTTGGTTAAAAATAAACATTTGTGGTCTTTAAATGTGGTTTTGGTTGCTTTCACGGCTTGATCTGCGCAGTGTTTATGTCCAGCTCCGGTTGCTGCCCTTTTGCAGCTAAACCGAGATCATAGAGCAGTCTAATTCAATTAATGGGATATGCAGGCTCGCCGTGTCCTCAGAAGACTCCGCTCGGCTTTGCCGGGCAGACTGCACCACTCGGCTGTTACGTAATGAAGTCAACATTAAAGCTTAAGTGAGTTTAGATGGAGAGAAGGGCTTCTATTTTCCCCCGGGGGGGAGGAGATGAAAAGAGAGCTAAACACATGAAAGGGAAGCATGACGGGAAAAACAGAGAAAGCTTGAACATTCCCATTGGACGATAAGACACAGAGACGGAAAGGAGCAGGGGAGGTGGTACGAGGTGGAACGCAGTTGACGAAGGTGTGATGAAAGTGTTACCGAGTGAAAGACTAAACATGAAAGGAGGAAGAGGCTGGACCAAAGCAGCTGAAAGGGAGGGAGAGAGGCCAATAAACGGAGCGGCAGCTCCTCCCGGCAGCCAGTCTGCTGCCGCCACTCCTGCTCAGCTGAGGGCTGCAGCTCATCGCGCCTGAGCTCCACTCCGTCTGGGAGAAAGAATGCCTTAATAGGAAACAAGAAGCAGATCTGGATTAAAAGTTGTATTCTGAAATAACTGCTAGAATCCTGGATTTCTCTGCTGTGGTCTTGCAAAGGGAACAACATGCATATCCTGCAGTCATTCTGCATCAACAGGTGCGTCTCAGCTTTTTTAGGTCTGGAGTTCATCAAAGTGGTGCAAAAATGGACTTTGCAGAAGTATTAAAAAAAGTATTATCGGCAGGTGATTTGGTAAAGCGATGTGTGCTTTTGTAAAGATTGAAACAATTTCTGCAATGCGTGGCGTCTCTGTGCAGATGGGACTCCAGAAATCTGGTACTTGAATCGCTCAAGATGAATGCCTTTTAAATATTTCAACTTTGGTTTATTTATAGCTTTTTTTAAAGCCTAGAAAAACTTTTCAAGCTTAAAAAAGAAAAATATGTTTGTCTGATTTTAGTAGGGTTTCTATAAATGCACTTAGCAACATTTTTAGTGGGGTAGTTTCAGAATGTGAAACGGTTTATATTAATTTCCCTCAAAAGTTATTTTTCAAACTGAATAAAAAAATCTAAATCTGTTAAAGATTCTGTAAATAATGCTGATTACTAATAACTGTGACTGCTGTGTTATTGCCTTGTTCTGCCCCCTGTTGGTCAGAGTAGGGCAGTGCAGCCTTATGTAATGCCGAGTGTGTTTCTCACAGTTTAAATGTGTGAATGGACATGTGTCCTCAGAACATCAATGACCCGCTCACCTTCAATGGTTCCGTTTACAATGTTGTGGAAACATCAGCAAACACAAACACACAAACTAATTCGACTGAACACAATAATGATGTTTAATCATGCAAATGAAAAAACAAAAAACAGGGCAGTTTCCTAATGCAGTTAACTAACCACTGACAGCTGCAGACACGTTCCTCTGCCAAACCATGTAACGCTCAAAAATGAAAGCAGAAGGTTTTTTCTCTTTCTAACTTTTGGTGTTAGAAGGGGGAAATGTATTTCTGGCTCAAATCTTGCTTTAAAAAGTCCCACTCTGATGAAAATCCTGTTTATTGAGTTGTTAACATGTCTGTATGGCATTTTTCTTATAAAAAAAAGAACAAATATATTAAGAAATAATTTTATTTTTACATTTCTGAGTATTTCTCCTTTTAAATCAATCCAACAGTCTTGGACAGACTCTGTTTTTCATCAATCATCTTCTTTCTGCACATGCACTAAACCCTCATCTGGTCCGGCTAGCGTGTCTAGTTCAGCTTCTGGAGAAGAGAACATGCTACCTTCACATTGACTGCAGTCAAATGAGCCGCCGTTCACATTTCTGTGCTCCAATCAGCCGTCACTGGATTTTTGCTTTGACTTTCATCCAATAGTTACGGTAGCAGTCCTGAGAACGCTGGAAAATCTCCAACAGACTCCACGGAGCTTCTTGATGTGACCACGGAAATGTGAACGGCGGCTCATTTGACCGCACTTGGAAAGGCTTGTAAATCAATCAAAGAGCATTTGGATGTTAGCTTTCATTATTTTCTGCTCTGAGAAACCAATGGATTGAATGGATTGATCACAGCAACGTCAAGAAACATCAAAGAGTCTTTGGTGAACTGGAAGGACAAAGAATCAGGATTTTGGAGGAAGTTCTGTCCATGAAGATCTGAGCTGACATCCGGATCAGAACCATATGGATGGACATTACCCAGATTGATGAAGGTTTTTATGTAGCAGCGATGGTTATTAATGCTAGCGCAACACAGAGCTATTATAATCAGACAGATGGGGTCAGGGGCGGGGCTACTCACCTCAGCTCTAAAAGCCACACCCCCTCAGAGGAGATTTTGGAAACATAGGCTTCAGATCAACATGAAAAATGTCTTTTTAAGACATTTAGGTTGTGGGATTTTGGTTAAAAACTTTATAATCATCATTAAAACACATTTAGAAAAATAATAATAAAAATGGTCATAAGATACTTTAAAAGGAAAAAATTAAAGGAGTGAAAAAGGAAATAATTTTCTTTATCTTGTGTGCAGCACTGATCTTTGCATTAGGCAACAAGACCCATAATAATGTGATCTTTGAACCACAGAAAATGCAATTGGCTTTGATAACGGCAATCATACACCCAGATCATAATACTGACATCCATATTAAAGATATTTTTTAAAAATGTAGATAAACATCTTATAGATTTCTTGTATTGAATTTAAACTCTTTTCTCTACTCAGTCTGGTTTCAATCTGAATATTGCTGAATTACAACAACTACCAAAGTGCTATTACTCTCACTAGCCCGTTGCTAGAAACACTAGCTAGAAACTGCTCATTAACACAAACTTCTAATCAGGAACTTGATACATTTAGGTATGTAGAAATGGTCAAGAGGATCTGCTGCAATTCAAAGCGAGCATCAGAATGAGAAAGAAAAGTGACTCACACGGCATGGATGTTGGCATCAGACGGGCTGGTCTTAGGATTTCAGAAACTGATGATCTACTGGGATTTTCACTCACAACCATCTCTAGTGTTTACAGAGAATGGTCAGAAAAGAGAAAATATTCAGTGAGCAGCAATCCTATGGGTGGAAATGCTTCGTGATGTCAGAGGTCAGAGGAGAATGTCCAGACTGGTTCCAGCTGATAGAAAACAATAAATCAAAAGAACCGCTGGTCTGCAGAAGAGCATCTCTGAACGCATAACAACCTTGAGTCAGATGAGCTACAGCAGCAGAAGACCACACCCGTACCTGTGGTGCATCTCAGGAATCAACTCTAGGGCCTGCACGTAATTTAGTTTATATGGATCAATCAGCAACATCAGTTATGCTGCTCTCAGCTATTCTTCATCATTATGCTGATGATGCAGTTCCCTTCCTCAATAGCAGCAACAGCTATTCTTTAACGCCTAGATTTTTTGCTGAAGTCAGGATTTTTATTTCTTAAAAACCAGTAGTATGTCGATAAATGTTTTCATTCATCCAGGTTAGATTGCCTTGAAGTGTAGTTGAGTCATCTTGACTTCTTTGAAATGTTTCACCCACTCATACAAGTAGCTCAGTTGTAAATAACAGAAAAACCATAGAATAAAACTTGTGTACAATCAGTTGCACTTCCAAGGTCTCCACTCTAAAACGATGGTAAACAAGTTCCTGAAATACTGAAATATCTTTGTATGTAGATAAATTCATAATTACCCTAAATTCTCACAACAAACCAAGAAACTCTGAAAGTCAAGTCAAAAGTTGGCTTCTTTTAACAGTATTCCTTTACTTTATATGCAAAGCAAACTTTGCAAACCAAACAACAATTTTGTTTGTTTTTGGCATGACTGAGCTTTTTAGCTATTAGGAGTGTGCCCAAATATTGATATTGCGATGTATTGCAACATTTAGTCCTGTGATTGATTCTTGATGAGTTCTCACCAACTATCAATCTTTCATTTTTATTTGAAGAGGCTGTAAAACGTTATATCCCTCATCCTTTGATGAGACGTTCCTTCTAAGGTAGATGGGGGCGGAGCACCAATGTGTCTGGCGATTATTTGAATTATTTAATTTTTGTTCTGTTGTTGTAGTTCAGTAGTGTAAGTGATGTTCGTATTTAGTATTGTTTACACTGAATTTGACAGATAATTCAAATTAAATTGGTGTCAGCGTTCGTCAAAGACTCAGTGTTACTGATTTCAGCAATGTTACGCTGAAGTGTTTATTATTTGATGCACAAAGTGAATAAATGGGCATATATTCCCTATAAAAAATTATTATTTGATTTTTTTTTTTTTGGATTATTAGAGATGATTTGTTACCAATTATTGCAGTTTCGCGATATCATAAATATTGTGAGCTATGAATCGCTTCGTATCATGAAGTAGCCAGTGATTCCCAGCCCTATTTGTTATGGTTTTGCTCTGACAGCCTTTCTCCAAAAATCTAATGTTTATTAATTATTTGTACATCTTAGTCCTCTCTAAACCCAGTTGCTTAATGTTTTCAAAATCAAAAGATAAAGAGCTGCCTGTCATCCCATCATCCAGCAACAACATGAAGGGTTGATCTTTAAAAAAAATGAAAAGAGTCTATCATGTCAAAGTCAACTTATATTAGTTTTGTCTTTGCCTTTTCATGATCAGCTGTTTACTTGATTCAATATGTTTTCTTTTTCTCCTTTCCCTGCAGTAACCTACCTAATTGATTAGAAATTATTTTTAGCAAACTGATGTGGTTTTGTGGAGAAAACCAACGAATAGGCAGAATTCCTCACGTGAAGGTTGTGGTCAGACTAATGAGCTTAAGGCTGTAAAGAGATTATAGACAGTCTTAAAGTATCGGTGTCCTGAAAATCTGGGATGTTCTGTTTCATGGGTTAGACCACATAAATCCAAACACCTGAGAGCATAAGGTCTGCAGAGGTGTACTGACACCTGAGAAGCTCCAAACTCCAAACTCACCTTGGTAGCAGAGCCTGGGGGCTCCCACACAGCAGTGTTGGTCAGACTTCATGACTGTGTGCAATGATGATCATTAGCACTTGTTTGGTATCACTGGTTGATCAATCTCTGAACATAATCCTACTGAATCCCTGACTTAGTAAAAGTCTAGTTGCTTTCCCGCTCATCCTTAGCCGGTGGGAAAAGTGGTTATTCAGAATGTAAACCTGATGTTTGACTGGAAATGGAACTGATGTTATATAGGCTACAATCAGCAGGCATTATGGTTCCATTTATGTGAATGCCAGCATCCATGGGTCGCATCCAGCATCGCAATCCAACATAGCATGGGTAACACCAACAAGGGGCTCACACACACGTGTCATTTTGGCGCCAAGTTGGCACACTAAATGTGGCCACTCCACTGCCTAATAACCGGTAAGAACGGCTCATCGACGGCTGTAATGCGGCAACTCCTCGCCTTTAAAACACTTGCTCTCTGGATTTCAAGACAACAACTTCGCTCAACCATGAAATCTAGACTCAAACCGACGAGAGATTGGCAAAATAGGATTTTTATATAGATCCGAGGCACACGGTACAGCAGTGAAGCAGGAGTGTTATGAAGGCGGTCACATGTGTTTAGAAGGTGAAATGAACGCAACAAAATCAATTTGTCCGCGCTCAGCCGCTAAACAGATGCTGTAAGCAGTGCAAACGCAGACTGGCAATGGAACAGCCATGCAACAGCCGTGCACGAACATGAAATTTTGCTGTCCAGGCGCGTGTGCCGGTGTTCGTTCCACTGCCCGATCTCGCACTGGCACTGCTGTTGCACTGCTGTACCACTGGTACCACACCCAGTCACCCGCGATCTAAATTACTGTGCAGTTCCAAATTTTGAACCACATGTATGCGCGTCGATTCTGCGGCCATATCTTGGCCATTGCACCACCAGTCCACTGCCAACACCGTCTGTACCGAGGGGATGACATTTTTCTCTGTGGTCCAGCCGTGATATGGTAGTAAAACCCAGTGGGACCGGCTCTTAAGGGAAATTAATTTGCAGATTAAAAATTAACAGCATAAAGGATTAATATTTATGTGTAACTGTCAGCAAAAATTTTTTTAAAGTATTCTAAAAGGGAAGGTAATTGATTGATGTTAAAGAAAGTGGGAGGAAGAGGGCAAAGGGAAGTGTGTGAAAGAGGATTGTTCAGTCGACACATTTCTCCTGTCGTCTTTTCCTCCTTTCTATATTGCTTTTCCGTCTGTGCACATCAACTTTTTTACAGACTTTAGATATAAATCCTCCAGGGCTTGCAATCGTTGATGACGTTTCATGAGTCAAGAGCACCCCCCTGCTTGATGATGTCCTTCAGAGTGTTTTAATGTCTTAGGAGGAGGTGTCTGATTCTCCTGTTACCTTTATTCAAAACTCTGTACAAAAGTGCTTTCACGGGCCGCTCGTTGGGAATGCAAGCAACATCCAACGTAGTCTGCTTGTGATGAGGATGATATCTGGGGCATTGGCACAGTCTAACACCCTGTCATTTGTGAGCTTGAGAACGGGATCTCAAGTCTCGCTGCTGGATTGTAATTAAAAGGTTGATGTGATGACATTACAAGGTCCAGGTTTCACTTCCATGTTGGCACAAACGGCAGACAGCTGTTTCCACGTGCAGTAGGTTTATTAGTTCAGACAGGAACTAAGAACCGTTTATAGTCCACAAAGCTAAATCGGGATCAGACAGGCAGAGGTCAATCACCAGCATGGCATCATCAAAGAAGAGACTAGAGTTTTCAGAGTCCAGGCGAGGGTCAAGGCAGGCGGCAGGCAATCGGATAATAAGTAGGGTCAGAAACAGAAGATCAGGTCCAGGTAGAAACCCTCAGTAATGCAGGCACAATGACACAAAAAATACTTCACACTGAACGAGGCTCTGTGCAGGGCTAAAGTAACAGGTGGATGATTGTCAGATGAGAGTCAACTGAGTAGCATCTGGGGCAGGGGTGGGCAAACTACGGCCCGGGGGCCACATGCGGCCCCTTAAGCTACTTAATGTGGCCCTCCAAGTTAAAATACATTGAATCAAAAATCCTAATTATTGTTTTATTTTCATTGTATTTCTGGTTTCTTCTCATGAATGATGTTTCTCTGACGTTCGTGTGTGTTCCTTTCTGAGTCAGATGGTGATCTTTCGGATTATTCCTACACCACATAAATGCAGCATTTCTTTGAGTTCACATTTTCCTCTGAAGAACATCAACCCATTGGATCCACCAAAAAGAGAACAAAAATCAAAATTTAGAAATTAAAACTCCCAAATTTTCTGTTTTTTAAATTAATATATGTGAATTTGAGTCCAAATAAAGCACGTTTTTCTCTAAATTCCATATTATTTTTTTAGTTTATGAGGTTGATTACCCAATCTCTCCTTCCGTCTGCTCCGTGTCCGGCCCTTATGCCAAATTTTAGAACCCTTTGTGGCCCACGAGTCAAAACAATTGCCCACCCCTGATCTGGGGAGTGTGCACTGGGGCAGCTGGGAGATGTAGTGTGTTCAATACTCTGGAAACAGCTCCTGCCAGTGATCAGAGGGGGAGATGGACCTCTCATCAGCGCGATTGATACACTGATTGTAGACGTTGAGCTTAGTCTCTATTATACCAATCAGAAAGGTTGTCTGCTAGTTGCTGCTTTCTTCATGTGGCACTGGGAAAAATTCTCATGGTGAACTGCAGCTTCATGAATAAAGTGAGGGGAATTTAAAAGGAATAATTGTCTTCTGATAAGACTCACTGTAAAACACCAAAACGAAGGTAGAGACCAGAATTTAACCAAAGTTGAGCTGGAAAAGGGGACATCAACTCAAATATTCATCCAACATCCCGTCTTACCGTCTTAACGTTCACCTCCAAACTTTGATCTCAGAGACGTCGTTGCACCCCGGTTGACTTGGGCTTTAGGCAAAATGTTCTACTAAAGTCTGTTTCTTAAAAAACTAAAAATGAAGATAGAAAATGCTTTAGAATGTAGAGGATACAGAATAATCTGCCTGCCTCATTGTTGATGAATGGTTTAAAGAAATAATCATGTATAATTTGGTGATACTGGGAATAAAATAGAATAAACCATTTTTTGAACGAATGTCTGATTAGATCTTCATGTTTAAGCACCAAAATGTTCGATGGAGTTTTGGTGCTGCGCTTGTTTCATGTTTGAAATTGGAAGCACTTAGAAATATGTTTGTAAAAGAAGTCTTAAAGCAGCACGGCAGAACAATGTCAGCCTCAGGGGGGGAATAATGAAGCCAATTTAAACAGCAGGCTGCATTCATGCAGAGCTTTTAGGTTCTTTTTCTGAGAAAAAAATGGATGTTCCCTCCCCCAGTCCATTCATTCAACGTCCTTTAGTCCAAAAAACCTGACAGCCGTGGTGTTTGCTGCTCTGCTGAAGAACAGCTTGACATGCTCTCAAAAGAGGAGATGACCACGGGAACACTTTGCGACCTGCTTTTGAGGGGAAGCAGCTTCTAATCGGATGTTTCATCTGATGTCTTCCTGTTTGCAGTAAAATCTCATCTGACTAAATGCATCTACGATGCAAGCTGAAGCTGCCTAAACAATGAAATACACACCTTTTGTGTATCGTTTCTGTTAAACCCTTTAACACCTGACTAGTGCTACCACGATTAGTCAACTAATAGACAACTAATGCAGTTGTCAGTTAGTCATTACTTTATACTATATGGAGTCAGAGTGAAGTAAAGTTGAAAATTATACTGGTATTCTGCTAGCTTTTTGGACTATTTGACATTTGTTAAAGTTTTTCTGGCTATTTTTGAGTTTTGCTAATATTTCAGCTACATGCTAGCTGTTTTGGCTAACTTAGACTTTTTTTGTTTGCTTTTCAGGCTGTTATGGACTTTAGCTAATATTTTAGCATCATGCTATCTGTTTTACCTTATTTAGGCTTCTTTGGTTTTTTATGCTATTTTGTAGTTGAAGCTAATATTTTAGCTGCATGCTAGCTATTTTGGCTAATTTAGGCTTCTTTTTGTTTGTTTTTTCAGGCAATTTTTGAGTTTTGCTAATAATTCAGATATTTTCTTGCTGTTTTAGCTAACTTAGGCTTTTTTATTTTAACTCTTTAGGGTATTTTGGAATTTAGCTACTATTTCAGCACCATGCTAGCTGTTTTGGCTAACCTAGGCTTCTTTGTTTTTTTAATCTGTTTTGGAATTTAGCTAATGTTTGAGCTACATTCTAGCTGTTTTGACTAACTGATGTCTTTTTTCTCCAATTTTTAGGCTAATCTAGCATTTTAGCTTGCTATCAGCTTCAGCGCTTTCAGCTATTAACTTTAGTGTTTCTAGCGATTAATTTCAGCATCTTCAGCAGCCAAATTCAGCTTACAGCATTCACAATAGTTTTATCGCAGGTAATGCTATATGTCTAGTTTTTAGTTAGTTTAAAGTTAATAATTGTTAGAATTTGTGCTTTACACCCACTTTGTGTATGACATGGTTAGTCGAATAATCAGAAAAAATAATCAGTGATCAGTCGACTTTTAACGATATTGGTTGGTGCCAACCTTACCGGTGAAGCGTAAACACTTTCGTCGAGCAGCTTTTGTCCTCCAGAATCTGCTGGAATGGTCAAAAAGTTAAATTAAATCAAAGAACATAAACACTTGAGCTTAAAGAGTTAAATGTCAAATGCAAAGTTTAAAAAATAATATTTGAGAAGTCTCAGATAAACTGTACAAAATGGTTTCTCTTTCTAAAGCATGGCTAAATGCAGTTGCAGATTTGAATTTTGTACCAGAAATAATGGAATTTTACCTGGAAAATAAAGGGGAGCGTGGAAAAGTTTCAGGTTTTTTAAGTGGAATTTCATTTAGGAATATTCTTATTCATTGACTCCCATTTACAGCAGTTTTTTTTCTGATGTTTTCTTTGCAATTAAGCGTGTAACCCTTTCACATCCCTGTTGATGCTTGCAGGTGGCCAGATGTGCCGAAGAGAAAGAGGAAGAACAGCCAGTGTTCTGTGAAGAGCATGTCTGGTAAGAATCCCTCACCTCAGCCAAACATGCCTCATTCTGTCTCCTCCAAACTACACAGAAAGTACTTGAGGATTCAGCTCCTGGTCACTCCACTGCACTGAAAAGTTTGTTTTTAAAGTTATCATAAACATCTTCATGTATAGAAGCTTTTCTGGATGCGGATTCACTCATAGGCGGGAGCGGCAGATATCAGATATTGAGTGTAAAACGAAATCACATTGCTCTGATGTCATCACTTGGACCTCCTGTTATGTAATTCTGTCTAATTAAATAAGAATATCAATCCAATCATTGGCGCTATTGAAAGCTCATGCATTTGTTTTTAAAGGTTGGTGACAGAGTTTGGAGAAGTTGGGAATTAAATAATGTGATCAGTGTAAAAAAAAAAATGTTTTTGTGGTTGTCAAGCTGAACTGAGCAATTCTGAAGTTTCTATTTTCACCTGACTCGTTTGTGTTGAAATGAAAAATAAATGTATTGGCAATTCAAATTACTATAGAAATATGCAAACCAAACAGCTACAAAAATCTTGAGAGATCATTTCACTTATTCATTTATAAAGTGCCTTCCATCACCAGCTAAGGAGGATTCAAAAATTACATATAGACAATTTCATAGTGCTTTGAGAATAAGGCTCCAGCTAGCATCTTTAGCTGATAAAAGAAACATTTTTAAAACTTAAGAACATGGATTATAACATCAAATACACCTGCCAAACTGTTAAGATTCAAAGCGAGAGGAGATCAAGGTCATGGTCCTTTCAAACACAGTTACTTCAGTTTTTGTTTCATTAAGCCCAAGAAAGTTATTCTGTAATCCAGAACCTAACTTCACCAAGCCAGTCAGTTATGGCCTTAGCTGTGCGGTCAGAACCCTTGTGTATCGGGAGATGAATTTGGCAGTCGTCAGCATAAAGATGAATATCCATCATATGCTTACAAGGCAGCATTCCCAGTGAGAGCACGTTAATAGAAAAAAGCAATGGGCCCACAACCAACCCCTGAGGAACTCCCCACCTCGGGGAATAACACTTGGAAGAGTGAAGGCCCATTCTAAGACTGAAAGACCTGTCTGTGAGATAAAATGAGATCATTCAAAAGGCATCAGAGCGAGTCATGTTTGTTTATAAAAGCTCTCCTCGGCTGCAGACATTCTCAGCGGTGTGGTGCCTAATAACTTGTTAGCTAGCTGGACCACTGGGAGCTCCACAGAAACATCCTGTTAAAGTTCCAAAGAAAAACTGAAATCTCTGTTTCCACCTTTGAGTTTTATCTGAAGACCCTTCTCTCTGCAGAGCATGTTCACTGACGCCGACATCTTCCTTCAAGTGCTGCTTCATTTCTTTGGTTTTGTGCTCACGTTTGATTTTTGGGTTAATATTTTAAAGGGGGTGGGACTTGAAGTCTCTCAGACATCTGGTAAAATAAAGCAGAACTTCTCAATTTAATGGACGGAGTTTTGATGATGTCAGGTGGTGGTTGCGCAGAAAAGCTGCGTGTCTTGTTTATTTCCATTCTTTGTCACAGTCTGTTTGAGCTCTGTGTGCAGGCGCGTCATTCAGGTGCCTGTGGTAACACTCAGCCTCCCTCCTCCCCCCACTTTCCCCCCTCATCTTCCTCTCCAACATTTTTCGTCTCGTGCTCACTGCCTGTCTTCCTCACACAATCCTGTCTTCCTCCTCGACATCCTCCTCCTGTCCTATAGCTCTTAGCAAACATGATCAGATGTGGCTCCCCAGTTACCTGGAGAAAGACGAGCCATGTGTGGTGTGTGGAGACAAGGCCACCGGGTACCACTACCGCTGCATCACCTGTGAAGGGTGCAAGGTACGGGGACTTCTATGGTGTGAAGAGCTCTTGTCCCATATGTTGGTTTACTTCCTCAAATGAGGAAGTTTAAAAATAAAAAAGGTTCTTCTAAAAACCTGTGTAGGACACTCTTAAATAGTGATGAGGCCCATTTCCAGCCACGTGTCCTACAGGCAGGAGTCAAACCTCCATTTGGGGTTTTAGGATTCTCCTTAAATCAGCATGCCTGGCTCATTCATCAGATGTAAAGTGTCAGTTGTGTCCAGCTCCTTTAAAAGTGCGAGAGGAACCTCCATGCATGGCTTACAGTCACGTCCGTCCTCTACAACCTGGCGCTCCAAATCCGTTTAGTTGGGTTTAAATTTTCACCGGATGCCTGAGCTGAGTCGCAGCATTTTTTGTGAATTTAGGGCTATTAACGGCCTAAACTGTAATAAATAGTTTGGAGTTAGCAGCCGAGCCTGTGGCTCCAGCTATCTCTTAGCCCAAAGGTAAGTCATTTGCTGTGGCCAGACCGCTCCCGCGTCACACCAGAGCTGTAACGCTTGCCTTGTGAGCCCGGGGTGAGACATTTAGCCTTGAATTCACCACTGCGCATCTTGGGAATTTCTAACACAAATTAAGGCTTGTACTGACTCACTTGAGAGTTTATTTCACCCATAGCCAGAGGGAAAAAAAGTGTTAACAGCGCCACCCGGAGGCGGAAAGTATATTCCAGCCGTAGAGTTTTATAACATAATAGATAATTAATAGGAAACAGGTAAGGGCTTTTAACTAAACACTCCTCGGCTTCCACAGCTATGACTTAGAGGGCCAAAAGATAACCATTGATGGGCCAAATGTGGCCTCACTTTGGGCACCCATGATGTAAGGCTCCCCTCAACTCTCAATACATCTTTACATCCTCGCAGCATCTTCAGTGTGAGTGGGTGATATCTCTGTTGAAGTTTTCCAAATTGAATCTTTTTCAGTTTTTTGGGATCTTTTTTCAAACTCATCCAACAGAAATAACAATTAACTAAGAAATAACTTTTTTGTGAAAATCTTCTTTTATTTGTTAACTTTTGGGAGAGAAAGTTTTTCTATAATCTATCTCCAGCTTCTGTCTGTCTAATGTTTTAAATTCATAAATACTTTTAATGTCACACTTAACAGAACAAACAACGCATCTCTCCAATGTTTCCTTGCCTTTTGGGCAGAGTAGTGAGTCAAGTTTGGTCTTTTATTAATGACTAGATCTAATGTTTATGTTAATTATTCTGTCCTTTAATGTGTGAGACTCCACATAGCGCTCTGTATCAGTAATCTTGTGTATCTGGTCTGAAAGTGTCACCTCTCAAAACAATCTCTGGGTTTCTCTTCTCCGTCTTATTTTGATCTTCTTCCAGATTGACGATTGAATGCCTTCATAGTTCATGTAATTTCCTGTGTGCCTGTCAGCAATAGACTGGACCGATCTGATCTGTCTGCTTTTGTCATATACCGTTTCAAAAAAAAAAAAAAAGGCTTATTTGTGATGTCACAAATACAATCAACCGGGAGTAAGTTCCCTACTCCGCCCCATTCTGATGCATCCATCTGCAGACATATAGATTCATGAACGTCTGTGTCTGATCTGGAATATGCATCAAAACTGGATGGCTCCAATTTTTTTTTTGCTGCTTTTTTGCTATGCTAGTGTTAAGTTGGGTTGTGAGGGGCTGTAACCTAGCAGGAGATCATCTTAACAAATGGGTGACGAGAAGTGGGGGCAGGGTTGTTTTGCGCCAACAGTCCCACCCAGAAACTCAGAGGGGAACTTCTTAATTTTCTTTTAAAAAAAAAAAAAAGGTGTATTTCTAATAAACCAGACATGGTCGTGGTGAATAAAGAACAGAGGAAAGCCGTTGAGGTGGATATGGCAGTACCAAGCGATCAAGAAGAAGGAACATGAGAAACTGGAGAAATACCAGGAACTCAGAGAGGAACTGGAGAAAGATTGGAAGGTGGAAGTGACAGTGGTGCCCGTGGTCATTGGAGCACTCGGGGCTGGAACCTCCAAACTGGAGGAGGGGCTACAGCAGATCCTGGAAAGACCTCAGACATCTCAGTCCAGAAAAGATAAGATACTGCAGGACCCTCAAGCTCCCAGGACTCTGGTAGAAGACCCCAGCTAAGAGGAGAAACCACCCGTGGACGCGTTTTATATATACATATATGTATATACATAATGGTTGCACAATGATATCAATTACCAATAATTATTATCCGATAGTAGGGAGTATGACGTCACACAAAAAAAATTACAGATAAAATGGACCAATAATTAAAAGCTTAAACTGCCAACTTTTCCTCACTCACCACTCAGTTTTTACTTGTCATAACCTGACTCCACTTTGTGCCTTGCTGTCCCGTATTAGTCCAATGAGGGGAAATTAAAAACAATAATAATAATATTTATATGCAAAAAAGAAAAACATCATAATGTTCATGAGGAGAACGATCTTCTTCTTCTGTGTTACCGTCAGCAGCAAATATTTAAACCTACAGTGCCCTCTAGTGGTTGTTAGTGGGAAACAAACTCTAAGCTAGTTGTTAGTGGGAAAATGGAAAATTTATGAGCCTATTTATATAAAAAAAAAAGAAAAAAAACCTCACAAAAAAGTCGCTCTTAAATATAAGTCACACCCTAGCAAATCTATTAAGAAAAGAACGCAACTCATTGTCTGGCAAATATGGTAATCCCGCCCCTACTTCCCATCATCCATCTGTTTATACTCTCTCCTGCTAACTTACAGACCCCAATCTAACAGAGCAACAAAAATAGCAAGCAATATTGGAGCAATCTGTAGAGTTTTAATCTAGATTCCAGCTCAGACGAGGAAAATAAACTTGTATCTAAAAGAAAGGAGAAGAGCAGGGAGCTTGAGGCTTGCCGTAGCTTCTGTGTCACACCTACAAGCCTTTTTTAAACAGAGTTTTTCTATCTGCTCCTGATTTACCACAATTTGAATAAAGAAACGCTCAGAAATGCAGTTTTAAGACAAACAAGTGGCTTTTGTCACCCATAATTTGAATCAGCTACTTTCTTAGCTGAAACATTGGTAGCTATATACAGAAATCCTGTCCATATTTGTATAAAACCTAATAACAGTGATTAATAATACTTTACTTACTTACTCTTTATGGTGAATCAAAGATCCTTCTACTGAAGTTGTAAAAGTTCTTCATCTGACTAGTTAACTGACATGTTTGTGTATGTTTATTGTATAACAGTAATGCTTGAAAGGCAGAACTGGCTAACTTGTGCAGAATTGTGACTTTCTTATTAACCAGTTAGACTCCTTGTTAGTACATGACAAATCTGAAAATGGTCTAATAGAAAGACATAGATATAACGTTAAAAAAGGCCTTAAGCTGAACTCAGCTGTATAGATTCTTAAGTTTCAGTTTACGCTTGATGAAACCAGGCGTGTAAATAGAACAAAGAAGGCCTGAGGGGAAAATGTGGGAACATCACATGAATGTTTCTAAAATATAAGAGAATAAAAGCTGAAGATGAACCCCAGCTGTTTTAGTCGGTAACAATTATGAAATGTAGTTTTATTTAATAAGAATTCCTTCACTCTGTCAGGGTTTTCTACCGAACATTTTCCTCCAACAGAGTTGGTCTGGTTTAAAAGATCTCATTACTTAACTATTTTTGGCAAGCGAGGCACTTACGCACACTCAGCATGTGACTGCCCATAAAATGTGTGTATTCAATCCTCATCATGGTACAAGAACATTGATTGATTTAATTACATGCTTAGAATATTATGTTTTCCTGGATTCTGTCTAGAATTCTGTGAATTTCTGCAGATATTTTCCTCATGGTTTCTTATTTTTTGGTTTTGTTTTTTAACATTTGGTTCCGTCTCTTCAGGGCTTTTTCCGCCGGACGATCCAGAAGAATCTCCACCCGTCGTACTCCTGTAAATATGAAGGCTGCTGCATCATCGACAAGATCACTCGCAACCAATGCCAGCTGTGCAGATTCAAGAAGTGCATCAGCGTGGGCATGGCCATGGACTGTGAGTCATTATCACTGCTGGCTTTCAAGATTAGGGAGGTCAAACGGTAAAATTTTTACAAGAAACACATCAATGGAGAGTCAAATATGTTAGCCTCTGTGATGCTTCTTAAGACCTGGACCCTTCTATGAACAACCGAACTCTCTCTCCTTCGCCTTTCCCCGCAGTGGTGTTGGATGAGACCAAACGGGTGGCCAAGCGGCGCCTGATAGAGGAGAACCGAGAGCGCCGGAAGAGGGAGGAGATGGTGCGGACGCTGCAGATGAGGCCGGAGCCGGACGGGGCGGAGTGGGAGCTCATCAGGATGGTGACCGAGGCGCACCGGCACACCAACGCCCAGGGCTCCTGCTGGAAACAGAAGCGCAAGTTCCTGGTATGCAGCGACGCGAACATCAGTCCTTCAATGTCAAACTCTTTAACATGAATCTGCAGAGGTCACATGCTGAGTTCAGTGAGCATAACTTTGAATAGAGACTTGTGAGTCGGAAGGCATTTAAAGTCACCAACAGTCATTTTCCTTTTTGAAGCCGACAGCAAAAAGGTTTGAGAAAAATGTCGACATGTTTTTGTTTTCGCCACCTCTGCAGCTGGTCCACCTCCAAAGAATGCCCTGGCACAAAGGTTACATGGCTGTTACCAGGCAACCATTCTATCACGGCAAATGTCTGCTTTCCAGCTAAAAGGCCAAAAACCTTTTTTCTGTAGTTGCTTTGGGTTAACTCTGAGACGAAAGAGTATAGGCTTATAAATATTGTCAAAAAGGAGAGATCTTAAGAATGTGAGAAGAGATTTGTCAGTGTTCCAGAAAAATGTGCATGAAATAAGTCCACAATGGTTGATGGTTGGGCTCTGAGTCGAAAACGGCTTGCAGTACATCTTAGATTCATAAACTCCAGAACCTAGACACTGACGGTGGATAGAGGACTGATCGTATCGAAGCATGACTCAGGGTGGAGAACAGGACGGAGCAGGACAGCTGAACCGTCTGGAATGGGCATAGAAAGGGCAAAGATATGATTGTGATTAGCTGAGAAGAAAGGTGAGCTATTCAGTGATCGGTTCAAGGTGAAGATTTAACCCAGCAAACCTGCAAGTGAGGTGCATCTTCTGTTCCTTATTGAAAACTTTCACTGCACTTCCAATAGTTTGTTGGCACTTTGTCACCACCACAAAATGTATCATTCGCTTTATTTAAAAGAGTCAAATTCCCGTAAATTTCTGTAGAGAAATAAGCATCTGTTACTCAGACATTCTGTTTATCAGATTAACCATTCTTGCTCTGATGCATTTTTAACATCTTCTCACTAATTCTAATTTTTTTTCCATATTTTTTTTGTCTTTATTGCAAGTTATTCAAGTTATAAACTGACCAATCAGATCCCTCAGTAAGAGCTTCTGGTGCCCACATTTAGAGCCGCTGTCTTCTTAAGCTGAGAAAAGCAGCTTTGCACTAATATGTAACAGTAGTGAAGTGTTTATGCGGTCAACATCATCTCTGTAGATTCTGAAGCTGAGGGAAGCATCTGCTTCAGAATCCTGGCTTGTTCTGCTTATATTCTGTTACTTTTTCCGTTTTTTCCTTTGCTCCTGTGCAGGCAGCTGTGACTCCGCCCATTCTCCAGTGCTAATCAGTCACAGCTGCCTGCACTTCAGCACTTAGGTTAAGGTTCTCTGCCATTTTCTTTCCTGGCCTGTTTGCTGAGCCGTATGTCCTTGTTAGTGTGTGGTTTTGTAAACAAAACCCTTTTGTCTCAGCCTCAAATGTGCTTGGGACTCTTTCTGCTTCTGGCTCTCCTCCTGTTTGCCCAGCCGTAACAGCTCTGGGATTATTGTACGTTAATTCCATAAACAGTAGAGTTATGATAGTACAAAAACGTCGACACTGGAGCGAAGACTTTTCTGGTGCTCATTCATAGCGTAAATGATGTGTTTAGTGCAGGGGTCGGCAACCCAAAATGTTGAAAGAGCCATATTGGACCAAAAAAAACAAAATCAAATCTGTCTGGAGCCGCAAAAAATTAAAAGTCTTATAATGAAGGCAACACATGTTGTATGTATCTATATTAGCTATATTAGCCTACTATCAAAATAACTAAGTTGGTTACAAATACATGATGAACCTTCATGATTGAATGTTTATTTAATCCTGTGGAGAATGATCCCCCACGGGACTACACTGTTGTAGGATGAAGTTTAACTTCATTACAATATTAATGAATTACAGTTTGTTTCATTGCTTTGATGAAATTAAAGAAATGCAATAAAGAAATCCGATTTCTGATGTCATTTTTATTTTGAGGATTCGTAAAAACAACAATGGAACGTGCATAACGTGCCCCTTATCTGGGCAACAGAGTACAATAAAATGCAGCATGCATTAATAAAAATAAAACAACAGCCTTTTGAAGAGGTAAAGTGTATAAAATCAAATGAATATAGTTTAAGTTTGATTTCTGTGCAAATGCCAAACAAGTCAGTGCATGGGTCAAACGCAGCAGTATCCTCTCTCTCCCTCTCTCTCTTCTGACACCAAATCAGCGCAGCTATCCTCATTTCTGAGCAACCAAACACAATGATACCCCTAACCCCGGGCTTACACCGCTAGAGTCACGGCTCTGTTGCGTTGCGGGAGCGGACTAGCTACAGCCAATGGCTTAAGTGTCATTCCAAATATATACTGACAAAAATCAGAAATTACGGACGCTGAAAGCGCCCTGCCCTACTTTTTTTTTTAATCGTTTTCTCGTGATAACGATATAATCGGTAATGAAAAATGAAGCGTTCCGCTCTCTCTTTCCCGCACGGAGACGCCGAAACTTCATCTGTTTTAAGTCTCTTTATTTGGTGGTTAACCAGAAAAACAGCAGCAGAACACTCCACAAAAGTTGTATTCACTAATCATTTTATTAGTGGGGATACCTCGAACGCCTTCATTCCGTCTCATGCACCAGCCCTCCCCCCTTTATTTACCCCAAACCTCCGAACAGCTGATTGACAGATCACTGCGCATGTTGTGTTCAATGAACTCCAGACATTAACTCAGTCCGCTACTATGCTTTTGACATTTTTATACAATCCTCAGAAAAAGCAGTTTTTCAGGAAAAAAAAAATGGCGAGACTTTTTAATCCCTCGATTTTATAAGGATCAGTTCTGGGGTTCAATGTTTTCTATGATAAACTGCTTTGTTTTGCTGCCGGTGTCCAGAAGTCAGTGAACGCACCATGCAGAAACGCTCGGCAGACCTGAAATCTGTCAATCTGTCAATGTTTGTTCGGGGTTAAAACAATGATTAAAACCAAAAACATATTTCCCTCCTCCATCTTTTTCCATTTTCCAACATTTTGGAAATAGTGCCAGGGAGCCACAAGGCAGCGCTTAAAGAGCCGCATGCGGCTCCGGAGCCGCAGGTTGCCGACCCCTGGTTTAGTGCTAAGGCTTTAGATCAGGGGGGTCAAACTCATTTGGTTCAACCCGTCTGATCTCAAGTGGGCCGGACCAGAAACATAATAGCAAAATAACTTTTCTTCAACTTGTTATCTGTAGCTTTGTTTTTGTTTTGTTTTTTTCTGTGTTGGAAAAAATGTTTCAAACAACCTAGTAGTCTAATCACTTATTATTACACTTTCATTCACAGAGTCCAATGCATTTCAAATAAAACAGATTTCACTAAAACAAAAGGTTTATTCAATTTTATAATGTTTTACATCCGACATTAAAGCTATCTCGATAGTAAACTCAAGAGGGGGCTACGCAAAAAATATAAATGTTTTAACCAATGAAAAATTAAACAAAATTAACCTTCTGGAACCGCCGGACGCCCTCAGTCCGTCCTGCTGTGCAGCTGTGAGATCAACGTGATGAAATGTCTAAAATAAACGTTTTTATGTTCTGTAACTGATATTTTTATTGAATTTAAGGCAGAATATGGCCTTTGTTTGTAGTTTTTGGACAAAAACAATCTTTGATTTTAATAAATAATAAACTTTGATCAGACAATGCAGATCAGCTCACCTGTGGTGATGGTGCAGGTGAGCTTTCTCTCCCAAAACTGGCATGGTTTGGCCTTCATTGTGTTTATTTCTTGATCTGTTGACTTTCCTTTGCTCCCCCTAGTGGTGGAATTGAGCATTGCGGTCATTTCTTTAAAGAACCGTAACTCGCCACAGGAATGAACTAGAAACTTGCTTTCTTTTTTGAAAACTCTTATATATTTTTTTTCTTCATAACTGGATTAAACCCTCTATCCAGCCCTCGGCCCGTATGTTTGACACCCCTGCTTTACGTGAAAACTAAATAAAATAGTTTTTTTATGTGTCTTGATTAAAAAAGTCTTAAATGATGTCTGAAACTCCAGAGGACCTGATGGGCTGCTGTGAAAACGCCCCAAAACAAGCCTTGACCTGCATGAGATGTGAAGAAATGTTTCTTGTTGCCTCCTGGTTTCAGCCGGACGACATTGGTCAGGGTCCAATGGCGCCCACCGCAGATGGAGATAAGGTTGACCTTGAGGCCTTCAGCGAATTCACCAAGATCATGACCCCTGCCATTACTCGAGTTGTTGACTTTGCCAAGAAACTGCCCATGTTTTCAGGGGTAAGTGAGGCTTCCTGCCTGTCTGTCTTCAAATCCACCTTATGTGGCCGGTCTTTCTATGGGTTTAAGGGAAGACTACAGATACAGTCTTAAAAAAAGAAACAGTGCAACTAAATTCATTTTATTTCTTAACTTTAACTGTAAATATACATTTTTAAATTTTATTATAAGATGAACACTGTTAAGAATGACTTTTTCTGTCTACTAATAATTACTCAAAATGTTCTTAAGAAAAATCCAAGGACCAGGTCTCATCGATCACAGTTGTTTATTACACTTTTGCAAAAGGGAAAAATCTCACAGACAGAACCGAACCGAACCGAGTCACGTCAGTGAGAGTTCTCAGCAAACTCCTCCCAGGCCAACGCCTTTATACTTTTCCTGGGACAGGAAGGACTTCCTGTGTCAGAGGTGGGACTTCCTGTGTCCGAGATCACAAATCCTCAGCCCATGTGGGCCAGCACAAAGACATTCCAGCAGCTTCAGTCTTTAGGGGGAGGGGTTGCTTCAAGACACACACAGATCCACACAATTCTGCCAATTAATATTCTTAACAGTTCGGCCCTGTTGTGGGTCTTGAAGCACACGAGCTCACAACAGCAATCCTGAAAACATCAGTCTCAAGTCTCCTGCATGAACAGTTTTAACCTAAAACATCATTAGCAGATTTTTCTGTTCCAAGCCCGTGGAGGGGGCGAAAACCCAGTGGGGAAAATTCCCCCTCGTCCCACTTAAGGTGCGAACACTTCAAAAGCCACGGGTAGCTAAGAAAAGCAGGGACTATAAAAATGTACTTCAAAAACATACTTAAAAAAATACATTTATCATCGTCATCATCAGAATCATCATCGTCATCAGCCTGCAAAAGATGTACCATAACTTGACTGTAAGTGAAATCAAAATAGAAGGAATAAGGGTCTTGTACGCCCCAAACATATTTAACCAACCGTCCCACATGGATGTATCAACACCTGAATGTGCCTTCATTTTATTGCTCAGATTACGCAGTCCTCCTACTGCATGAGTCAGGCTTCCATCGGTGGCGGTTGCCACTAATTGTTCTTGACAGCTTCGAACCCAGGTTGGGTCCAGTTACTGAGGCTTTGGTGAATCTGTCCTGTGTGTTTCCCCTGTCGCTGAGGGACAACCCATAGAATCTTGAGTTGGTTCTGGTAATTGTCACAGAAATCGTCATTGCTCTGGGTTTTGTGACCTGCTGTAAGGACTAGAGCTGGGGTAGGAGATCAGTTGGCTTCTTCGGCACCCAAAGGTTTTGGTACCGGGCGTCTTCCACTCCTACCATCCTTCAGAGGTACCAGCTTCTTGCAATGGCTCTGGTGGATCCAAGTGGCTCTCTCAGCAATCTTCACAGCAGTGGAGGTGGTCAGCTGGACAGTGAAAGGATCTCCCACAGCGGGGTGCAGCCCAGGTTTTTCTTTTGATCACCTTGATCAGGATCTGGTCACCTGGCTGCAACAGCTCCACCTGTGGGGAACAAGGAACATCTGGCAGATTATTTGTTCTCGACACTTCTTCACTTTGCAACAATTCTCTCATCCATTCTGCTGTTTCTGTGGTTAGTTGGTTGATCAACAATGTGTATGTGCAGGTGTTTTTGTTTGCATGCGTGGATGAAGATCTGAGTGAGTGTGTGGGAGTTGTCTCTTGACTGCAGGCACAAAAATGTGAACACCAGGTGAGAAATAACAAGACACAAAGAGGACTTAGAAGTTCTGTTAGTCTAAGTTACACAAAGGATTAATAAAGCTTTAAAGGAACATTCAAGTTAAAACTTAAGAGAAAATTAAAAGAGAAAAGAGAAAATTAAAAAAACTTTGAAATTCTTGACCTGAGCAGCTACATTAACAGTTAAAAATCTTTTCAATGTGGAAATGTCTCTTCAAAAATGTCCATCATCCCCCCTGTAGAGACATGGTAAGACCCATGGCTCATCACTGCTGCCATTTTGAAAAAGTTTTTTCTTTATCAGGGGAGTTACTTTGCATATCAATGAAGACATTAGTAGACAGGGCATTGTCCACCTTGAGGGTAAGGCTGGTAGTGCTGGTTCTGGTGACTCTGTTGTGGTAGGTTACTGTAGTCGTAGTTTCGCCATTGGTTGAAACCACCTTGGAATTGCTGATGCGGGCCCCAGTTATCCGGGCACTCTCTGGACAGATGTCCGGGCCGGTTACAGGTGTAACAGTTCCTTTGTCCGGTATTGGGCTGGGACCTCAGGTGATTTCCTCTTCCTCTGAAGTTCCCTCCATAATTGTTGTTATTGTGCCAATGTCCACGAGGGGGCCCATGTTGGTGGTAGTAGATGGCGTTCTCCTCTTCTTCCAAATCATCGATGAGCGAACCAGCTTCCGTAGCAGTCAGGAAGACGGCCGTAAAGTTTACTCGGCTTGCCACAGTGTCAGCAAGGCGGTCATGAGGGTAAGGGTAAGGGGGAGGTGAATCACGAAGCATAGCTGAAGTGGACGCCGTGCTGTCTCCTTCCTCTTGTGGAATGTTGGCTGCAGCACCAACACCAACCTGTGAGTGGTGCTGTTGAGGTGGTGGAATAGGGGCTGCAGCACCACCATCAGCCTGTGGATGAAGCTGTTGGGATAGTTGGTTCACAATCTGTGGGCGGATCACAGCAGCTGCACTCCGCCTCATCTTATCTCTGTCCTCTTTCCTCTTCACCGCTTGAGTCAGCCATGCAAGAACAGCTTGCAGTTCTGGGTCACCCTTCTTTTCTCTCTTTTTGTCCTTTTTAATGTCCACCAGAATCTTATCGCGCAGGGTTGTGCAGGCTGGGACGGAGAGGTTGCCTTTGAAATAATAGGGCTTCTTGTTCCATTTCGCAATATACTTTGCACTTCCAGGGACTCTTTGATCCATAAATTTAGAATCCCCTTTTAATTCTAATTTACTCTGATTTTTACCCATGTTGAGTTACTTTTATTCACTATTTTATGAAAATATTTGTCTATGCGACGTACGTCCCTAGTTTTTTTTTTTATTTTTTTTTTATACGTATTTACTTATTTATTTAGTTATATATATTTGTTTCTTTTATTCAGTTAATTATTCCTTCAAATCTCTATGCTATTTCGATTTAAATGCTTAAAAGCCTTAAGGGGACAAAATTAAAAAAAGGATCTTATAAAAATTGAAATGGAATATTTAAGTGAAAACGTAAGGGGAAATAAAAGTATAATAAAATGAATTTCAGAGGAATATTCAAGAGAGAATGTAAAAATAAGATTTTTTATTTTTATGTATTTAATTAAAAAATTTAAAGAAAAGGGTTTTAATTTTTATGCATTTATATTCATGTAGCCTTAATTGAAAAATATTCAAATGGAAAATTTAAAAGGAGATAAAAAGAGAATAAAATGTAATTAAAGGAAATAAGGAATAATAAAGTGAAATTACAGGAACAATAAAATGATAATAAAGGACCAAGAAACTGAAATTAAGTGGAAATAAAACAATAATAAAATGAATTAAGGGAATGAATTAAAAGAAAATAAGGGAATAATAAGATGAAATTAAAAGCAATATTTAAGAGAAAAACGTTAATAAAAAGAGTTTTATTTATTTATATATATATTTATTTAGTTATCTTATTTTATTTATTTGTTTATTTATCTTTAATTAAAAAGGAGAATTAAATGCTAGGAATAACAGTTCAGGACATACACATAGACATTAAAAGACGCGCACACACACACTGAGACAAGTTCCATGCACATACAGCCACACCCTTAGACAAAGACAATGCTGCATGCACTCACACTATTTATGGCCAAACACATTCAATTTTTCGTACGAAATTATTTTACTTTATTTACCCAATATCCAGTTTTCTTCTATGCAATTTTATGAGCTCAGTTATCCACAAACCTTAAATTTCACAGCTAAAAACAATAAGTCTCCACCGTCAAAGTCCCTTTAAGCCCCCTTCTGAACGTCCCTGCAAGCAACCTCCCTCCTGTCCTGCGGCCACTACAATTAGCTTAGCTAGCTCAACCACGTGAATTCCTTTGTCTAGTAGCTTAGCTTAGCTGAACCACATGGTCTTTTGTCTGTTAGCTAGCGTTTTTCCACGTGTCTATTCAGTTAGCTTAGCAGCTCCACGAGGCCTTCTATTAGCGTCTCCACGTGGATCCCTCTGTTCATGCCAGTTAGCTTAGCATCTGCACATGGCCTACTAGCGTAGCTCGGCCCAGTTCTTTGTTCGTTCTTCCACAGTCAGCTCCCCCACGGTGTTTTTCCCTTTTTAAATGAAAATAAAACCTCTTTAACGAGCGCTTTACCATATTTCACTATTTCACTCTTAAATCACTTCTTATTTTCCCGACAAAGACCTTTTTTTCTCCACAAAACCTTTTATTCCGTCTAACCAACCTATTGTCGACAAACACGTACAACTTTTCATTGGTGCCTGCTGGCGATAGAGTTGATTTAAAATTACTTCTGCCAATGAATGCTTTTTCCCACGCGCATTCCTGCGGACCTGATCGATTTCTAATCGACGATTACGTACAATGTACCTTAGCGACCGCTAAAAATATTACCATGTACATTGGCAACCGCTGAAAATATTACCAACCAAAATGCTCCTGTGCCGCGAGCGGAGAACGGACCCGGCGATTGTATTCGACAACCCCCCTAGGATTTAAACTTTTTCCTTATTCACGTTTACCTTATGCCTTTTAAAACCTTTAATTAGACTGAATCCATGACTGACCTGGTCCGATGGCCCTCAGGAGACGTCACCGCCTCGGAGGGCTGCTGAGAGAAGACCCTATCGACCGGCCCCGGAGTCAAACGTCGTGTCCGAGGTCTTCTGTTCACGGGTCCGGTAACGGACCCGCCCTGTACAGGATTTCAGTCGTCTTCCCTCGCGGTCCTCCTTGGACGGCTGTTGTCTCCCGGGTTTCGGCACCAACTGTTAAGAATGACTTTTTCTGTCTACTAATAATTACTCAAAATGTTCTTAAGAAAAATCCAAGGACCAGGTCTCATCGATCACAGTTGTTTATTACACTTTTGCAAAAGGGAAAAATCTCACAGACAGAACCGAACCGAACCGAGTCACGTCAGTGAGAGTTCTCAGCAAACTCCTCCCAGGCCAACGTTTTATCACTTTTCCTGGGACAGGAAGGACTTCCTGTGTCAGAGGTGGGGAGACGTGAGAGATGAGATTCACAAATCCTCAGCCCATGTGGGCCAGCACAAAGACATTCCAGCAGCTTCAGTCTTTAGGGGGAGGGGTTGCTTCAAGACACACACAGATCCACACAATTCTGCCAATTAATATTCTTAACAAACACCTATCTGACATTTTAGCTAACGATTACAGCAGGAAGGTTCCTGCTGGCATGAGGATATTGTTCTTCAGGACAACATGAGAGTGAAGCTGTGCTGTTTGTTTGCCAGCTGCCTTGTGAAGATCAGATCATCCTGCTGAAAGGCTGCTGCATGGAGATCATGTCCCTGCGCGCCGCCGTTCGCTACGATCCGGAAAGCGAGACGCTGACCCTCAGCGGCGAGATGGCCGTGAAGCGCGAGCAGCTAAAAAACGGAGGCCTGGGTGTGGTGTCGGACGCCATCTTTGATTTAGGCAAGAGTCTGGCGCAGTTCAATCTGGACGACTCGGAGGTGGCGCTGATGCAGGCCGTGCTGCTCATGAGCTCGGGTGAGGAAACAGAACCGCACACGGATTACTCTGATCGTTTAGGATTTGACCATTTCTGTGGAAACCCTCCTGGAAAACGTAGCTGATTGGTTGAAAGTTATGGTGATGAACTTTTAGGTTTTAGTACAAACTTAATTATTGGAAAAGTTGAGACGTCTTTTAAAATTGGACAAAATGAAAACTACAGACCTATAAATACTTTTATTAGAACACGCCACAACTTAGTTTGCATGTTAGACTCTGGTGCGATTTATCACTGTTTATTATCTTTATCCAGAAAACCCGTCAACTTGAAAGGTATTTCTGACTGGAGTCTCTTTTCTCCCCTCAGACCGTTCGGGGTTGATCAGTGTGGAGAAAATCGAGCAGTGCCAGGAGGCGTACCTGCTGGCGTTCGAGCACTACATTAACTACCGTAAGCACAACATTCCCCACTTCTGGCCCAAACTGCTGATGAAGGTGACGGACCTGCGCATGATCGGGGCGTGCCATGCCAGCCGCTTCCTCCACATGAAGGTGGAGTGTCCCAATGAACTCTTTCCTCCCCTCTTCTTAGAAGTATTTGAAGACCAGGAAGTGTGACGAGCGCCTTCTGGGACCAAAGGGGAAGTCTGGTTGATGGACAACAAAGTTTTGACTTTTGTTAGCATCAGTGGGAACGTGCCCTTGTTTATGTCTGACAAACAAACGACCAATTATCCACCACCAGCGAACACTCGTCCTCGTGCTGCAGCAGAAACACAAGCTAGTTCAGAAACATTCACAGGATCAGTATCTCTATATGCAAACGCAGAGTGGAGCGCTTCAGCCATCGCCAATGCAAACGGAGGCTCACCCGCCACAGAAAGCTCGCTTGCTGTTGTTTTGTGCGTCTCTCTTTGGTCGTTGCTGTGTTTGTTTGAGACTCCACCATCTTTCCAGATGTTTCACTTCCCCAGTTTCTCCTTTCACATTAGCACACAAAAGCCTTCCTTCAGTTTCTCTGTTGTGCACACAGAAGTGAGCCGTTGCAGCAGCACAAAACGTTTAAATCCAACACATTCTCATCCCCAACTCATCTCACTTTGACGTTTAGTTAAGGTTCGCCTCAAAAATTGACGTCTTGGGTGTCCCCGATCGTCTTTTTTGACCCTCGGGATGCGGTACGGGGCGCAGTCCGGTCCTCGGGATGCGTTGAGGAGGAGAATGTGTTCTTAAATCACATGTCAGCATATAGTTTTTAGGCAGAGCTAAGGATGGTTCTCAGTAAACAAACGTTTTCATTAACACAGGAAATCAATAGTAAACAGTCAAACAGATGGAAACGCTCTTTAGTTTTGCTCTTATTGTTTGGAGTTCTTCCTAAACAGCAAACATTTCACTTTGATGATGCCTCACTGGCATCTTTACAAGATATAGAAGTATTTAAGAGAAAAAGTTATGCCGTAAGGATTCTTGCTTTGTAAATGTAAACTTTGCACTGTAAAAAATATTTCCTCTAAGGTTTATTCCAGATCTGGATTTGAAGGAAAAGGATTTGCTGCCATAAATCAGAAGGAGTTCCTCAGGGTTCAATTTTTGGACTTCTGCTGTTCCACCTGGATCAGAACCTAAAAGCTAATAAGTTCCATATCCCACTTATTCAGACACTAAACTTTATTTATGTCTGTCACCAAACAACCACAGGTCCCTTAGGCACACGTGTTTTTGTTTTTCGTCTTTCTTGTCCGTCTGTTTCCTGTTTACAAGAGGAGCTTCAGCAAACTCCTGTTTGTGTTGATGAGCCCCACATGGTGACCTGTTGATCAGGGACCTGACCGTTCCCCTCACATTTGAGGAAGCTTTGCATAGGCGGGACTTCAGGGAGCTCACCTCTCAGCCTCTACTGAAATTTCCTTCTTTTTTTTTTGTAATTGAAACAAAATAATTGCTTGATGATGTCATCTTTGTACTCTGATCTATTCTCCGGTTAGAATTCAAGCAAGGTTGCAGCTACAAAATCAAGAAGATGCTGCTCCCCGTCAGCCTCAGTTTGCGGTGTGTACCCTAAAAAGCTCAGTGGTCCTTCCTTCTTCTTCAGTATTTTTACAGAAAGCACTTTTGTGTCCATAGCAAAGCCAGCTGAACCTGTGTACACGTAGCTGGAATACCTCTCCGACACATACCTCCTGCTTCATTACCTCACTAGGGCTGCCACAAATGGGTTTTAATAGTCGACCGATCACCGATTATTTTTACTGATTAGTCGACTAATTAAAGATAATTATGAAGATAGTTTATTAAACTTTTAATAGATCATGCAGCCTCTGTCTTTCATCAGTTTCTGGCATTAAAACAAGATTAAATCAAATGAGAGAGATCAGGAATATACTTTCCATCAAACACGTTTTGACAGATGCCCCGCCCCTCAAGATGAAGTAACAACTTACCCCTTTATATATGAATGGTATATAGGGTCAAAGGTCACCCGTCAAAATGAGTTTGATGGGAATTATGTTCCTGATCTCTAATGAAATAAGGAACTATTTTTCACTAAAGATAAAGTTTTGGTTTTACTGACTCAAATAATGAAAAAAGGTCATTTTTTGGTGCTGAACTCTCACAACTTTGTTCAACTTTACTACAATCTGACTCCATTTAATATAAAGTAACGACTAATCGACTATTAATTAGTCGTCGATTATTTTAATGGTCCGTTAGTCGATTTATCGTGGCAGCCCTGTACCTCACACAAACCCATTCACCACCTGTGCGGTTGTTGTCTGGTGTTTCCCTCCTCCTGGTTCTGGTTCCGGTCGGATCCCCCCCCGCCTGTTCGTTCCTCAGTCCCTCCAGCAGCCGTCTGGCTGAGGGGAGGCGCGTCGCTGACGTCCATACAAACCTTCGACAGATTCTACCTCACGTCTCATTCTGTGCAGCTGCTCCCCCGTCTGCAACATTCGGATGTTTCGTCTGCACGCTCGTGGATCGGTTTGGACCTCCTCCGTGTTCTGCTCCACCAGCACTTCAGCCGCTTTACTCCAGAACCAGAGCTCTGTCAGGCAGACATTTCTGTACTGATTGATTTGGAAATCTTTGTGGGGGGAGCTGAGGGTCTGGACAAAGCCATGTCGGCCCGAGTGGGCCAAAACTCTTATAGACTTTTTCAAAAACAGCAAGAAAGTCAGCAGCATGACTGCTGTTACCCAGCGGGGAGGAGGGAAGTGGGAGGCATGTGACCGTGGCGGCATGACTCAGGACTTACCGCCACACACAAAAAGGAGCCATTCTTCCCTCATTACTTTACATGGCAAAGTTGTTGTGCAACTGACAGTGAAACATCTCCACCAGCCATATCCCCACATACCACTCTCTACAGTGGATCAGGTTTTGTTTCTTTGCACTGAAACCACGACGTCTGTACTGCTGCGCAGCTCCAAGCCCCCCCCCCGTCTGCACCTGCACCGCGTGGAGCCACAGGCCGTCAGCTCAACCACGGATTCTCTCCTCAGAGCGACCAGGACTGCAACATGGCCTTCAGGCATCGCCGCTTTCAGTTAATCTATGACGATGATTACACCAGAGGAGGATTGAGCTGTGTGGGTTCACAGCTCCCGCCTGTCTGCACTCTTTCAATATCACTGTGAATGAACGTCCCGCCATGATTCAGATGCAAAACAAATGCTTGTTTACCTCCCCCCTCCCCTCAGAGTTCACATCGAATCGTCCCGCCGTGGCCCAAGACAATCTCTTGAAGTTTAAGCCTTAGAAATGGAAGATTACTTACCTTTGAACTTCTTCTTTCAGTAGAGCAGCGGATGTGTTCATTTCCTGCGCTAACCCCACAAGCAGCCGCCCAGCTCAGTTTGTTGTTGTTTACCTGCAAACAAATATGGAGGTTAACATGTCAAATCAATTGCCCTGTGAACTTATCAACACCGTTAAAGACCCACTCCGATGAAGGTTGTTTTTAACATGTTCTTGTGGCCTTTTTTGATAAAGAGAAAGAAAATCTGGTAACATTTTACAATAAGATTCCTTAACAAACTTTATTAACACATTAACAAACATTATTAATGTGTTTAGACGATGTTAGTAACACATTAATGAGCCCAATAAGCCAAATAAGGTTAACATACTTAGTAAGATTGATTAACATCTAGAGTGTGACCGCGGTCTACAGAGGCCATATTGATAAACTGCTAACAAGCTTAACGAATGTATTAACTGTCTTTGTCAACATTATATTGAGCGATTGGCAGCACCTCATCTAAAGTTTTACTTAAAATTTTAATTAAAATTGCATTTCTTAATTTTCATTTTGCAAATGATTTGGAATCAGGAGCAGAAGACAACATTACATTTGAAGAAGATCTCATTTGTGAGCCAGAAAATCCACTGAGTGGGCCTCAAGCTGCCTGAAACATCCCCTTCCAGACAGTTAGATCCACAAATGTCGTTGTTTTCCTTGTCTAAACTGGAATCTGGATCTAAACTGTACGGCTAAAGGGCTGGGCGATATTAAGCATTTGGGTATCGATCCAATATCGGTCAATATTGTCGATATCGATGTTTTTGTAAATGCGGTTCATCTAACGTTAACCTAAAAATCTCGTGATCGCCGTGAATGGTTATTTTGTGAGTTTCCATTTTTTTAATTTCTTGATTAACTTAAAAACAGAATTTGGACAAAATTGTCATTTAAATGGAAAATAGTTTATTGAAATAAAAACTTCTTGAAATTAAATAAAAAGTGAAGGAGTGAATACAACTTCAAACAAACCAAAAGAAACAAATAAGTATCATAAAAAAATAAATTGAAATGTTTAACAATTAAAAAAAAAAGAACTTATAACTTCTTAGCGTTAAAATAGAACAATAAAAACAGGTGAAAAGTAACTTGTCAAAAACAACTCAGGGTTTATTTAGAGTGGAAATATGGAATATCTGGAATATCTCCCCTCAAGTTGAGATCGATATTATCGATTACATCAAAGTCAAGGCCCAGGGGCCGGATCCGGCCCTCCAGATTATATTATTTTATTGTTTTTAATGGTCCGATGTTATCTTGTTCTCATTTCTAACTTGTATAATTTTGACAAATTATATTTTTGTGGAGAGTAAAATATTGAAAGCTATTTAAGGTTTAAGTTGATTTATTCTGGAATAATATTCCTGCTTTTTATTATTTATAATTATGTAAAAAGAATTTGCTTTTTAAAAATTTTAGTTTGTTCAATAAATGTTTCTCCTGTTCGGTCCGCGACCTAATGTGTTTTGGATTTTGGCCCCCTGTGCGATTGACTTTGACACCCCTGCCATTGGCATTTTGGATCGATCCGCCCAACACTAACCAAAATGTCTGCACAGCTAATGTTAGTTTAGGGGCGTGAGGGGCTGTAAGCAAGTGGAGGAGCAGTAAACAGAAAGTTCTTGGCAACGGGGAGGGGACGATTGCTCCGCCCACAACTCAAAGGTGAATTTCTGATAAACTCCTGCCGCTCTGCAGAAACTATGTCCTAAAATAATTAAAGGTTTTTTGATTTGATTTAAAACTAAAAGACCACTGAGGACACTTTAAAAACGGAGGAAAAGATGATCGTAGTGAGTTTTTAAAGACCACACAAATGTTGTTTCTGCTTCATTGTGTGAGCAGTTCCGAGTGAAGCCACCATTTCCTGTCACGGCCCCGCCTCCTCCCCATTCTGATGCTGTAGCTGATTGGGCCTCGTGATGGTGTGTTGAGCTGCTGTCACGTGAAAAGCTGATCGAGTTATTTGTCCCCGTGAGCAGTTCAATAGATGTTTCAGCAAAGAATCTGTTTTCTATAAATGTCTGTATATATGTCTGAGCTGGAGAAGTATAATTATAGATGTCTAAATGTTACACGAGTGTGTGGCATCAACGCCAAAAATCCTCAGCTGTTGTTTCATGAACAGTTGTCGTTTTATTCTCCTTTCCTGTCTGTGTTTATGCAGTCCACATGATGCATTTCAGTGCCGCGTCACCAACAAAACTCTTCTCTCTTCTGTTGGGAGCAAACATCTTCATCAAAATGCTCGTCTTTCTTTCTTCCTCTTGTTCGAGGTCCTTTCAATGATTTATCATTCAAAACATCACCTAAGCCAGGGGTGTCAAACTTACGGCCCGCGGGCCGTATCCGGCCCTCCAGATGGTTTAATCTGGCCCAGTTATGAAGAAAACAATATAGAAGAATTTTCAAAAAAAAGGAAACAAGTCTCTATCCCATTCCTGTGGAGAGTGATGTATCTTTGCAGAAAAGACGGCAATTTGCAATTCCACCACTAGGGGGAGCAAAGGAAACTCAAGAGATAAACACGATGAAGGCCAAACCATGGAAGATTAACCCCAAAATGTTTGCAAGTTTAATTTAGTTTAATTTTTCATTGATTATTTTTCTATAGCTCCCTCTTGAGTTTACTATTGGGATTGCTTTAATGGCAGACGTAAAGCACTCAGTCTGGATAAAATCAAGTTTGTTTTTTTTTTCGCTGAAATCCATTTTATTTAAAAATGCATCGGACTCTGTGAATGAAAGTGTAATAATAAGTGATTAGGTTGTTTCAAGTATTTTTTCCAACTTAGAAAAAACGAGACAAAAAACAAAGCTACAGATAACAAGCTGAACAAAGGTTATTTTGCTTTTATGTTTCTGGTCCGGCCCACTTGAGATCGGACGGGTTGAATGTGGCCCCCGAACCAAAATGAGTTTGACCCCCCTGACTTAAGCAATCACACCAGCAGCTCAGAACACACTGCCTTCACGTGTCCGAGTCCCCACATTAACTCGCTCCAGCTTTTCATCTTTGAATCGGTTTTCTTGTAAATATTTCCTTGTTTATTTGCCCTCTTTACTTTGTGTCACTTTTGTTTGTAGCCAAACAGACGGAGAAGCGGAACTCCCTCCGTCTTTTCTGCTCTGTGACCACACAACTGTGTTCTCTGTCGATCTCTGATTTCTGTTTACAAAAAAAGAAAAGTTAATGTGAAGTTGCACTAATGCACCACCCTGTTAAACCATCAACACCAGAACTCTGGTGTTCCTCTTCTTTGATTTACTGTAATTCTTTTTAATCGTTAACACAAAAATTATTGTGTTAGCGTTTGAAAACTTACAGTCAGTTAAGAATTTTGTCTTTAAGCATCATCTGCAACGCCTCAGGTGTTAAAGGGTAAAAAAAAATGTAAAAAAAAACTTCATGTGAGCTCCTGTTGGAGCATCCGTTCTCAGTTGTTCCACATTTTCTCTTTTCCACGGTGAACTAACTTCCTCCCTCCTGAACTCTGACCTCAGCCCTGTTTGGTGGAGAAACAAGACAATCCCTTCTGAATGTAAAATACTGAAAATGTATGAATAAAGACACGAGATGAAATCCAACACCCGCTTGATGTTCAGGCTTTTTTGTGAGTCCGGTGTTTCTAAACAGGCAGAAACAATGATTGGTGTCTGTGTGCGTTTTGTGTGTGGGAGTTCCTGTTGCTCACATTATGCACATTTTTATTATTTATATATATATATTAGGGCTGGGAATCAAGTAAAATAAATTAACAAATTAATCGCAAATCTGTAAAAAAAAATTAATCGCCATTGATTTTTTTTATTTTATTTTTTTTATTATTTGTCATCCAGTTATTATCTGCAAATAATCATAAAATAAAATCACATGCAAAATTGTACATTTAGAATATTTATTTTTAACCCTTTACTACCTGGGGTTTAAAACTCAGTTTTTGTTTAGTTTTTAACTCTCTGCTTAGTTATTTGGGTTCATTTTAATCAGTACAAGCTCTCATATATGACACTACCTGTATCTTGTCATTTTTCTATGTTATATTTACACACTAGACATAAAATCAGGCAAAAACAGAAAATTCAATCTGGAAAAATGAGATTCTTTTAGTTGTGGAAACTCCAAAAATGTTTAACGAACTGTTTTTACAGCATTCAAGTTTTAGAAACTTTTAGCTGTAATTTTATAAAAACAGCAAGAATAAAATACAAAAAAATCACACCAGACAACCCAAAAAAATCAGAATTTTTCAACTTGGAGCACTGGTGTCTATTTGACATTTTTTCCTGGAATTCTGTTTTTCTTTTTTTTCTCCCTTTGTCCAGCCTTTTCTTTTTGTTCTCATAAGCTTTCTTTATTGTGTTTGTAAAAAATAATAAATTAATTTTTGGGTAGAAAAATCCAACTAGATTTCAGGTCAGGTGGGGGCGTGTCTGTCCATTCTGAACTGCTCACCTCCCGCCACATTGGTGGGCGGGACTTTTGCAGACAACCGCAGAAACGCCGGTACTTGTTATTGTGGAAAATTCATGTCGATCAAACCACAAAATAAGGTCAATTCTGTCTTGAGATACAGTGATTGTGGTATACACGATATTGCCGCCATGTTGGAGCTGGACAACAAAATTCCCAAGCAGGGATTGGTCATAAGTGGTCTGAGCCAACGTTTCTATGGCAACCACTCTCTCCAATCAGGAGTGGACTTGTGGGAAGGCCACGCCCCTATCACATGAAAGTGGGATACACGAAATCTGTCAATCAAACGTTTTGGACGTTAGATCACATACTTTTATCGAGGCGTCTGATTGGTCAGTTTTTAATTTTATAACTTGAATCACAGAAAACAATAAAAAAGAAAGGTTTACCAAAAACATGATAATATATATATATATATATATATATGTAGTATATAACATGGCAAGAATTGTTATTCTGACCATTATTATTGCTGAATAATAACTTTTTATTTCTCTGTAATTGTCTACGGGATTTTGGCCTCTTAGAGGCAGCAGAAACTGGAGTGGGTCAGTCAGTCCAGTTCTCATATACAATCAATGAATATGACTCACTCATTCATCTGTCTTTCCTCTGTCTGTGAAGAATTAGGAAGACAGAGCTAACATATAAATTAGCATTCTAGTCCAATTTAAATGTAACCCTTGTGCTCTCCCATGGGGTCCAGAAGACCACACCCTTTTTTGATGAGTGGTCCCTCCCATGATAAAGGATTTTATGTCTGCCACGGACACCAGAGAAGAGAGAAAATCTTTGAAGAAATAGTCGTCTTGTGGGGTCCAGATGACCCCACTTGATGTAAATATGCCGAGGATAACACAAGGGTTAAACTCCATTCTCTTGGCCCCGCCTTTCTGCCTTTTGGCTCCACCCCATCTCGGTGAGTGACACCGCACCTCCTCTTGAATTATGCCTCTCTAAGGTCAGACATCTGGGGCTCATTTTGGATTTTTGGTGTCTTCCTCCTCAAAAATCTTTTTCTCCCGCCTTTTTCTTGAACATTATGGTTACTAACTTGTGTTTTGTCTCACACAGATGTCCCAGTGATTCTGGGCGTTGTCCTCCGACTCAAACTTACAAACACAATAACTCTTTCACACAGAATCGCATTCCTCATTAAGTATGACTGAAAGGGACTCAGACAGAGGGGGCGGGGCGAAAGAGATGCAGGAGAAATATTTCACAGAAGAAAGGATGATCGGGCATGACGTGGCTTCAGGTGATGCTGAACACTGAACTAGAACTGATGGATCTGTAACCATGTCATGGAACAACGGAGGAAGTTCGTGCTTTATCTGTGATTGTGGTGGACCTTTGTGACGGTTAACTGATGTGTGATTTATGGGCTTTTTCAGATCTTTTCCCTCCAGGAATAACTAAAGTGTTTTCAATTGAACTGAGTAATTTTGTGACAAAGCGATGAAGAGAGTGTTCTTTTCATTTTCAGCCAGAAGGCAGATTTCATTTTTCTTCTCCAAGTTAATTTAAGTTAAATGACCTGGAAGCTTCAGTGCTTCTGTCTGCTTTCTTCAGGCTGGGAAACGCTTTCCAGTCAATCCAGTGCGTAACCAGATGACCATTTGCTAAGTTCAGGGCAGCTTTAATATTTTAAACCCACTTTGGCCTCATCTTTGATGCTAAAGTTAGCAAGACTTGTCAACGTTATTCCAAAAGGCACGTGGAAGGGGGTTACAGCAGGGTCACACTTTAGGTCGCGGGCCGAACAGGATAAACATTTACTGAACATTCTGAATCTACATTTTTGAAACTTGAAAACCGTAACTTTTTAACATAAATATGAACTAGATTTATAGCATTATCTGTGATGATGCTAGTGAGAATGCTGTAAGCTGAATTGAGCCGCTGAAGATGTTAGTGCTGAAGATGCTGAAATTGATAGCCAGCTAAAATATTTGCTAAATGCCAAATTAGCATAATAACTAAAAGAAAAAAGAAGAGAGAGAGCTCTGCTGTAGTGAGCTAGTTAGCTCTGTTTTACTGAGCTAGCAAGCTCTCCTGTAACAAGCTAGTGAGCTCTGCTGTAGCAAGCTAGCAAATTCTGCTGTAACAAGCTCCGCTTTAGCTAGCTCCGTTGTACAGAGCTAGCGAGCTCCCCTGTAGCGAGCTAGCGAGCTTTACATTTCACCGGGCAGCCGGCTAGCTTAGAGAGCGTAACCACCAAGCCAACATGGGCAAACACAGGTGGTGCCAGCCCCGAGTCTGTAGACGAACCCATTCGGGTTCCACATTTTCCGCCCACTTTTAAACCATATTTTAGTTCACCTGCCCTTACTGGCTGAGAAAAGATTTACTACTAAACTATTATACACAATATGATCTCAAATTAACTGGATAAACCATTGTGAGCCTGCTGGAGATTTGTTGTATCTTCAGAGAAACATGGAAAAGTTTGTGGTTTAATTTTATATAAAGTTGCTTTAAACAAATCAATTAATAAAGGATTTCTTCTGACATTATGAGGGTTTATTTTATTTTATTTTTGCTTCTTTCCACACAATAGTGTAAAAAGGTGACGTTCAACCTTTAATCCAAAAGTTCTGATGCAGTTTTACAACCTTACCTTATTGTTTAGCGAGAACGGTTTAAAAGGTTTTTGCTCGACCTTTACTTCTATTGAGGTTTTTTCTTATCTGAGGGACTTCATTTTTTGCTTTAAATTGTCTCAAAATGGTTTGGAACCCTTTAACAACCCCACCAAGGAAAAAAACTGAACCTCCTGCAGAGATGTCACATCGGTCGGCTGACGTCTCAGCTGACACGGTGGCGTCCACATGCATCTAATCCAAACAGATGTTTTCTGGGTCGAACAATCACACCCCTCAGCTCCTAAACGGCAGAAAAACATCACATGTGAAGTAAAGATCCTTTGCATCCAATTGAGAAGTCTCTTTTAAGGCTCACGTCTGACTGATGAAAGACGTGAACTTTTAATGAGCCATCCGGGGAGCGCCACGTGGAAGCAGGCCAATAAATTATTTCTGACTCTGAAACTCATAAAAGCCAGAGAAACAATTTAATCCCAGACTGGATGTGGAGGAGATGATATAACAGTTTGCAGTTTCACCATCCGCCCATCCAGATCTCCCTCAACCCAGACAGACTGTGTGTGTGTGTGTGTGTAGGACATGAGCGAGACACACTCATAGCCCCCGTACACGGGCAGATTGACAGGCCAGGACATCCATTACAGATTTTTCCCCTCAACCAAAGGAAAAGTGCTGGAAGCAAGTCCCTAAAAATAGACGAGTGCGCTGGGATGCTGCTCATGTTCTCTGGCACGGCGCATCATCTTTTTCTGGATCACAAGAAAAGCACATGCTCAGAGTTTCATAAATGTAGCACTGTTCTCCTTTTTCCTCGGAAAGACACAAAAAAAAGCTTTGAAACTTCAAATCTGAAAATTCATCTTTAGTTTTGATCTTTTAAACTCGCCTTCCCTTTCAAAATAAGACAGCCAAAGCCAAAAAAATGTTGGAAAATGCCCCCCCCCCCATCCTCCATTTACTCATTCACACTGTTATGCAAGAGACACCCCCCCTCTCTCTTATAGACATGTACTTGCGTCACTTCAGGGGGAAAGAGATCACAAGAGACGGAGACGCGCTGCATCATTTAAAACCTGTGGGATGTGGCTGTTTAAGGTTCCCACAACACGTCAATTACAAAATAAAATCCCCCCCAAAAAAAGAAGAACTAAAATATTCTGAGAATAAACTCCCGCGGTCAGAAAAAATGTATATAGATCAGCAAAAACTGTCATAAAAGTTGTATTTATTGGTGCATAAAATAATAATGATCTGAGACTTCAGTGGATCTGAAATTTAAAGTGCAAGTGCGCCATCTTGTGGTGTCTTTAAGAACATGCTCCAAATATTTGAGATTTGAACATGTTTAAAATATTTAATGTAGATAAAGATTATTTTATCTAACCTGTAATTAGCAAAAATTGTTTCTCTTTAAACTAAACTAAAGATGTCATTGTATGTCTATAGAACTCCGGACTCTCATGTGACTCCCTGTGGTCAGTCGGCCATTTTGGCAGCAATATGAAGAGCGCCGCCGTGAGCGCCACTCCTGAAACTTTCAAAGCAATAGTGTTCATCTCACTTTAATTCACAAGACAATGAACTTTATTAAAAAGATCAATATTACCGACCTGTATCCTGTTTTAAAAGGTGTTTCAGGTGAAAAAAACATCTCAGATCTATGCTATCCAGACAAAACTATCTAATGAACCTCCCATCGTCACACACCGGGACTCTAAAAACTGGAGGAGTATAAATGGACTCAATCTGGATTTTATTTTGTTTCTGAATAATAAAAACAAAAAAAAAAAATCTAATTTTCTTTAATAAATGTTCTACAAAGCATGATCAGAGTGTTTTTCATGAGAATAGATGGACCGCTAACAGACATCCTTCAGCCGTGGGGGTTTTTGCAGCTCCTAATAACCGCAAATGGGGGGGGGGTATCAATTCCTGCCAATATGGTGACGCCTTGAGGAGGACAAGCCTGTGTGACGCCGTCTCCCGGAGCTCTATAGAATGTTTTCTATGAAGCTCTGTAAAGGTTAAAGGTCATTAAAAACTTCATAAAGAACTCATTCATTAATGCTCATATAGGAGCTTTAATCTGAATCATTTTTGGGTGATTAGTTGATCAATTTAATATAAGCAATAAAAAATTTAAAAATAGACTAATATATTGATGTTAAATAGGAGGTCATTGTCAAAACTATTTTCTGGATTTCAAGTTAGTTTAGTTTCCATCAATTTAAGATTTTTCTTGACTTTGAACATGGAAGTGGGACAGATTTTAGTTTGGAAGAAATGTTTTTTAAGGCTCTCAAAGTCGCTTTACAACAAAACAGATAAAACACAGATAAAAGAAACAAGATAAAAAACTAGACTATCAAAGTAATACACAGAGGACGGGAGGTGATACGGATATGCTTGAAGGGGGTTAAAGAGTCCAAGTTTGTGAGATCCGGGGGAAGAGAGGTCCAGAGTCTGGGGGCGGAGCAGCTGAAGGCTCCACCCCCCATGGTGCAGAGGCGGGGCAGAGGAACAGACAGGTGAAAGGACGAAGAGGACCACAGAGAGCGGGACGGTGTGGCCTTGTTGATGAGTCCAGACAGATATGGAGGGGAGAGGTCGTGGATGACCTTGAAGGATTTGGAAGTTGATGCCAGACCGGACCGGGAGCCAGTCCAGGTGCTGTAGAACTGGGACGATGTGGTGGGGAAGGGGGTTCTGGAGACAATCCGGGTTGCAGCATTCTGAACCAGTTGAAGTCTATGGATGGGATTCTTTGGAGGACCAAAGAGGAGGAGTTCCAGTAGTAGATGCGGCTGGTGACGAGGCTGTGGACCAGGATGGAGGCTGAGTGGGGGGTGAGGGAGGAACGGAGACGGTTGATGTTTTGGAGGAGGAAGAGTGAGGACCGGGTGATGAAACGCTGGTGGGGCAGGAAGGTGGAGCCGTGATCTCCATCAGCATCCTGACGGTCAGCAGAGGGAAAGCTGTGCTCTTCAACAGGACGTCCAGAGTTCAGCATCACGCTCTCCTGAGGAAATGAGTTTGTTCTTTAGGAGCTGAAGACATCAGGACTTCAAGTGAAGATCCTCACAGTCAGACTGAGGATTTCTAGAGGAGGAGAGAAACCCCGAGTTCAAGTTACCTTCAGCAACATGAGGAGGAGCCGACCAGGAGGGAGAAAACCTGAGCGTCTGGAAATCTGTTGATGAAAGATGTAAGCAAAGAACTGAGCTGCACTGAGCAGCTTTCACCTCACACTGTCCCACTATGGAGGAAAAGTCTGTGTTGGATTCCAGAAACTCTCCTTCCTGCTGCTCACAGAGGTGGAAATGACAGTCGTACCTTCAGCGTTCCCTCCTGCAGCCTAGAATAGAATAGAATAACTTTATTGTCATTGTACAAAATACAACGAAATTGAGTGCACTCCTCTTTGGTGTGAAAAATAAATAGATAATAAAATGAAATATAAAAAAATACCAAAATATATATACATATATATACATATATATATATACATATATACACACATATTAGATTCAAGCACACATCCAGCCAACCACACAAGAAGTTAAAACATTATAATAAAAAGGCACTCAATTATTAGCAGCATTTAAAAATGTGATGGCTCTGGGGTAAAAGCTGTTTTTTAGTCTATTTGTCCTTGATTTTATTGTTCTGTATCTTCTGCCTGAAGGCAGAAGTGTAAACAGAGAATGTCCGGGGTGGGATGAATCCTGTAAAATGTTTTCAGCTTTCCTGAGGCAGCGGGAGCTGTACAGTTCTTCCAGAGATGGGAGAGGGTGGCCGATGATCTTCTGGGCTGAGGAGACGACCCTCTGGAGTGCTTTTCTGTCTGCTGCTGTGCAGCTGGAGAACCAGGCACAAACACAATAAGTCAGAATGCTCTCGATGGAGCAGCGGTAGAAGGACACCAGCAGTTTCTCACCCAGGTTGTTCTTCTTTAAAAGTCTGAGAAAGTACATTCTCTGCTGGGCCTTCTTCACCAGAGCAGTGGTGTGAGCACTCCAGGTCAAGTCCTGCTGGATGTTGATGCCCAAGAACTTGAAGGCAGCCACCCTCTCCACCATGTCCCCGCCCATGTACAGGGGCTGAATGTCCGTTTTCTTCCTCCTATAATCCACCACCAGTTCCTTGGTCTTCTTGATGTTCAGGAGCAGGTTGTTGTCCCCACACCAGATGCAGAGTCGCTCCACCTCGTCCCGATAGGCGGACTCATCCCCCCGGAAATGAGCCCCACCACTGTGGTGTCATCAGCATACTTGATGATGGTGTTGCTGGTGGGTGGAGGTGCAGTCGTGGGTGTAGAGGGTGTAGAGGAGGGGGCTGAGCACACAGCCCTGTGGGGAGCCGGTGTTGAGGGTGAGGGCTGTAGACATGTGGGCCCCTACTCTCACCCTTTGAGAGCGGCCTGTCAGGAAGTCCAGGATCCAGAGGCAGATTGAATCTGAGAGTCCAAGGGCCTCCAGTTTGGATACCAGTCTGTGCGGGAGGATGGTGTTAAAAGCGGAGCTGAAATCCACAAAGAGCAGCCTCGCGTAGCTCCCCGACTGCTCCAGGTGTGACAGAGCTGTGTGGAGAGTGGTGGTGATGGCGTCCTCCGTGGATCTGTTTGCCTTGTATGCAAACTGATGACTGTCCAATGTTGGTGGGAGGTGGGAGACAATGTGACTACATACCAGTTTTTCAAAGCTCTTCATGATGCTGAGTGAGTGCAATGGCCGATAGTCATTTTAGGCTGCTAGATTGCTGCTGATTTTTTGGGTAGAGGAATAATGACTGAGGACTTTAGACATGGTGGAACAGTAGACTGGAGTAAGGACAGGTGAGTCCTGGTGAAGACCCCCGCCAACTGGTCTGCGCAGTCCTTCAGCACCCGTCCAACGATGCCATCAGGTCCAGCAGCCTTCCTGGGATTCACAGCCTTCAGCGTGCGCCTCACCTCGTGCTCCTCTACAATGAGGGAGGAGCCGCAGTGGAATGTGGACGCTGATGCAGCTGCCTCTGGAGGCTCCGCCTCGAAACGAGCAAAGAAGAGGTTAAGCTCCTCTGCCAGTGAACCGTCCTGGTCCCGCTGGACGCTGATCCACAGCTGGACGAGGAGAAGAAAGAATTTGGCTGAATCGGGAGCAGCTGCTATGAAGGAAACTCGATGTCAGAAAATGTGACAGAGCTGAATTTCTGTTTCAGGAAATACAAAATGCAGTTTCACAATGAAGATTTTACTTAGTAAAGACACGACAGGCTACAGAAAGTTTCTCCAAAAGTCTGGAGAATCATCAAGATGGTTTTTGGTCAAAGTGAGACGAGCCGTCGTGTTCTGTACCGACAGCAGGGGAACTCTCCCATGATGCCATTCTTGTCTGTCTTATGGTGGAGTCTTGAACTCTGACCTTATCTGAGACCAGCGAGGCCTGCAGTTCTGTTGATGTCGTCTTTGGTTCTTTTGTGACCTCCTGGATGAGTCGTCGTCCCATTCTTGGAGTCATTTTAGTCGGTCGACCACTCCTGGGAAGGTTTGTCACAGTTCTCAGTTTTCTCCATGATGGTGGTTCACTGGAGCCACAAAGCCTTGGAAATGACTTAGTGACCTTCTCCAGAAGGATGGATTTCAGTGGCTTTTTTCCTCATTTCTCCTGGAACTTCTTTGGATCGCAGCATCATACGTTACTTCTTTAGATCTTGTTTCACTTTCTCTGACAGATTCTATCAGAGTGATTTCTTGATTAAACTAGTATGGTGGTAATCAGGTGTGGGTTTGGCTTCTGAAATTGGCCTCGTGTCCCAACTTTGGCATTAGTCAGTTATTTTGTGATTTAACAATGGGGGGGGGGTTACCTCTTCACACAGAGCCACATTGGATTGTATTTTTCCCACTCTGGAAAGACAATGACCCTTTTCAAACTGTTTTTTTTTATTTCCAAGGTTTGTTTCTGAGTGATATTAAAATTATTTTGATGATTTGACACATTCGTGTGTGAAACTTATTTACTGCACCATGATAGGCATGTTAACATTAAAAGTGGGGTCATCTGGACCCCATAAGAGAGCACCATGGGTATACTGATGTTTCATTATAGCACATCAATAATCTCTATACATACGTATACCGACCACACTCATGTTCTCTTTCACTTCATCCATGACGCTCCTCTTGCAGCTTCAACATATTTCACCAACATGATCTTATACATTTATTTATTTCACTGGATCAGTTTGTGTTCATCGCTCCATCACAAACACAGTCACGTGCATTGTATAGTTAATCATCACTACAAAAACATTTTTTCATAATAAAGTTGTTTATTGATCAATTTAAATTACAATCTAAATATCCGTCCATCTGTGAAGAATCTAACAACTAAATCTGAACAAAGATGATCCAAATTTTTACACAATTGTTAACATGCAAACCAAAATTCTGTTTTCATTTTAAACGGTTTCTTAACAAATGAATTTGATTTATCTTTACAATTACTCTACGGTTTTACATACTGTTCATTTTTACATACTTTTCTATCAACATCTTTTTGTTCCACTTTCATATTTGCTGTATACAGTGAGGCAAATACAGTAAATCTTTGTAATGTTGGCAGTTAACTTCTATAATTAATCTGAATTTCTTCGTGGGAACATTTAATATAAAGGCTGTTTCTCACTTTGATAAACTTTATTATTGAACGTCTGAGAGAGTCACAATCACAAATGTATTTGCATAAAGTGCACTTTGATACAGCAGTGTTACGCTCACTGAGACAGACCCCACCCCTCCGTCCACATCACAGCTTATTTAGCGACGCACACGACGAGTTACAGGCACACGGATACACCCTGAAGACTGCACAACCTGCAGCTGTCGCACACAAAGCAACACTTTGGCTCAGAGTTCTGAAAAGGCATGCAATACAAAAAGCAGCATTTACAGTGACACAAACACATTCATGTGACAGATGTTTGTCATATTTACTTCTGGTAGTGTGAACATTCACATACAAAGTCAAACGTTGTGAGAGATGTTCATTCATTCATCAGATTTAAAGCTTAGTGCTGTTGCCTCTTTACACTATAATTAATTACAGGTACACTCCTGCAGAATAGTGTCACAAATTAAGATTAAATATGTTGTTTTTTGTTGGTACAATAATGGTAAAGACCCACTTTGATGAAAATTGTGTTTTTAAAATGTTCTTGTGGCCTTTTTCTGATGATGGAGGACATAGATAAAGAAAGTTAAGGATACATTTCTGAGTATTTCTTAATCAATATTTTTTTTAATCAAATCAGGAGCAGATGAAGAAATGCAGTTTGAAAGAGATCCCATTAGTGATGTAGAAAATACGCTGAGCTCCCTGCTCTGCTCTATTCTGATCACCCACTTACAGACAAATAGATCCATGAACGTCTTTGGCCCAATCCGAGTTCTTCCCTTCTCCCTTCATTTAGCCCTCCAAACGGAGGGTTATAAAAAAATAGCGTCTAATATTTCGGACGTGACTTTCGTTCGATGACGTCATCAATAAGAAAGACGCCCGCTAGCGTTAGCGCGAAGCTTCCAGCGCTTGAATTTATATAACAACTGCGGTTTAATAACTTTTCAAATTGAGGGGAAGAATTCTGATTGAACCTTTGTTTTCCTCATCTGAGCTGGAATCTGGATCAGAACCGGGTAGCTTCAATACTTCTCTCCATTTTTGTTGCACGGCTAATGTTAGTTGTGGGTGTGAGCTAGCGGGAGAGCGTGTAAACAGAGAGCTCTCAGAGGCAAAATTTGAATGAACTCCTACCGCTCTGCAGAAACTATGTGCTAGTAAATGACGTTTTTTTATTTTTGCTAAAAATCTCTTAGGGATAATTAAAAGACCGCTGACAACAATAAGAAAATAGATCAAAAGATGATCAAAGTGGGTCTTTAAATGATGGAAAAGTTTGAGCTAAGATGAGAAACAACATCACACTTTAAGTTAAGAGTTAGTGTTTTCATTATTTCCATTTACTTCTAAGCATTTAACATTTATGAATAAATTGTCTGTTTGAAATTAGCTCTAATAAAACACAATCTGTATTCATAACGTAAGGCGTATTTCTCTATTAAAGTACAAATGACACCAAACTCCAGACAGAAATACTTCTAGAAATATGAGCAGCAAATACTGTGTGACTAAAATACAGAAAAAATCTACAAGAGTATCTGAAAATATTCCACTTCTAAAACCTCATCATCCAGATGAGTGTCCTTTGACAGATGTTTGGCAGTGTTTGCAGGACAGAAACATGCTGGGATTTCTGCAACAACCTGGCTCCACTGGGAATGTTAACATTTCCTTTATGTCATCAGATTCCTCAGATTCAAATCTAGTAAACTGGTGTCATGTTTTCATTCCTGGGTTAGAGTTCTTCTAAAAAGCTACACTTCAGACTCCTGATTTACGGCAGAACTTCTCTGGAGCTGCCTGGATGTTTTTACAAAATCGTTTTAAGACAAACGGAGAACAGGAGAGAATTCAGGAAAAATCTGCTCGTTTAGAATCAGGATTTTATCCTCAATCAGGAACGAAACTTGCACTGACCTCCTTCCTTTAAGGGAGTTTGGAAAGGAGACAGAGGAATGAAGTATTGGAATCACCTCTGAGCTAAAATACATTTGTGGTGCATTTCTACTCTCTGTAAAGGGAAGTGTTTCAAGGATTGTTCCTTCACTTTAATCTGAACGACTGAGTTTAACTTCACTTCAGATTTCTACCGCAGGTCACCTGGTTCCCCGTGACCTTCACTTGTTCCACAGCTTCCCCTCAGCCGCCAGCCTCTGGTTCAGCTGGCAAAGCTGTCGGAGGAACCCGTCGTTGGGTCCGATCTCCCTCTTCTGCCGCACCGCAGCCAGAGCGCTGTACACGTCCATCCTCTTGTAAAGCATCAGGTAGGCGATGACTAAAGAGGGCGAGCGGCTGTAGCCCTCCCTGCAGTGAACGTAGACTCTGCCTGGAGGAAGGAAACATGCAGGTAAATGAAGAGCTCAACGGGTAAAGGGGATGGTGGTACAGTCTGCTGTCGTTATTGTGCCAAAATTATAAATATTGAGAAGAAAGAGCTCCTGCAAACAGAGATGTCGAGCTTCTTTTGAGACAAATGATTTTTTTTTCTTCAGTAAAAGCAGCTTGTTTAAAACTTCATCTGTTTTAAGTTTCTTTACTTACTGCAGGCCATAACATACTTACACCAACAACTCAACAACAGCAGAAGAAACCCTCCACAAACTTTGTTTTTTAGTCTATTTTTTTGATTTACTACTGGATCTACGCTCCTCAAACGCCTTTAAATTCGGTCTCGTCTGCCAACCCCCCCACTTCCATTTATGTCCCTAAAACCCCCAAACAACCAGGTTGATTGACAGACCCCAGGGACGACAAGCGTCTCTGCGTGGTGCGTTCACTGAGCTCCGGACATTAGCAGACCCGAACAGCCACTCGGCCAAACTCTGTCTGCTTTTGTCATTTTTATACAATCTGCAACAAAACCGAGCAGTTTTTCAGGAATTAAATCAATAAATTGTAAATGGATCAGTTCTTCTGGTGTTCCTCTGATAAACTGCTGTGGCTTACTGCAGATGTCTGGAGCTCAGTGAACGCATCAGGAAGAAACTCTGGACAGTTTTGGGTTCAGTCAACACATTCTGACTCCCAACACCTCACAGTCTGACGTTTGGTTAAGGACCCCTCCGCGTCACTTTCTGACGTTTCGGTTGTCCCCAGCTTGTCTGTTCACATTAAATCAAGGGTCCCCAACCTCCAGCGAACTGGAACCAGTCCAGTACCGTGATGCTTACCACACTGGTTCCCAAACTCAGTAGAGGTACCCTAACCCGATAACAGTGTAGATGTGGCGCCTGACCCGAACCCCTACCAGATGCAGTACGCGCGACCCGGACGCGATACTAGACGCGAACCAGTACCGGGTTACGGTTGAAGTACCGGTACTGGGTTAGGGCAGGGGTCCCCAAACTATCCGGATCCGGCCCGCCCCCACATTTGTGCCGGCCCCCTGAACACTATCAGAGAAGCCTGGATTTTTTTTTTTCCCCTCTCTGGTCTTTCAATGGAGACCCACATAGTGTGACTTTTGATTCCACTCTTCTGCACTCTGAGCTCCTGTCTGGTTACGTGTGGCTTTCTGGAAAACTTTAAATGTTTGACTTTAGACACATCCTACGATTTCTACACTTCTTCTTTTAGTCTACAAACCGACCCTGGCCCCATATCAGAGAAGAAAACACATATGTGGCCCTCACAAGAAAAAGGTTTGGGGACCCTTGGGTTAGGGTACCGGTACTGGAAGGTCCAGAGGACCGATGCACATTCGATCCCACGTCCTGAGGGTTGCAGACCCTTAATTTTTTACAAACAGCCAGCATGTCAAAAAACAATGACTTGGGCACACCCAAAACGTCTAAAGGGTCCTCAACCAAACATCAATATTTGACGACTCGGGGATGAGAATGTGTTGGTTCTGTCTGTTCTCGTCAATCAACCTGTCGTTGGGGGTTTAAAGGAAATAAAGCGAGGGGGCTGGAGCTTGAGACGGAATTAAGACGTTTGAGGAGTGTAGATCCACTAATAAATAAACTAAAAAACAACGTTCATGGAGAGTTTTCTTCTGCCGTTTTGTTGTTAATCATAAAATAAAGTGTTAAGAATATTAATTGGCAGAATTGTGTGGATCTGTGTGTGTCTTGAAGCAACCCCTCCCCCTAAAGACTGAAGCTGCTGGAATGTCTTTGTGCTGGCCCACATGGGCTGAGGATTTGTGATCTCGGACACAGGAAGTCCCACCTCTGACACAGGAAGTCCTTCCTGTCCCAGGAAAGAGTATAAAGGTGTTGGCCTGGGAGGAGTTTGCTGAGAACTCTCACTGACGTGACTCGGTTCGGTTCGGTTCTGTCTGTGAGATTTTTCCCTTTTGCAAAAGTGTAATAAACAACTGTGATCGATGAGACCTGGTCCTTGGATTTTTCTTAAGAACATTTTGAGTAATTTTTAGTAGACAGAAAAAGTCATTCTTAACAGTTGGTGCCGAAACCCGGGAGACAACAACCGTCGACGAAGGACTGCGCGGGACGAGAGCCGAATTCCTGCAGGGCGGTGACCGGTATCGGGATCCGTAACAAAGACCTCGGACACGACGTTTGAGCCCGAGGCCGGCGATAGGGATCTTCCCGTTGCAGCCCTCGAAGGCGGTGACGTCTCCTGAGGGCCATCGGACCAGGTCAGTCATTGATTCAGTCTAATTAAAGGTTTTAAAAGGCATAAGAAACGTGAATCAGAAAAAGTGTTTTTAAATCCTAGGGGGGTTGTCGAATACAATCGCCGGGTCCGTTCTCCGCTCGCGGCACAGGAGCATTTTGGTCGGTAATATTTTCAGCGGTTGCCAATGTACATGGTAAATATTTTTTAGGTGCGGGTGCTAAGGACATTGTACGTAATCGTCGATTAGAAATCGATCAGGTCCGTAGAATGCGCGTGGGAAAAAGCATTCATTGGCAGAAGTAATTTTAAATCAACTCTATCGCCAGCAGGCACCATGAAAAGTTGTACGTGTTTGTCGACAATAGGTTGGTTAGACGAATAAAAGGTTTGGTGAGTAAAAAAAAAGGTCTTTGTTAAAGAGGTTTTATTTTCATTTTAAAAGGGAAAACACCGTGGGGGAGCTGACTGTGGAAGAACGAACAAAAGACTGGGCCGAGCTATAGCTAGTAGGCCAGGTGCAGATGCTAAGCTACTGACATGAACAAAGAGGGATCCACGTGGAGATGCTAACAGAAGGCTCGTGGAGTTGCTAAGCTAACTGAATAGACACGTGGAAAAACGCTAGCTACCAGAGCAAAAGCCATGTGGCTGAGCTAGCTAAGCTAATGTAGAGGCCGCAGGACAGGAGGGAGGTTGCTTGCAGGGACGTTCTGAAAGGGGAATGAAGGGGGCTTTGACGGTGAGACTTATTGTTTTTAGCTGTGAAATTTAAGGTTTGTGGATAACTGAGCTTAAAATTGCATAGAGAAAACTGGATATTGGGTAAATAAAGTAAAATATTTCGTACGAAAAATTGGATGTGTTTGGCCATAAATAGTGTGAGTGCATGCAACATTGTCTGTGTCTAAGGTGTGGCTGTATGTGCATGGAACTTGTCTCAGTGTGTGTGTGTATTTAATGTCTATGTGTTTTTCTGAACTGCTATTCTAGCATTAATTTCCCTTTTCAATTAAAGATAAATGAACAATAAATAAAATAAGATAACTAAAAATAAAACTCTTTTTATTAACGTTTTTCTCTTAAATATTGCTTTTAATTTCATCTTATTATTCCTTATTTTCTTTTAATCATTCCCTTAATTCATTTATTATTATTTTATTTCACTTAATTTCAGTTCTTGGTCTTTAATATATTTTATTGTTCCTGTAATTTCACTTTATTATTCTTATTTCCTTTAATTACATTTTATTCTCTTTTTATCTCTTTTAAATTTTTCATTTGAGTATTTTCAATTAAGGCTACATGAATATAAATGCATAAAATTAAAACCCTTTTCTTTAAATTTTTTAATTAAATACATAAAATAAAATCTTATTTTACATTCTCTCTTGAATATTCCTCTGAAATTCATTTTATTATACTTTTATTTCCCTTACGTTTTCACTTAAATATTCCATTTCAATTTTTATAAGATCCTTTTTTTTTAATTTTGTCCCTTAAGGCTTTTAAGCATTTAAATCGAAATAGCATAGAGATTTGAAGGAATAATAACTGAATAAAAGAAACAAATATATATAAATAAATAAATACGTAAATACATAAAAAACTAGGGACGTACGTCGCATAGACAAATTTTCAGTTTCATAAAATAATATTTTCATAAAATAGTGGATAAAAGTAACTCAACATGGGTAAAAATCAGAGTAAATTAGAATTAAAAGGGGATTCTAATTTTGGATCAGAGGTCCCTGGAAGTGCAAAGTATATTGCGAAATGGAACAAGAAGCCTATTATTTCAAAGGCAACCTCTCCGTCCCAGCCTGCACAACCCTGCGCGATAAGATTCTGGTGGACATTAAAAAGGACAAAAAGAGAGAAAAGAAGGGTGACCAGAACTGCAAGCTGTTCTTGCATGGCTGACTCAAGCGGAGAAGAGGAAGGAGGACAGAGATAAGATGAGGCGGAGTGTAACTGTTGCAGCTGCGGTGATCCACCCACAAGACGAAACATCAAGTGGAAGACGTCCACAGATTGTGAACAACTATCCCAACAGCTTCATCCACAGGCTGATGGTGTGCTGCAGCCCTATTCACCACCTCAACAGCCCACTCACAGGTTGGTGTTGGTGCTCTGCAGCCAACATTCCACAAGAGGAAGGAGACAGCACGGCGTCCTTCAGCTATGCTTCGTGATTCACCTCCCCTTACCTTACCCTCATGACCGCCTTGCTGACACTGTGGCAAGCCGAGTAAACTTTACGGCCGTCTTCCGACTGCTACGGAAGCTGGTTCGCTCATCGATGATTTGGAAGGAGAGGAGACACCACCGTCTACTACAACAACACGGCCCCCTTTACCCCAACTCAGGACGTGGAGTTGGCACAATAACAACAATATAGAGGGAACCTCAGCGGAAGAGGAAATCACCAGAGGTCCCGGCCAAATACTAATAGGGAAGCTGTTACACCTGTTAACCAGCCTGGAATTTGTTCAGAGAGTCCTTATAAACAGGGGCCCACATCAGCAAGGCCCACATCAGCAATTCCAAGTGGTTTCAACAAATGGCGACACTACGACTACCAGAACCAGCACTACCAGCCTTACCCTCAAGGTGGACAATACCCAAATCCACCCCCTGGACCAAGCCCTCATGACATCAACCACTAAGAAGTGACTCCCCTGGAAAAAAAAAAACCTTTTCAAAATGGCAGCAGTGATGAGCCATGGGTCTTACCATGTCTCTACAGGGGGGATGATGGACATTTTGGACATTTTGAAGAGACATTTCCACATTGAAAAGATTTTTAACTGTTAATGTAGCGGCTCAGGTCAAGAATTTCAAAGTTTTTTTAATTTTCTCTTTTCTCTTTTAATTTTCTCTTAAGTTTTAACTTGAATGTTCCTTTAAAGCTTTATTAGTCCTTTGTGTGACGTAGACTAACAGAACTTCTAAGTCCTCTTTGTGTCTTGTTATTTCTCACCTGGTGTTCACATTTTTGTGCCTGCAGTCAAGAGACAACTCCCACACACTCACTCAGATCTTCATCCACGCATGCACACAAAAACACCTGCACATACACATTGTTGATCAACCAACTAACCACAGAAACAGCAGAATGGATGAGAGAATTGTTGCAAAGTGAAGAAGTGTCGAGAACAAATAATCTGCCAGATGTTCCTTGTTCCCCACAGGTGGAGCTGTTGCAGCCAGGTGACCAGATCCTGATCAAGGTGATCAAAGAAAAACCTGGGCTGCACCCCGCTGTGGGAGATCCTTTCACTGTCCAGCTGACCACCTCCACTGCTGTGAAGATTGCTGAGAGAGCCACTTGGATCCACCAGAGCCATTGCAAGAAGCTGGTACCTCTGAAGGATGTAGGAGTGGAAGACGCCCGGTACCAAAACCTTTGGGTGCTGAAGAAGCCAACTGATCTCCTACCCCAGCTCTAGTCCTTACAGCAGGTCACAAACCCAGAGCAATGACGATTTCTGTGACAACTACCAGAACCACCTCAAGATTCTATGGGTTGTCCCTCAGCGAAGGGGAAAACAGACAGGACAAATTCACCAAAGCCTCAGTAACTGGACCCAACCTGGGTTCGAAGCTGTCAAGAACAATTAGTGGCAACCGCCACCGATGGAAGCCTGACTCGTGCAGTAGGAGGACTGCGTAGTCTGAGCAATAAAATGAAGGAACATTCAGGTGTTGATACATCCATGTGGGACGGTTGGTTAAATATGTTTGGGGCGTACAAGACCCTTATTTCTTCTATTTTGATTTCACTTACAGTCAACTTATGGTACATCTTTTGCAGGCTGGTAACGATGATGATTCTGATGATGACGATGATGAATGTTTTTTAAGTATGTTTTTTTGAAGTATATTCTTATATAAAGTATATTTTTATATAGTCCCTGCTTTTCTTAGCTACCCGTGGCTTTTGAAGTGTTCGCACCTTAAGTGGGACGAGGGGGAATTTTCCCCACTGGGTTTTCGCCCCCTCCACGGGCTTGGAACAGAAAAATCTGTTTATGATGTTTTAGGTTAAAACTGTTCATGCAGGAGACTTGAAACTGATGTTTTCAGGATTGCTGTTGTGAGCTCGTGTGCTTCAAGACCCACAACAGGGCCGAACTGTTAAGAATATTAATTGGCAGAATTGTGTGGATCTGTGTGTGTCTTGAAGCAACCCCTCCCCTAAGACTGAAGCTGCTGGAATGTCTTTGTGCTGGCCCACATGGCTGAGGATTTGTGATCTCGGACACAGGAAGTCCCACCTTCTGACACAGGAAGTCCTTCCTGTCCCAGGAAAGAGTATAAAGGTGTTGCCTGGGAGGAGTTTGCTGAGAACTCTCACTGACGTGACTCGGTTCGGTTCGGTTCTGTCTGTGAGATTTTTCCCTTTTGCAAAAGTGTAATAAACAACTGTGATCGATGAGACCTGGTCCTTGGATTTTTCTTAAGAACATTTTGAGTAATTTTTAGTAGACAGAAAAAGTCATTCTTAACATAAAGAGATTTAAAAGAGATAAAGTCTTGGTGTCTCAGTGTTAGGAAAGAGAGACGCTACAGTACATTCTTCATCCTCTCATTATAACGAGAAAACAGTCCCCCCCAAAAAATAAAAGTAGGGTAGGCCGATTTCAGCTTCTATAAGATTTATGTTGATTTATTTGAATTGTTCGGACCCCTGTTCTGTCTACGACCTCTGAGAACCTTCACTTTGTTAACTATTCTTTTTTTAACTTATTCTTTTTATTCTCTTTTCAACATATTTTCAAACATAAACATAGCTCAGCATAGTACTAATCCAGAATCATAAAAATAAAATAAATAGAAAAAAAAATAATAATAAATCCATCTTACAGGGTTAAACATAAATAAAAATAAGAACTATAATGATAAATAAAATTAATTTAAAGATAATAAAAAAAGAATATACATATTATTACAAAGAAAAATAAATTTAGAAAAACCCAATCAATCAATTATTAATCAAAAATTAAACCTTAACTTGTTAACTATTCTAACTAGTTCAGCAGCAGCTCTGATTATGAAGGTCATGAAAGTCCTTGAAACACATTCAGGCACAGCAGCAACACAAAGGATGGAATCCATGGAAAAACCTTCATAGACAGAATAAAATCCTCTTTTAGGTTATTTTTGGAGCAAACTCCATCTCTGCAGAACCTCCAGGACAACACTACAATACTGTTCTAACAACAGGACAATGTTTTTCACTGATCTTCATCATTCATGACCGATACAGAAAACAGAACTGTCTTCACCTCCAAAACCCAAGTTTCCTCTTTGCAAATCTTTTCTTTTTGAATAAAATCTCCTTAAGTTTAATATTACCTTCTGAAGGTATTAAGGAACGTGCGTCATCAATCAGTGTAGAAAGAAAAATTAACATTTGTGTCGATCGGAAAACCCAATAAAAGTTACTGTTCCAAACTGACACGACTATCGTTCCTCTGACCTTTCCCGTTCTTGGACGCCAGCGCCTTCTCGATGAACTCTGCAGCTTCCTGGAAGTAAACGCTGATGTCAAAGTGGTCGGTGTCGCTGGCCGGCACGCCGTGGTACACGATGCCCGTGCCGGCGTAGAACTGGGGGCTGGTGTTGACGTGCATGAAGGAGTTCCCCTCAGCCGCGTTCAGGATGTGAGTGATGCCGATGCGCTTCAGGCGCAGCACGTTTGTCGCCACAAACCTGGTCCAGACAGAGAGGGGGCAAAGGTCAGGCGGGGGGCATGACAGCAGATCAGTTTAAGCTTTTCAGATCCATGCTAGTTTAGGCTAAACTACTGTACTGTATGCATGAATTTCTTCAAAATGAAACTCTTGCAGCTCTAAAAATGGATAACAAAAACATTTGTGGACAGATTTGACACAACATTCATGATTCAGGGCTAAACTTGCCTCAAATCTGGACGAGCTTCCATCAGTAAAGCTCTAAGCGCTAATGTTATGAAGGAGAAGAAGAAGGTTCCTCCCACGCCGGCCAGCACAGGAAGTGGACCCATAAGGGAGAACAGCTCATGCCGACATCATCTGGTCCAGAAAGGGCCACACTTTTCCTCAATTGTGGTTCTTTGGCTTCAAACTTAACTAATTAATTAATTAATGTTCAGATTTTTGACGTGTCAGATCGGCCTAACTGATTAAATTGACGGTAAAAGGTTTAATCTACTGTCAGTTTATAATCAGAGCGACATTATCTTTTTGCATTTACATAGATTATAAAATAATTTGGATTCTACACTAACATCATGTTTTTATTTATTAATAAAAGAAGAAAAAGGATGAAGGAACTCAAAAGTCAATAATAGAAAATCTCCTGTTTCTTGCATTTTAATTGAAGTAAATCCTCAGCAGCTGGAGGATCTGATAAAACACTGGATGTTTTATTTTGAAAGAAAGTGAAAGAATTTAAATTTATAGAAAATTAATGTAGAGAAGCTTTTAAAGCTAAATTTTATAAATGAATAGCTTAATGAACACAAAAACATAAACAAGGCATATTTCTCCAACTTTGTGGCTCTCGCTGAGTTTGGATCCATAAGAACTTGGAGCAAATGGGTCTTCAACCATTAAAGGTTGCAGACCTCTGATCTAGTCTATTTATGCATCTTTTTTTTATTCATCTTTAAATGTGCAGCTCCATTGGAGTGTAAACTCCATTTTTAAAAATTAAAAAAATTAAAAAAAAATGTATCTTGCAAATTAGAAAAAAAAGAAACAATTTTTATTTTAATGAGTTCCTGTTTGTCATAAATTAAAACCATAATGACTAGTTTGTTTTAAAATCTCCATGATATGTATAACCATCACAAACTCTCTGTCCTTGACTCCATTCTTCCAGGCCTTTCTTTCTGTAGAAAGACCTAGTTCTTTTGATTTTCCCTGCAAGCTTCTGGGACCGCTGCATCTCCGACAACCTTTGAAACCAAACGAGCTAAAAATAGCTGCAGACATCAAGAGCAACGCGGTGAACGCCGGAGAGGAGCATGAAAACATGCAGTCAGAAACAGTCTGGCAGCACACCGTGAGTGTGTGGGCTCCATCCTTATCCATGTAGTGGAACACAAAAAACAAAGCCTTTAATGCAGCTGGTATTGCTGTGAGGAGCAGAACACTCGGGAACAGCCTCCGCCTCCTGAATTATGCATCTTTGACTTTCACGGGGCTCAAAGCAGAACTTTCTCCAAGTTTGGAGGTCAGCAAGAAACAAACTGGAACACATTATTTCTATAGAGTCTAGAAAATTCTCCAGTAAAAGTTTTTTCTTCAAATATTCACTCTGAACTGTTTGGTTTTTGAGGGCAACACCATTTATTAGCTGTATTACATAAAGGGCAGGGTTTCACTGATAATATATTCAGTTAAGATTCACAGTTCGTTTTGCAAACACAATTAAATTCAAAGTCACATTTATGTCTAAAATAAAAATAATAAAACTTGTTCTCAAATATCCTACTAAAAGAAAAGTGGAAATTTCAAGTCAGGATGTAGTAAAGTTGGCATTATGCTAGCTTTTTGGCTCCTTTAGGATTTTTTTCCCCCCATTTTTTAGGCTAATTTGGAGTTTAGCTCATGCTTCAGTTGTATGCTAGCTGTTTTGTCTAACTTAGGCTTTTTTCAGTTTTTAAGGCAATTTGGCATTTAGCTAACAGTTTAGCTGTCTATCAGCTTCAGAGTTTTCAGCTATTAGCGTTGGTGTTTTTAACTATCAGCTTCAGAGTTTTTATCTATGAATTTCAGCATCTTCAGCTTTCAGCACAAGCATCTTCAGCGGCCAAATTCAGCTTACAGCATTCACACTAGCAATTTGCAGTAGTTCGGAAGGGGACTTTGTAGTTCTAAAGAACCCCACGTCTAAAGTCCCAAACACCTGTTTGAGCTGGAATTTACTGAAGACAGGACACAACTGTGAAGATATACAGTATTCTGCATCTAAAATGAAAGTTTTATGCTGATCACTGCTAGCAAAGTGGAGAAATTGAGTGTTGGTGTTAGACTGGGGATGGTGCTGGGAAGGCAGACTCTTCCTGGAGGGGCTGGTTCACACCATGCTTACATCAGCACGTTTCCAACCGCATGTTTTCCTGGGTATGGGAGGGGCTGCTGAAGGTTTTTACTCTTAAATGCATGAACGGATCAAAATACAGTTTAAAGAGAGGAACCTCTAAAAGTAGAACTTTTATGAAATGGCTCCTTTACTGAGTCATCCAGTTGCAGGAATGAGGACGACTCACCTGCGGAATTCAAATCTGGATACTAGACAACTGGATAAATTACAAACTTCAGCGATTCATTTTGGTGCCATGTTAAAGGAGAGCTATTGACAGCTGAGCTCCCAAAACAAACAGGTGTGTGGCCCCGCCCATTTTATTCTATGAAATGTTTATCAGGAATTTAAGCAAAAATGATCCACCGCAGAGCCAAAGGAGGTGATGGAGGACGGTGTGGATGTGGAGCAGCGGTGATGGGTTCTCTGAAGGACACGAGCATCTTCTAGAACATGACAGCAGCATCTAGAACATGACAGCATCTTCTAATCTAGAACATGACAGCAGCATCTGTTGCATTCATTTGGATTAGATCAAATGTGTCATCTCAAGGCTTCGAAAGCAGATGATGGACTCACGCATTCCCGATGTAGATCCGGGGGTACACCTCGTGGAAGTGTTTGGTGGGCCAGCTGTAAAAGCCTCCGTCGTCCGTCAGCAGGTCGTTCAGCTGCTGCACCGACACCTCGAAGCTGTGCGGCTCCGCCCGGCGCGGCGCGTCCGCCTGCTGGGATTTCTTCTTCATCCCCGAGGAGGAGTGAAGGATCACCTCCAACAGACGCATTTAGACTGGCTGACAGGCGGACGTGGCGGACAGGTGTCAGGTTACACCGGGCTGTAGCTTCTGCTGGGCGCGCGGCGCTCTGAGCTCAGTAATAAACCCCGCCTCCACGGCCGGAGCCAAACTCTGTGCGGCCCGGGGCTGGGGTCCCAGAAGCAGGGCACCATCAGTGGTTGATAAGATAATAGAGATAAAGTAAATGTGGAATCACTTCTCTTAAATAATAGAATTTTAAAAATCTCGACTGATTCACTGAAGGCTATAATTTGATCAGTTAAAGTACGTCTTTCTCTCATTTTCATTCCAAAAATAACCATGATGGTCAAAATCCAAAAAGTAGGATTGCAGATGTTTTAAGGTACACTGTAAACTTTCTCAAATAGACATGAGAGCTGCATGCGGCGCAGAGCCAGTCAATATCCAGCCAATCAGGACGCAGAACACGGTGTTCTGTTAAAACAAACAGAAATGTCCATGTCTATCCATCCATCTATCCATCCATCTATCCATCCACCCATCCATCCATCCATCCATCCATCCATCCATCCATCCATCCACATCCATCCATCCATCCATCCATCCATCCATCCATCTCTCCATCCATCCATCCTCCATCCATCCATCCATCCATCCATCCATCCATCCATCCATCCAACATTTTCAGAAGTTTTATCCATGTGGAATGAAGTAAATGTTCTACATCTGATTGTGCAAGAAATCATTTTTTATTGATAAACAGGTTTAAAGGAGACATTTCCGTTGAAAGGCATTCAGGGTGTAGTAAGGTTTAAAGTGCAAATGCTGCAGTAGGTCGTAGGTCAAGCATGTTGGGAAGAAAAAGAAGAAGAAGAAGCCATGCCTCCCTCCTTGCTGCTGCAAAGCATCTTTGGCCACATAACTGTGGGAGAATGATGTTCAAAAGACGGACAAAAGGAGGAGAGCTGACTCCGGTCAGACAGGTATCGACTGCAGCTGATGACCACGCTGAGGATGGGTCAGTGTCAGACCAGCTGGAAACATTTGGATCAGTCAAAGTGCTTCATTAAGGAAGGGCATGATCCAAAACGTCCCTCCATCCATCTCTGTCCATTCCCTCTTATCAGACTTTTCTTTTCTTTTTGGCATCATAATTATTAGAAGAAAAGTCGTACGGTCGTTTCTAACTTTTTTTTTCTCTCTAAAACTACAGAAATAACACAAATGAGCTTTAATCTCCTCCTTTTTCCCCTCCTCTGAAGGCTTATAATGCCGTCCAGTTAGAATAAAACACCTCAGAGGTGATGTTCTAATCGATCTCTGGCAGGCAGAATAAGACGATCCTCCCCGGGAGTCATGCCGGCCGCCTGGACTTTAGCACAGGCTGGGCTGCATGTTTGCTGCACGGCAGCGCAGGACTTTCAGGAAACTGTCGATCTTGTGGGAGTCCCGGCGAAGACAAGACAGCAGGAAATTGAAGTTAATTAGTTTGGACATCTTGTCCTGACCCAGATCGTCGCCTCCTCTGTAGGGCAGGGTGGAGAGGATCTGCGCCGCAGGACCCATCTGAGTTCAAAATGGGACAGAGGAAGCTATTGTTAGACCACAAACTTTTAGGTAAGAGCCGCCATGAAACCTCTGATGTTTTTGCACCTTGCCAGACAGTATATCCAAACCATCCTCAAGGTTCCTGGAATGTTCCTGCAGCTCCTGGAGCTTGTTGGAAAGGTTGCCTTCGAGGTGAGGAGCCGAGTTAGCAGAGTTGGAGAGGACTTTCACAGGATCCTGCCAGGATTTGAGCAGCGAGCGAGCCAGGGAGATCAGGGTTGACTCCTGGAGGACAGGAAGAAAAGGTTAAACCGAGAGCATGCAACCTTTGAAGTCCCCCACTGATGAAAATTATGTTTTTTTTTTAGTTTTTGACATGTATTGGTGACATTTTTATTCTGAAAGAAAGCAAATGTAATAAGAAATCATTTTATTTTTGAATATCTGAGTATTTCTCCTTTTAAATTGCTGTCAGTCAAACTGCCTTCTATGTGTCTATAGGCAGACTTTAACAGTAAAATAGCTATTTCGGGCAATAAAGTTTTAATTTCCCTTTTAGGAAATATTGATATCACTTTGCATAAATTATATTGCTAATTTTATAATAAAAAATATAATAAAAACACAAATATAATGAGAAAAGACCATTTTCTTCTAATCTGAAATATATATATATTTTAAATTTTCACAGAAGCTCGCATGACATCCTTTCAAAATAAAAGATGCCCTGTTTCTTCATGGTCACATCTCAGTGCAGCTGATGTTTTCTACGCTGGGGGCCCAAACTGAGGGGGTCCGATAGAGGCCCCCAATGCAAATTTGCAGCTGTGTTAGGATCCTATAAAAATTATTTTCATGGGGCAAAAATCTCAAGCGGCACCTCTGATTCTATGAAAGGATTCAAACCTGCATTTTCTCTTGTGTCATCTTTCTACTGCTGCTCACTTCCACATAAACATGAATTTATAAGTTTACGATCCAGGAAAGAAAATAAAAATATTTATTTTACAAATCCTCTCTAAATTTCTACTAACCATAATTGTGCAGAATAAGAAATAAACAGATTAATCATTAGTAAACTAAATTAAATGAACGATAATTAAGTAACTAATTTAAAATTTTAATTTTGATCCAGAGAGCCACTATGGAAAGAGAGAAAAGAGCCTCAGGGTTGGATTAAACTGAGACCTGCAGACACAAAAAGCCCCCCCGACCCCTGAGTATCGTGACAGAAAGAAACTCACAGATACTTGCAGAGCCTGCTCTTTGTCGTTGGGTGTGGACAGAGAGGAGGTGTGGCACATGGCCGGACGGGGCATCGTCACTCGGGCTATGGTTGGGAAACCAGACTCCTGCAGAAAAACAGAAGCTCCATGATCACATCTGGCAAATTTGACAGAGTTAACTTGTTTTTTTCATGTGTGGAAACACATTTGTGCGGGTACTGACCAGCTCTTTAGCCAGCATGTTGCTGAGTGAGTGCAGCTTGTCGGAGCGCTGGGAGGCCCGGTCCAGCAGGTCAGGGATGTCCACGGCTTTACACATCAGCGCCGAGCACAGAACTGGAGAACAAAGAAAAGATGCTTTGATTCACATTCACATATGATCATGAACACAGCTTGTTAAAAAGACTAGACTATTAAATAAAAAAAACTTAGAGAGGACAAACTAAGGAAAACTTTGAAAAGTTGAATTTTCTAGCCTTCAATTTGTTCTTTTGACCTAAATCACAGTACAAGATCAGGTTAAAGAAGATAACAGAGAACCATAGTCACCTGTCAAGAAAGCGAGAAGTTGTCCTCTGGTTCCCATCTGAGCCATCTCTTCCTTCACGTTCCTCCTCGGTCTTTAACTCGCCGACGTTTTGGTGTTTTTGCTCCATTTTGCCATCATTTTATAGTCCCTGGGCTCCTCGGTTTTGGTTATGCAGCAGAGGGGTGACGGTGTGTTAATTGTCTAGAACTCGCCTGGACCAGTTTATAATGAGAAACATGGTGGAGAAGGCTTGCATGGATGCAGGAGGATGTGCTGCACACTGATGTCTGCGTGCGTGTGAGGGATGTCAATGGAAAATGTCCCTTTCTGATCTAAATTGAATGCATAAATAAAGACGGACGTCTTCCTTGAAGGTCGTCTCACGTGGTTGGCCATTTCCAATGCTTGAACTGACGAAAAGATGCGAGTGAGGGATAAGAAGTTGACCTTTTGAGCTGAAAAATTTAAGACATTTTAATTTCATATAAAATATAGTTTCCATTAATCCCTACTGTTAATATTGTTCCCATTTTTGTCAGGTACCTACCAAAGAGAAGAGGCATGTTTGATGCATCTGTGCAGCTTTTGGTTGATTTCATTAAGTCAGACAAGCAGAACGCCACATGAGACTGACAAGTCAGGAAAAACCACGACCAGAGTCAGGTCTCACTGCTCCAAACCGGATCGTTCCAACCCAAACTGAATCCCACAGCAAAGTGCAGACCCGGCTTAACACAACTCTGCATAAACATTAAGAGCTTAGTGGAGCCGTTCTTCTCAAGAGCCCATTGGAGCATCAATCTGAAAGCCTTGGAGAGGATTCAGTGAACAGGATGTGATCTGAGCGTCTGAGCATTTTCCTGCCTTCTCAGGCACCTGTTTCTAAATACAATGGTTAAAAACAATATTATTAGGAATAATACACTTTAAAGACAAAAGGTAAAAGAAAAAATCAGTTGAAACAAGTCAAAATCTTCATCAAGGTCAAAAATGAATCAAAGTTTTACATTTAGGAAACGATGACTCTGTAATGACTGACAAGACTCTAAAAATAGAGTCTATAAGTTTTTTTTAGATCCTAAAGAGTCTAAAAATGTTTCAAAGAGTTTTAATTTCCCTCTCTGCTACAGTGAAGGGTCGTCTGTGTTGAGCTTGTTAATCCGATAATAGAGGAGTGTAAATCCCAGCCCGCATTCACACATTCTAATTGAAATAGTTGTTTAAGAGCTTACTGACTTAAAGAGTGGTAATTTGACAGAAAGCCGTCTTGAAAGCTTCAAGCCTGTGTGGTGTTCTGTTGGTGGCTCGTTGTTTCCACACTGACGGAGTCCAAACGGTGACCGCCGTTAACCTCTAAGCTGAACAGCTGAGCTGGATTTAGTGTTCTATTTAGAAGAAAATCATCACAATTACAGAAACGTACATTGTTGTTAAAAGAAAAGTAAATCAGTGCTGTGAAAGTTTACCACAGAGTTGGGAGGCATTATTACTGCAAAACTTGAAAGTCACTTTCACATCAAATCAAATTAAATCAAACTTTATTTATAGAACCGCTTCTCGTGCTTTTACCAGCTCAAAGCGCTTTAGATTTAAAACTAAAAGGGTGGGTTGGGTTTTTAGAATTAGAAAAAGTACTCAAGCGGTACTAGATACTGGAACCAGTACTGGATCCATCCCGAGGACCAGTGAACATCCGGTACCGCATCCCGAGGGTCGCGGACCCTTGATTTTCCAACACCCAAAATGTCAAAAAGTGACACACCACCACGTAGATGCTAGTGTTTATTTCTTTTTATTTAAATCCTTTACTTTAATTTGTTTACTTAAATTTGTTTTAAGTGAAAAGATTGTTTATTTACTTCTGTTTGTTTCATCCACAATTCTCAGCAGAGGAGGTCGGGACATTCCACTGGCAAAACTGCAGGGATTCCCAACACTACTAATGGACTTTAGTTTATGTTTCTTTAAAGGAAATTATTTCGTTTATCCTTTAAAAGACTATTTTGTTTATTTAAATGTGTTAAGTTTGTAGTTTTTCTGTTTTTCAGCAATAGATTAATGTGTTAGAATGTTTTGTTAGTTTGCCCCCCCCGTGTGTATTATGGTTTGACTCTGTCTACATAGTGGGTCAGTTTGAAATCTGGGGATCGTTTAAAGAAGCAGGTTTAACAAACTCAGAGTTCACACCAGAACTCAGAGTTCACGGACTCAAAATTTGCAAACTTTTGATTTCAGAACAGCAGAAAAGAGTTTGATTCATTCAACTTGAAGTTGTTTGAACCAGAATCGGGTGCGAGAATCGCAACCATATAAAGCCCTGATCAATCGAGCAAAGACAGCACGATTCACCATGGCAATGGGAACGAACACCTTCAGGCTTCATACTGCTGGTGACAGAAATTGATGAGTTCTTACAAGTATATGACAACTATGAGAAAATTTTCATCAAAATGAACAACAGACCTGCAGCGGTAAAACCGAGAGTCACTTTAAAATGAAGGAACTGTTTTTTCTGTCAATAACGTAATGAGTAATCTCCATTAATGCATGAATGACACTTTTTTGGAAATAGTGAGAGGTAATACTATAAAGTGAACTGTAACTAAATGCTGGTCATCATAGGACTGTGAGGATATTGAAACGGTTTCAGCCACAAAGAGATCAACACAGGTAAGAATCATAGACTGTCTACACCAGGGGTGGGCAAACTACGGCCCGGGGGCCACATGCGGCCCCTTAAGCTACTTAATGCGGCCCTCCAAATTAAAATACATTGAATCAAAAATCCTAATTATTGTTTTATTTTCATTGTATTTCTGGTTTCTTCTCATGAATGGTGTTGTTTCTCTGACGTTCGTGTGTGTTCCTTTCAGAGTCAGATGGTGATCTTTCAGATTATTCCTACACCACATAAATGCAGCATTTCTTTGAGTTCACATTTTCATCAACCCATTGGATCACCCAAAAGAGAACAAAAATCAAAATTTAGAAATTAAAACTCCCAAATTTTCTGTTTTTAAATTAATATATGTTAATTTTAATCCAAATTAAAGCATGTTTTTCTCTAAATTCCATATTATCTTTTTAGTTTATGAGGTTGATTACCCAATCTCTCCTTCCATCTGCTCCTTGTCCGGCCCTTATGCCAAATTTTAGAACCCTTTGTGGCCCACAAGTCAAAACAATTGCCCACCCCTGGTCTACACACTCATATCTCATTTTCTGTGTGGAGTTGCTAAAGGATGTACATTCATCTCCTTTACTGACATAATCCTGCCTCCTCTGTTCCAGAGTGTGGAAGAACAGCATGATGAGGCTCCAACAACCTCAGCAGATGTTCTGGAAATGCTAGAGTTCACATCTGGGATATCAATGATGTACTATGTCTTGATTAATTGTTTTGGTTCACAGTTGCCAGTGAGGGACGTTTACAAAATTAGTCTTCTCAAAAAGATAGAGAAGCACAATAAGGAGTGTGCAGTACTAGACAGGCAAGTTGAGAAGACTGATCTCCAGATTTTGATTCTCAGACACAAATTAGAGGTAAATGTGAAGTTACAGGGGGTTTAAAATGTTGAATGAATCCTGAAATCTTACTGTTGCTTTTCTATTTGTAGGAAATAAAGAGAACCACATAAATATGATTGAATTCAGTCAGTGTCCTTCTTTTATTGATGGTATGGTAGCAGTCTAATGCCAGAATACAGATCCTGTCTCTGACAATCCTTGTATCCTGGTAGTCTGCGGGTTGGATGGGGTCTTGAATTTGTATGGCAGGGTGCTGCTCTCCTCTAATAATGATAATATTGAGAACAACACCTGCCACAGATATGTCCCAGGCCCTCTCAGGTCTCACCCTGAGGTGACGTAGACACTGGAAACAGGCTTTTAGCAGGTCTATGGTCATTTCCACCCTGGCTCTTGTCCCGTGGTGAGCCTGATTAAAGCGTTACTGGGGACCTACTTCAGGTTCTGGGTAAGGGGTCATCGGGGGGTGCTGGCCCGGTAACCCCCATCCCAGAGCAGAAAGCCCACAACCTCGCCTGTAAGAAAACTCACATCAATTTAGGGCTTCATAAAAGTGTTCCTTTAAGTGTGTAGGACATATACTTGGTGCAGAAAATGCATATCAGTCCCAGTTTTGTGATTTAAAAAAAAGTTTTGTTTTTTAAACCATTAGAGTTGTTGGTGTACCTGCACATCAATGCTGTGGATGGACCTGTTCACATAGTCCCCCTCATTCTCAGAATGTGCAATTATGTGGAAGTGCACCCAACCACATTTGGAGATCTTGAAGGGGAATTTTTATTATAAATTTTCCTAAGTCACAGCAAAATTTAATGAAGTGATCATTCTTGAAGATGACCATACTGGAACAAATACAATAACCTGTAATTCTGTGAAACTCCTCTTTGATCACTCTGAGGGGTTTGTGCTCAGGAAAAACAACGAAAATGGGCAAGAAGCGCTGGAGCATGAAGCAAACTTTCCTGAAAATTCTACAAACAGCAGCCTTACTGATGTTATAGAGAAAACTAGCATTTGCAAAAAACGTGATGCAACACAAAGCATCTGCTCGGATGTCAGAGCGCGGCCTCGATGGGTGTGATGTACGGGTAGATGAGATGATGAATATATAATAGTTAGTCCCTGGTATTGGTCAAATAAGAATGAATTGGGGAACTCCAGTAAATCAACTCGTGTATTCTAAACCTTCTCTTTTATTTATTTATTTATTTATTTTCAACTTGTCCTGTCCAACAGCTGAGCAAACAGATATGAGCTGAGAGCCTCTGATTTTAATGTCCCAACAGGGGTTTATTGAGTATAAACCCCTGCTGTATTTTGTACTAAACTTTATTTATATTGATTATGTTGTATATTTTTTCTTTTTTTGTTGGACCGGATGGAAATGAAGAAGAGGGGAGTTTAGAGAAAAAAGAAGATGGTAACAGAAGGAAGTAACATAATAAAAACAACCAGCTCTAAATAGCTATCAGGAATGGGCGGGGCCTGTCTACACACACACTCAGTAGTTACACACATACCTGTTGGCTAAAATAGTCTTTACATTTAAAATAGTCAAAATTTACAAAACACAACTGCAGCTGACAGACAATCATACAAACTGATACCAATAAAGTCTTTCATTCTGACATGCACACTATTAGTGCAAGGTGAGCTGACACCTGTGCTCAGGTGAGTGTTTATGTTTTGCTGATGACGGAATACAGAGGGAGAGACAGCCCGACCTTCTCCACGCCAAGGCCCTCCCCCCACCGGGGCAGCAGCAGCAGCAGCCTGGACCCCCCAACACCCGCCATGGGGCCGCGAAGAGAATCCGCCCGCTGGGCAATCCCGCCACACACCCACACTGGGGCACGCGGGACCGCTGCAGAGGCCCCCCACACCCGAGAAGGCAAGGGAGCACAGAGAGTGCAGGCCCCAGCCCAGCCAGAACAGCAACCCCCCACCACGCCAGGAGAGCCAATGCAAGCAAAATAAAAAGTTTGAAAAAGAGAAAAAATCCTGACAAGATTTTGCATCCATCTTTCTTATAGTTTTGCTCACAAATTTTGTTAACATTAGAGGGGCCGACTAAAGAATGATGTTGAGAAATCGAGTCGTTTTACCTGCGGGTGTTTAAACGGGCCACAAAAATTACTCATATTTCATTGATAATTTGTTTTTGGTATTCCAAAGGTAATATATGAACATATATATGGATACAGTTTACTCTGAAATGCTGAAAGAAAATCATGGTAGGGCCCCTTTAAAAAAGATCAAACTCACTGCCTTTCTTTCATCTCTCAGTAAAGGTGAAAAGATTCAATACATTTAAAAAACCTTATGAAACCTTTGGTGTTTCATACATCCATTTCTCTGAGACCCCAATCTGCTTATCATGATTCAAACTTAAAAACATATTGGATATGATTTAGTCCACGTTCTCTGTCCTGGAGTTCATCATCTTGGTGTATTGTAATACCACCTCCAGCCAATGGAGGGCGCTGTTGTCACCAAGTCGTCTGTCCTGAGAGTTCACAAGACAGCAACTCACGTCAAGCCAGCACAGCACAGGAACAGATAAAGTTACAAGGATCCTCCATCATTACTCAAGGGGAAGTAAAACTTTTCTATTCATTTTAAAATGGCTGCTTTGAAAACCCTTTTGGTGGAGTAAATAGTATTGAATCCTGCTCTAGCAAAAAGCAGAACAGTAAAGCGTGGTCCCATTTGAAACTTTACCTTTATTATTATTATTTTCCTGTTTTATCTTGCAATTTTTATGGTTCTATTGAATTTTTTGTGAAAATGTTGTCATTTGCATGTAATGTAGAGGGTTAATGTTGGAAAAAGTTGAGCAAATCGTTAAAACTTTATGGTAAGAATAACTTGTCAATTATTATTCATTTTTTATAATTAGCTGTATTGAAAGAGTGCAAAATGTATAGATGAATGTTTCTTAATGATACAGTTACACCATGTTAAATATATGTGGATCAAATTTGAGACTGTGGGTAAATAAGATGTTTTTTTTTCTTGAACACTCATGTCAACATTTTTGCATCTTAAACTAACATTGTGAGTAAAAACTTAACAAATCACCCAAATTAATACTATTTATATCTATTAAAAATGATGTTGCAAATGTATTTAAAGATTTCATTAAAGGGTTTAATAACATCTTAATTAAAAGTGGCTTTACTGGTTTAAAATGGAATTAAATACATTCCCGAAAGTTTAAGGGAAAACATAGACATGTCTTGATGCGTAGATAATGTGTATTTATGGATAGTTTGCGTTGTTCATTTGGGTTTAATGTGACTTCATGTTGAAGCTGCCCCCTGCTGGTGAATCGACAGCTCAACACTTCATTGGTCTCTGAGACCTAAAATTAGACACTGACCTGCAATCTAACTGCACAATGAGGATGTAAAAGAGACTGTAACAGATCTATGAGAAACCATAAATCCGAATGGAAAATCCACTAAAATCTGAGTTGCAGCAGCTGAAACAATGAGGATGCCACAGAAGGAAACACCCTGGAGCCCTGTGGACAGTTTTCTGCTTTGTTTCTGCACAAGATCCAACAAGGTATGAATGTTTTCTTGAGGGAAGACTTCGGAGTTGTGCTTTCATCTCCCAGCATGTCGGCGGCTTGTGTTCCTCAGCCCGATCAGGTCTCTGCTCAGCTCAGGTGGAAAACACAGACTTCAGAGCAGCTGATCGATTTGACATGTTTACGTGAATGAACGTACAGCTTTAACCGGACTGAGCAGCTGATACCTGCGTGCTTTTGGACATCTGCTCTGAAACCGATGCTGTAAACTGATCTGCATAAGTCAGCTCAGCTGATTCTGTCACCATGGTAACAGTAATGCTCGTTAGACAGTGCGTACTGAGATTTTACCTTAATCAGACAGCTTTTCCAACACAATCTGTTGTACTGTGATGTGCAAACTCTTCATGAAAACAAATTGAAATGGTGCATAAATCATTGTCGGTGATTTATCATTTAGCCTGTTTGATGGTTCTAATAAGGAGTTTAAAGATTTCTCCTGGTCTCTGTTTGAGCACGTGCTCAACCGCTGCAGCGCCTTCAGGCCTCCACACTGAACGAGTTCAACAAGCCTCTCAAACTCCATGTCAGCACGATCGGATGAAAAATGCCTCTGCTTGTTTTTACACGTGCTGCCTGCCTTCACTTTTTACTTGGAAGCAACTTCCGAATTTCACAATAAAAATTTATGGAAAAACATTTTCTAAAGTCGGATTGTTGCCAGAGCTATAAGCCAATCCATATTTAACTTGGTTAGTTTTAAAGCTCAAAATCACAACCAAGGTTATTTAAGGGGAATAAAAATATATTGTATATTGTACTTTGCAAGAAGGCCAAATGACTTTTATCTCCAAATTTGTATTTAATGTTTGTAGCTCTCAATGCAACCAGAAGAACCAATCAGGTGTTTTCTGGTGATGGTTCCAAGTCTGGGTAAACTACAGAGGAACAAAGCTGATGAGTCCTACAGTGAAGTTATGGGAAAAGCTAATGGATGTTAGCATGAGGTCAGAGGTGAACATTTATTAGCAACACTATGGAGCCACAAATGCAATTTAACACTAAGTACCATTCTCCAAACCAGTCGATCAACTGCTTTAACTCTTCTCTAAAACATCACTCTTTTGTGAAAACCTAAAACACAATTGACAAAACTCTAATCTATTTTTTGCAGAACACATTACACATTCTCACTTTTAAAACACAGTTGGCAATCACAAGAGGCAAAAAGAGAACGAAAGAGTCAAAACTCAAACTCTGTTCCAACACAAAAATCAACACACAACTGGTCAAAACTGAAGACACTTGATGCAAATCAATTGGATATAAGAAAAGTTCTGGAACAACTGAACATCTCTTTAAAGATGGATAACAGAATGAGACCCAGATCCTCACCATATTGACCTGTTGGTTCATTGAATGACCACGAGGGAAGCAGGTCAAAAGGTCAACCCTCAACTCAACAGGTTCAAGTTGTTCCTATAATCTGTATCATTCATACAGAAATTCAAGAGAATAACAGAAGATTCTGTCAGTTTTCTCTAGTTTACTCATCAGACAGTAGTTCAACACAAATCTCCAACTTGAACCTTGTTCTCTGTTTCTTAACTCAATTGAAGATCCTGTTGCAGGCCGTAGACATGGCTTGTGATGACATCTCAGTTGGGTCTTTGTCAATAATGGATCAAACAAGATCATATCTGATGTGGAGGAAATCTTCTGGTCTGACCCACACAAAGAGAAGATGGTGAAGTTCACAATAAGTGAACTTGGGTTTACTATGAAAATGAAAAAATTGAAGATAAAATGTGAACATTATTTGACTCTATTTTTATGGGGAGGGAGGTATTGTAAGCGGGGTATTATGGGGTATTATAAACCCCTTTGTGAACAGCGTCAAGTGTTTTGTTGTGTAGTGTGTTGTAATCGCTGCGTGTTTGTTCGTTTTGACTGAAGAGTCAAGAGTTTTGTACATTTAGCTCATATTTTGGAAATTGTGTTTGGTGTTTTGATGTGTAGTGAGTTAGGTTTGATAACTTTTGACAACAGAGTCTTCATTTTGACCTCTAACTGAGTTTTTGACTTCAGAGTTAAGTTTTTTGTGTATTTAGCCTATATTTTGAAAATGGTGTTTGGTTAAATGTTTCAGAAAATGTACTTTAGCATTTGGTTATACTTCTAGAGATGAACTGAGAAGGTCAGAGGATATGCATGGTCATAATAGATCCAGAGAAAGTCTCTGCAGGGAAGCAGATGGAGATGTTTGGAGGAGGAACAATGATGATGTTGGTGAAAGGACGCTGAGGTTGGAGCTACAGGAAAGAAGTCTAGAGATAACAGAACTTGTCTGTTTTCCAGTTCTCACTGAGCAGCTTGCTGCTGATTAGCCGACTCAAGTGATTCCACATCCTGATTGACTGAGCACACCTGATTTGAGTTGTCAGAATCAAGCAGTCCAGGGAAAACTCTTGAGGTCACCTCTGGTCTAGAGGAAGACCAAAGAGGAGGTTCATGGACACAGAGGAGAGGTTGGAGGGAAAAGGATGCAGAGGAGAAGGTCAGATGATTTTCTGATAATTAGCAAAAAAGAAAAACATTATTTATTGCTCTCAGTTTCCCTGTTTAAAAAGTTTTGTCATATGAAAGACACATTTTGGCTACACTATGGTTGTGTCCTGATTTCTTAGTGTACTATATAGTAGTGCAGGGCGGATTGATCTAAAAATATCAACAGTAGGGGTGTAGGGAAAAATCAATTTGGCAATAAATCGCGAAATTTTACTAGACGATACTTGTATCGATTTAAAATGTTGTCAGGATAAATTTATTCTGCTTTAATAACACTGACATGTTTCTGGAAAGAATTGGCGCCTTTTTTTCCCCCTTATTTTTGAAGCACCCGTTCAAGCACCGTTCAGGCTCCGGAAACATTTAAAAGCTACATTTAACAATGCTGGAAATAAACAGGCAGGGATCAAAACCAGGAGCGCTAACATGGAGAACCGCTCAGAAATGTATGCAGGGCAGTACAAGACTTCGCACTGAGGTGGTGACAGCAGGCAGACTATAAACTGGTGGTGATGAGGTCGATGGGAAACAACTCCGGCTGAGGTAGTGATTGCTGAGAGTGGAGAGTCAGTACTCAGGTGAGGGCTCCCTCTGGTGGTCAGATGGAGAAATGCTGACATTAAGTTTGTGATCATTGAATAAAAATAATTTTATTGCAATGAAAGACGCATTGATATTCAGATAGTTTTTTCTAAGTGATACTCCAAAAAAATTCTTTAAAAATCTTTTTTGGTACAGTTGTGGGATGTATCGTAAAATGCATTGTGTCTCACTGTGATGCGTATCATTTCGGCAGACTCTTGCCAATACACACCCCAAATTGGTAGTATCAATGTTGAGTTGGTATTGGATCAATACTGGCCCGCAGATATCGATATTTCTACTCTTGTTTGAAACTTTTCTGTATCAGAATAAAAGACCCAGCTGAATCACTGCCTCACCCCTCCCACCAGTCCTGTCAAATCTCAGGCTAAGAAGTAACAAATTATTTAGATTTTTACCTCTTATTTTTTTCAATCATTAAACATTATGACTTTTTTTGTATCTTAGTTACTTGTTTCTTCTGGTTTGTTGTTGTGCATTCACTTCTTCATGTTTTATTTAATTTCAAGCAGTTTTTATGTTATCAAACTATTTTCCATTTATTTCCATTTTGTTCTAATTCTATTTTTAAGTTTATCAAGAGATTTAAAGAAGGAAAACTGAAAGAAAATAAAAACATTCGTGGCGATTCAAAACCAACGAGATTTTGAAGTTCATGTCACATCCGCCACATTTACAAAACATCTCGATATTGGTATTGATATCCATATTGATCAGGATCGGATTGCATTTACATTTAAAAATCAAAATGTCTTCAAAACAAGTTATAAATAAGTTTAGGTGACCTCTGACCTACTCCAGTTCAAAGATCATTAATGGAGTTCAAAATGTTACAGATTTGGTCATTAGTTTATAATGTGACAGGATTTGTTTAAAATGTGCACGCTGAATTTTCTTTAATATCACATAATTGATAAATATTGTACAATTTAATGAAAATGGGATATTTTTTCCATGAAATGTACAGAAGTAAGTGATCCTCTAGTGAAATTGATTAAGTGCTGAATATTATAGAAGCTCGCACTGCTTTTCTCATTCAGAATCTACTGGAATTATTGTGATAACGGTTGAAAAGTTACATCAAATCAAGAATATAAACACTGGAGCTCCAGTGTTAAAAGGTTAAAGTAGAAGACATGTACAATGCTCAGTTTTTAGGCTTTCTGGGTGATTCTCTGGCAAAGGAAAACATTTTATAGCGTTAAAAAAAACGATAACTCTTAAAAAGTGGTTGGATCTGAGAGTTCTCCCAAACTTTTACGATTAAAGTTTTATTTCAGAGAAGAACAGAGGTGACACAGTTAATGTTTACCGTCCTGAATGACCTTCACGGACACGTTTCCTTAGGAGTCATGGGATATGCGTGTAACCTAGTATTCTGAAAATTTGCTTTCAACACCTCTGCCATATAGAGGAGGCTTGTAGCCCCGCCCTTTCGGCCTGCAGGTCATGCAGTTTGAGGAGTCCCTCCAGGTCTGACCTTCAGGCTGACTTACAACAGAGAGACAAACTTTTCTTTCTTCTAATGTGGATCCCCAACAGCCTGGAGCAAATCTGTTGTGGACAAAACAGATGAATGCTGCTGGTTTAGTCCTGTGGAGCAACAATGTGGGCGTGTCTTAAAACGCACAGCTCCCTCATGCAAAGTCAGCGTGTACCCAAAAAACAAAAGGAATCTTTGGAGCTTCTGGCACATTTACTTCACACACGTAGGCGCACGCATGCCAACATTCAGTTCTAGAGCTGAACAGCCCCCCCCCCCTCCCCTCTCCAGTGCACGGCGGCACGTTAAACCCCTCCCTCCTTTTGGCATTCCTCACTGATCCCTCACCACGGACGCACTTTCCAGCTGTCACACTCTGGACCAAGCCATCTCCTCTGTAGGTAGGACTTTACAACCGTGTTACTGGCATCACGACACCAATAGTACACTTTGTTCCTGCATGTCCTGAACCAGCATGGAAATGATGAAGGCGAACAACAGGACAGAATCTTTTGGATCAGAACCCCATTTAACTGTCTTCATCGCCTTTCTCTGCTACACTCATTTTAAGACACTTTTTCACCGAGCATGCAAAAGTAACTTGCACGACTGAACGCAAAATGAAAAAAAGATGTGTGCATTTCCTTTCTGACCTCGAAGGGGAAGCGGCTGAAGGAAATAAAGGCGAGCTCGGGGGGGGGGGGGGGGGGGGTTGTTTGCAAGACAACATCCAAAATTTAGTTCCAGTTGTGTTTCAACGAGTTTGTGCTTTAAAGAGGAAGGGGTTTCAAGTTCTAGCTGTGGTCTTTAGATGTGTATCAACCAAACAAGTGTTCTTTTGTCAGCTTTTATGACTTATTTGCAGATTGTCAAAAAATAAAGAGAATTACGCAACTTTCTTGGCAGAGGGGCTCCAAAGCTCGTCAAAATCTAAATGTAAGACAAGTTTAGGGCCTGTAGGTTTTTTAGTGAATCAATACAACTTTGTCAGCACTTATTTGAAGAAGACGCAACTTTCTTGCTAAACTAAGATGAGAAATATAGGAGTGCTGTCATCTAACCAGCCTTGGCCAAACTCATTCTTGACCTTTGGCCAAACTCATGACCTTGACGACAGCCGCGTGATGAAGGCTGCAGTGTGAACCATGTGCTTTCAGAGAGCAGCCAATAGGTGGCGGAGCTCCCCAGCTCGGCTGGTTGGAGGATTCTCCTCTGACCTGAAGTCCCTGCATTTTGCAGGTGTGATATGATGTGTTGGGAGTCTGACCACTTCGGTTTGGTTAATTGCTGCTCTTCACATTCCGCTCGCCGCTGGTTTTATGTCCAGCTTTGTCTGTAGTTGGAAGCTGACAGTGGAGCTCATCCCCAACTGCCTCCAGGCTCCAACGCTTGTCTTCGCTTCCCGGTCCTGGTCTTTCCGTGGCTGTGGGTCAGCGGCGTGCAGCCCTTTCCTCCTAACCTTTGCCGCAGCGCTTTCCACCCTCACGTTTAATCTCCTCCCACCTCCTCCTCCTCTCCCCTCCCCTTTCACCCACTCACTCTCACTTCCACTGCCTGTCTCTCTCTCTCTCTCTCTCTCTCTCTGTGGAACCGGGATCCAAAGGCGTCCGTAGAACAGCAACAGGACACAGAACCGGGACATCCCACGCCACCACCACAGACATGTCGGACTCAGAGACTGCCCCCGCCGAGGCCCCCGTCCCCGCCGCTTGCACCAACATCAAGGCAGACCTGGATAAATGGTAGGTACAAGAGCCACTCTTTATCACCAAACTTATCAACCACTGACCCCTTCTCAAGGTCTCGTCTGGCAGTTTCAGACGTAAATGTGACAGGAGTGATTTGATGAGATGTCTTCAGAAAAAAAAAACCCAAGATGCATGCACAACCCAGAGATGGGTAGTTCGCTGCACAGCCCAAAATGCGCCATTGTGAAATGGAGTCTCATCAGCGAACGCTGAAAACCATCGCAGCGAAGATGTAACCGCAGTCGACATCCCGGCTGAGTTTTTCACAAAAGGCTGATTAAAAGTTGGGGGTCCCCGTGTATGGGAGGATGAATCTGGGGTTAACGATGTGTGGCGGCGGGGTGATGCTCGATGACTGTCCATGCGCATGGATGAAGCCTGGGAATCTGCTTGCGTCATCAGCCTCTCTTTTCCCCACAATACTTTGCGTGAGCTCGACCCGTTTGCCGCTTTCCTCCTCTGCCCCTCGCTGTGAATGGATCAAGGTCACGGACACCTGCGAAGCCATATTAGCAGCACGGGCTTTCCTGAACCAGAGAACCGTCAACATTTACACAAACGCTCCATTGTTGTCTTTAATTTTCCGTTTTGTCTGGGGAGGTTTTCCGTTTGCATTGCGGGTCCAGGGGTGAGCACATTTAACTGGCATCAAAGAAGCTTGAGCCAGAATGTTGGGAGCTGATAAAGTGTCTGTGGGCGTGTGAAGCCCTCAGATAAGACGGCAGGTAGAGGCTGGGCGTGGAGCACTGACTGGGGCAAACCTTCAGGAGGACTTTGGTGTTTGACTCGGTTCTATTTGGGTCTGAGGCTGCAGACCTGCTTGTGTTGGGTGAGTTCTAGAAACTTTCATCTGTATCACGCAATGTTGCAAAAAAAAAAAAAGCTTTTCAAACTTCAAATGTTGTTAAGGTTAGAAGTAGAAACGGCCTTGTAGCTCCTGCTAAAGTCAGTCTCAGGGTCCACGGTGGCCCCTCTCAGCAAACAACACAGCTTCTTTGCACTAAACCTTTGTCCTTTGACCTCTGACCTCAGTAATACAAATATTTAACCAGAAATACATTTTTACTCAAACAATTGCATCAATCCTTCAATGTTCAAGTCAAATGTAATTGGACCATTAACCCTCAGTTGTCAGTCACTATTGTTTATATTGACATAGAAATGACAACTTAGAAAACTTTTCATTCATTCAAAGGTTTCAAACTTTGGGTTTAAAACAAACATAGCAAGAGTTATGACACTTAAACGGTGAAACCCCTCGGAATAAATCTTTAATGGAGATTAGTCTGTGTTTTTAAACACATTTTTCACATTGTTTAGACCCTATCTTCGCTTTATTTCTGGAATTCCTATTTTTCTTTTCTCTAAACAATTTTATTTTTGCTTTAAAATATAAAACATGTAAATCTCAATTCATACAATTTTTGCAGTAAAAGAAAATTTCTCTTCAGAATGACATTTTTTGGACAGTTTTAGGTAAATACTGGAATATTTGTGTAATATGTAAAAGGATATAAATAATACCAAAAAGAGGCTGAAGTTTTACTTAAAATTGAGTAATGCAAGAAACTGTTAAAGATAATTATAAGAGCTAATTATAAAAACATAAAAATGATCAAAGACTACTAAGGGTTAACTACTGACTGTGTGATGTTGCTTAAAACTTTTTTCTTTTACATACAAATATTCCTGCAAACTCCAGTTTTTCATATTCAGTCAAACAGAAATTACCAAAATAGATACTTTTTTTTCACACAACTCAATCAGAACTCTGGAGGCCCAAATATTAGGGCTGGGTTAAAAAAATTGATTAATTGATATGAATCGATCCAAGCTCAATAGATCAATAGTCGATTCATAAAAATATAGATTGATTTAGCACATAAAGCTAAAGTCCACTAGCTCGATGCTAACGTTTAATAGAATTTCCCATAGGACGCTAATGCTAACGCTCGGTTGAACTAAACATACATCACTGACTAAAATAAACATCTTTATAAACTCACAGACATGAATTCTCCAATCTATTTTAGGAAAATATTTTTAAAGTAACCATTTGTGATCTAAAACACACTTTTTGGCTCATACTTTCTTCTTCTTCTGGAATAAGGTGTAATGCTATAGCGTGAGCTCCCCCTAGTGGCCAAACTGAAACGTCCTCCAGGAGAAGAAGAACAATGTTTACCATGTTGATGATCTGAACAATTTAGTTAAAACTTCTCCTTTAGAGAATCCATGTAACACTGGATGATGTTAACAATCTCAGTATTTCACTGATACATTTACAGAATGAGAACTGGATCAGATTTATGTAAATAGATACATTACATATGTAGATTTTTAATGTATTTCTAGACAAATGTTTATAAATGTGTAAAGTCAAAATTGAATTAAGTGGATCAAAATAATAGAAAGAAAAATCAGAATCGAGTTGATCCAGTCTCTGGTGAATTGAATCGATTCTGGAAGTGTCTGGAAAAGTTCCGGAATTGGTTATTTTGTGCAGAAAAAGGTTAATTCTGAAAAAATGTATTTGATTAGTTTATTAAGTTTTTCACAAAGAAATAGTTTTGTTCATTAAGACTGTTGAATTCTGTACTAATACAAAAGCTGTTATGACAGCCGAAGCCTGGTCATCTTGATTTTATTTATCATTTATTTATTTACATATTTTCCTTTATTTTCTCTCTTTTTTGTTGTTACCCCCTGGCAGGTTCAAATTCATTATTTTATAATTCTCAGAATTGGTTCATTACTTAGAATTACTTGTATGGTTCTTTGTATTTGTATTCAGATTAATTTTAAAACTCTATAAAACAGGCTCTTCCTGTAAAGTCGCAAGGATTTCCTAAATTTATCAATTTACTCTTCCCTTAAATGTAAGAACTGATGTTTTATACGTTTCAGAAGCACAAAATGTTCCATTTCGTTACCTTTTCTCTTTTTTATAATAAGGGAAGTCAGAGACAGGATCACAGGACCTGTGATGGATCATCAGAGTTACAAGGCTTTCTCTGCACTTATCCACAAAAGTACATTCAGTTTTTCATTTCTTTTCTTATTAGAATATAAAAAATAATAATTATTATTATAGTCCTTTCTCCTCTATCCTCTGGTTTCAGCTACTGAGAGCGTTGCACACCATGGTGGAGTTTTTATCCAATCATGTTTCAGCTAGATTGTGCTGTTGGTTCAATAAAATCTGCCTGAGGCCTTCAGAATCCTAAAAAAAAAAAGGACAACCAAGTTGTTATACCCAATCAGATTTTAAGTCTGCAACCCAAACACCAGAGTACACACATCCTGTGGTTGGATAATAGCTCATGCTAGCATACAGTACCAAACTCTGTGAGAATCCCAGAGTTCTGTGCTTCTGTTCAGGGTTCTTTGTTGGGCATTAACACTTTTTAAACAAAATAAATAAGATAAAGAGACAAATACAGGTGTTAGCATTAACACTGAAAGCAGAGCTCTTGACTCTAACGGATCCATTTATGTGTTATTTAAAAAAGAAAGAAGGATAAATATGTTTTCAAATAAAAAAGATGACAGAAATCATGTATTTTGATTGTTTTAAAACCTTTCCTTTCTAGCTCAGCAGACAGTAATGTGTGACAGTAACATTTTTGATTGTTTTTAAACATTTTTTAAAGATTTTGGTTATTAAAATGCATAAAGTCATAAGATCTCAGAGCTTCTTTCTTTGTTGAGACCGTTATCAACTGGACAAACTGGTTTAGCTCAGAGTGTTAATCATAATTAAAGATCAGTTTTATATGTAACTAATGAGTTTGTTATAATGTAGATTACAAGCTTTAGTGTGAAACATCCTGTCTATTCCTTATATAAACCCATGAAGTAAACAGGAATTTTGCATTTATCCTTCCAATCAAATCTGGATTTTTAATTAAATGTTGGTTATAACGAGTTAGGAGCTTAAAAGAGTTTGTAGAAAAGTTCAAACTTCTCCTGTCTTGTGGGTGTGTTTTACTGGCAGTACGGTACAGAGACTCGAGCTGCCTGCAGGCTTCACTGCCATTCAAACAAGACTTTGGTGACAGATTTACGTGTTTCCATACGAGGAGCCGGAACTCTCTGATCTTTATCACAATGGTTTTTCTGAATGACTTTAACTTAAGCTCCGCTTAAAGTTTTCACCTGAACTCCTACCAAAGAAACACTAAATGGAACACTTTCCTCGTTTATTTGAAAGAACATTGAGCTATCTGCAGTTTTATTTATGGTCACGGCAGTTTCCTGTGTTTTCGAGGTGGGTGTGTATTAATAGCTCGTAAAAGTCATGGATAAAGTATGTGTGGAAATGCATGTTCAGGACACCGTGACGAGTTCCCCGGCTGCAGATCAGGTTCATGCTCCATTTGATACCTGCTTCTTTTAACTCGGAACAAGTTAAGAAGAGAAGGCCTCACATTCACAGAGACACAGGCGGACTGCAGGTCCTCCTGCTGACGGGACAAGTGTCATCCTCTCAGGACTGACCTTTTCCCTCTCTTTAGCTAGCAGTTGCAATAAGTGAAAAAAATGTTCAAATATCTTCATGGATTATTTTTTTTATACTGTATTTTGTTAAAAAAAAACATGTTTTTTGTTAAATTGATCCACATAAAAAGACATCTGCAGAAGTTTCTGCGGTGACCTCTGACGTCCTTCACGCTCTGAAGGATTCCTACAGAAGAACATTTCCACTTTCCTCTCCACCCAACATGGACTCTGCCCCTTGCGGCCGCCTGCAGTTGTGTGCGCAGACATGCCCGTACATTCTCGCCGGTGAAAACCATCCCGGACTGGAATTTGGTGACTCGGCAGAGGTCAGTAATCTGAGGGCTGCACCGCTGTTGTCAGACTGTCAGCGTCTCCGAATCACGGCCACCGATCTCAAATAGACTCCATGCGGCTCCTCCTTTTATATCACGACACTCAGAGTTACATCAGGACTCATCTTGTAACTTTTTAAAAATATTTTTATGATTGTGTGAAGAAAAATGAACAAAACAAGTCTGATTATTTCTGTTTTCTAAATGTTGTTTTTATAGATATTAAACATTAATCACTTAATGTAAATGTAAGCTTTTGGCCTGAAATAGACTAAAATTAGAAATCAAAAGAAAATTACAGTTTTTCCGACTGGTTTGAAACACAGCCCTTAAAATAAAAGACAAATCACAGCTTTTTTTTTTTTTTTTTTTAGAAGATTAAAAATATTCAGTAAAAGGCTTTTACCAAGAGCTTTTAATAACTTTTTTATTGCTGTATTGCCGAGTGGGAAGGGGTCATGGTTTCATAAAAATACTACAAAAATTCTTCTTTTTTTCTCAAAACTTTATTCAACAATTGCAGACATAAAACAACAAATGTCAACATAAAAAACATATACACACACACACACACAAGAAAAAAATAAATACACATAAATACCAAGGGTTTTTGTATAATCTATCATCAACAAAGGTAACAATGTTTAATTTTTTTATTTTTTGCAGATTTTAATGAATCAAAATATAAACAAATCTATTTTTGGAATTTAATGAAGTCTGTTTTTTGGAAATCTGTTTTTATGAATGTGTAACTTTCCTAAAATGATCAAAACATTGTAAACGTAATAAAATTGATGCTCGTCTTCTTCTTCTTCTTGGCGTTTAAATGGCAGGTGGCACCAATGTGAAAGCGCATTACTGCCACCTACTGTATAGGAGTGTGAGTTGGAGTAGGGGAATTTGTAGGTCAGTGGTGTCAAACTCAATCACACAGGGGGCCAAAATCCAAAACACACCTTAGGTCAAACAGGATAAACATTTATTGAACAATCTAAAACTACATTTTGAAAAATAACTTTTTAACTAGATATATCATTACCTGCGATAATGCTAGTGTGATAGCTGAAATTGATTGCTAAAAACATTAAAGCAGATTGCTGAAAATGCAAAAGTTGAAATCACTGAAGGTAATTGCTGAAAATGCTGAAGCTGATATCCAGCTAAAATGTTAGCTAAAAGCCAAATGAGCCTACAAAATGAAAAAGAAAACTTAGATTAGCCAAAACAGCTAGCATGTTGCTGAAAAATTAGCTAAACTTGAAAATAGCCTTAAAAACTGAAAAAAGGCCAAAATTAGAAAAAACAGATATCATATGGCGGAAATATAAGCTGAACTTCAAAAGTGGAATAATAAACTTTTTCTAAAAAAGCCTAAAGTATAAAACAAAATAGCACTATATCCTGCTTCACTCTGTCCTCCAGCTCCTGTCTTTCTATCCAATACAGTCTGCAGTTAAAATTATTCTAAATTATTGTTGTTAATAAAGAAACTAGTCAAAGAAACCTGTTGTTTTAACAGCTTTAAATACCTCAGAGACCCTAGGAAAGCCAAAGCTTTCATTCTCATCCTCCACCTGCACACACTTCCAGTGGAAACTCCGCCCACAAACCAGGTGATGTGTTTCCTCTTCCTTGACTCTTTCAGATGCACCCTCTCAGTGATGTTTCGCTCAGGCATTGTCCCCATTTCCTTATGGTGATGCAGGATGTGCTGACAACAAAATCCGATTTTTTTTAATTAAAATCTTTTTGTAACTGTTTTTTTTTTTTTAGATCTCCTGGAGCGTGTTTTCATGAGTACTTTTACTCATAACACGCAGACGCTCAGTTTCCTCATGACATTATATAATGTTGTTCATGTGACCTCCCTGTTGAGATCCTTTAATCCCTTATTTAATATGCATACGTTACAAAGATCCACATTTGTTTGTTTTGTTTTTATTCTTTTAGATAAGGTCCTTTTTTGTTACTGTGTTTAATTTGTAAATAGAAGCTTGTATAATGTGTGTGATGGATGGACGCTGCTGGATCAGGATAATCTCTCACAGCCTCGGGGTCGGACGCCGCTTTGCTCGATGCTGGGTCATCAAACATCGCTGACTCTCCAGTCCGGGCACATGCACGTGCACATGCACGATCTGCACTCTGTGGGGTATTTTTTCCTCACACACGTCACACAAACGAAGCGTCTGCTTCAACCCACTAAAGTAAAGGAGCTGGATGATAATCTGTGGCAGCCAGCTGTGTGTTACATCACCACAGGGCATGCAGCCACAATAAAACCCAGGAACGGCACGGTACAGCCCGGCCTATGGGTAGAAATGTCTCAGACAAATAAATGACCTGTTGCTTTAGTAACTTCTGTGAAGATGATGTTATTAAATGCTAAAAACGACCGGATTCCTCCTCTGTTTGGGAGTTAGTGTAGTTTGCTGCAAGGATACACGAACGAGGATGCATGGAATTGTTCAAATGTGATCTCCAGGTTGGGAGCTACCAAAACAGAAGAGGTTGTAAAAAGTTCCTCCTTTACTTTTAAGTATTTGGTATAAAAAATAGATCAAAATATGACAACACATGATGAATTAGAGTAGTTTCCTTTTATTTTCAACTGTAGTTTATGTAACAAAATGGAAAATATAAACTTAGGAGGATCCTAAAAATGCAACATATTAAAAACATGTAAATATTTTTGCTCAAGTGAAAATCCCAGAGCGATAGAACTCTAGGGTTAAAGACTCACTCTGATGAAAATTGTGTTTTTAACATGTTCTTGTGGTATTTTTTTCTTTTTTTAAGTATTTGCTGATGGAGGACATTTGTACAGAAAATTTACCTTTTTGATTATTTCTTTATTCAAATCCTTGACAATCAGACAAAGAAATGCTTTTTGAAAACAAGCTTTTTTTGTTTCGCAGACAATACGTTTAGTTTCCTGCTCCGCTCCATTCTGATACATCCACTTGGAGGCAAATAGATCCATGAACGTCTTTCCTAGTCTGAGCTGGACTCTGGATCTAAACTATCTCACTCTCTATTTTTGGTAACGTTAGTTTGGGGTTGTGAGTGGCTGTAAGCTAGCAGGAGAGCATGTAAACAGATGGATTATAGGACGCAACACTCTGGTGAATATCTAATGAACTCTTGCCACTGTGCAGAAACTATGTCCTTGAAAACGACACAGGATTTTAGATTTTAGATAAAAATGGTATAATCATAATGAAACGAGCGCCAGGAACACTTTGAAAAGATATCAAAAGATGATTAGAGAGGCTCTGGTGATGCTCTATAAATCATATTAAGTTTCAGTCTTCATGGAGAAGACCACAGATGGTTTTGGACTTTTCATCAACCCAAACTAGAGGCCTCAGGTTGAAGATGATGTTTTACAGCCAAATGCTGCCCTCAGGCGTCGCAGTGGGACTGATGGACCCTCTGGGTTAAGCAGGAGACTGTCCGCTCAGAAGTGGCTCTGCTGTCACTAAGGCTGCTTCACAGGAGATGGTTTTCCTTTATCCCATTGGCTGTTTTCATCATTGATCTCAGGATGAGCAGCAGATTGAAATACGGGTAACACTTTAGATGAGGTCTGCAAAACACAACATAATGTTGACAAAGATAGTTAATACATTTGTTAAACTTCTTATCAGTTTATTACTGTTTTATGGCCTTTGTGGACAATAGTCTCACTTTAGATGTTAATGATTCTTACTAAGTATGTTACTAAACCTTATTTGGCTTATTGTGATAATAAATATCTTATTAACACCCAATAAACAAATGAATGATGTTTGTTAATGTGTTAATAAAGCTTGTGAAGGAATCCTATTATAAATATGTTAAAAAATAAATAAATATCAATTTGATTGAACTTATTGTTGTGAAAAATTGGTTATATTTTAAAAAATAAATCAGATTTTCTCATGTATCTTGATGTAACTTCCTGCCAAAATGGACGCAGATCGCTCCGCCCCTTGTATGACCCCCACACCGCAGGTTAACAAGGGCGCCGAATGGAAGTGGCCTCCATTCTACACCGCTTTGCATCGCTTCTGCATCTGGTGTAAACTTCACCGTTACTTCATCGTTTAGAAAATGGAGCACTATTTTAATGTCACTATTAGGATAAACTTAAATTAAGCTTTGCTTTTCTTTGCACAGAAAAACATACAGAGAAAATAGTCTTTTTTTTTTTTCAAAAATATGAAACAGCTTTTAACTGAAGTTCACATGAATTCCTTTCAAAATAAAAGATACCCTGAGTCACATTGTTGCAAATGTTGTGGTGTAGTATAATTTCTGAAATTATTTTTTAAAAAAAAGTTTATTTTTCTATTTGCGATGACCTCAGCCAAAAATGTTAACATATAACTCACTAAAATTAAATCACTAAGTGAACATACTGTATATACTGTATATGTAATTTGTCCAAAAATAGAAAATCTAAATTGTAATCTGGTGTGCTGTAAGCTTGAATTCTGTTTTTTTTTTTTTTTTTTTTTTTATTGTGCAACTTTATGCGCAAAAACATGTCAAAATATTTTGTTGCAACTTTGTTCAACTACGAAGTATGGATTGTTGGAGCATTATGGGTACTGTAGTCAGATGCCTCTCAAAGTGACATCTTAATTTCCTTTAATTTTGTGTTACGTTTGGTCTTAAAATGAATTCTTCTCACCCGCTCTCCACCCTTCTCTCCTCCCTGCCTCCCTTCCTCTCACCATTTTGCTCCATCACCCTGTGGCGGTGCTGAGTAATATCCTGTTGGTTCTGCTGTCTTTGCATTGATATCAGTCGGTATTTAGTTTTTTCAGCTAGAGACCAGAGTCCTCCTCTGCAAACACAACATGACTTTAAACATTTAAGTTGAAGGTGGCTGTCTTCTTTTTCAGTGTGGCAGAGAAGGGAGCTGAGGGCTGCAAAGACCTACTGGAGGCCTTTGCTGCATGTGTGAAGAGTGCAGCTGAAGGAACATCATGAGGAGTCGCCCTCCAGCCGTAAATGTGAGCTGCTGCAGAACAGCTACTTGCTATGAGCTACTGGTTTCTTTGTAATCTTTTATTTAAAATAATCCTGCAACTTTTTTTCTTGGTTTTTTGTGCTCCTTTGTGTCTTATTTTTTAAATTTCATCTTATATTTTAGTGCAATTAAAACAAGTGCAGTCAACATGCAGCTATGTGCATCTTGGCTACAATATTACATAAATTTCCATCAGTTTTTGTGCTGATCGCACTTTAAACACGTGCGAATGACATCAAGCAAAATAGAACCTGTTAGAATAAAATCTGCTCAAATGAAAGGTCGAGATTTCCAATAGAAACTCAAATATTGAAAGATTTTTCAAGTTTGTATTTACATTTGTGAACGATCTAAGAGAGAAAATACAGTTCATAAAATAAATAATGTATATTTTCTTTTGAGATTGGTATGGTTAGCTTTTATTATTTATGTGAAATTGTACTAAACAGCGTTCGTCTGTCAGCTTTTCCGTTTTAAATCTGGAAGTCACTATTTACTTTTCTGGCCCTGTCGCCATTTTCTCTGACGTCACCGTCTATTGTGGTCAGAATTATAGCAAGATTCACAAGATTTCACTTCAACATTTCGTCTTTTCCAGCTGTAGGTGGCAGACATGCTCTAGTAAACAGTTTAAAATGAAGAAGCCCCTCCCTGCTTGTCATTAGTTGTAGAATTTTGGGGAGATTTGTAGTTTAATAAACTGTTGCGACTTGCTTTTCTCCATGTGGTGTCCTTCAGGTCCACTTCCAGTCCTTCATGTTCCCAGCATTCCCTTCTGCACAGCAGCACTGGATTCAACAACAACAATGATGAAGAAGACGATAGCAGGACAAGTGCTGCCTCGACTGGTCTGAGTGTGGGATGTGGCTGCAGTAACCAGTGTTCCCTCCCCCGTTCGTCCCCGTTTAGGCCTTTTTTCCGTCATTCCCCTCCTCCCTCTGCAGTCCGCTCGGAGTTCCAGAGAACCGACGGGCTCTGATCTAACATGTCGACTTGAGATGTAAACCTATAAATGGAAATAAAAGTACAAACAATTGTTACGAAAACTCCTGGTGATGTTTGTGTCTTCAGGGAGCTGTGAATCACTAATGGGCGATTCATCCACACCAGAAAAAAATGAATTCTGCTAAGAATTCCACATAATCCTACATTTATCAAACTCTTTATAAATACAGATTACTATTGTTTAGTTATATGAACTAAAGTTTCCTACATTCCTTGTATGCTTTGTATTTTTATGATGTGTTCACTTGCAGCCAGGGCAGGCCCTGGGCATAGGGGACTTAGGCAACCGCCTAGGGTGCCATCTGCAGGAGGGGGTACCAAATCAAAAAGATAATATAGTAATATTCTTTCCTTTGACGTACAGTTTGACGCACCACTCATTTCATGTAAAAAAAAATTAGAGTAATAATTTAAAAGCATAAATAAAATAACTCAAAAGTTTGATGCAATCAATAAATCTGCAGGGAAGAGCCCCTCCCTTCCAGTCACTGCTGCTGTCTAAGCTGGGGTGGGGGAGGAGAGGGGTGTGCGGTGTTGCTGCTGTTAAGTACTGCTTTAAAACTTTAAGGATGAAAACAAGAAGAGGAGGAAACACCGGTTCAGAGCGGAGGTTTGTCTGTTTTACCAATATAAAACTTTTGATGGACTTTTGACATAAAACACCATAAAAACTGTCAGAAACATCAGGTCTTAAGTTGATCCCATCATAGTCACATGATTTAATCACACCAAAACGTGCAAACTTGTAGGATAAGACTGTGGACCGCTCAGCCCGTTTAGAATCAAACTGTTCATGCAGAGTAAACTATATCTTTATACATGATCATATATTACTTTTGGAACACTAATATTGCTAAAAGGGGGCTAAAATCCAAAACACACCTTAGGTTGTGGGCTGAACAGGATCAACATTTATTGAACACTCCAAAACTACATTTCTAAAACTTTAAAACTTTTACTTTTTAACACAGTTATGAATAATAAAAAAAAAACATATTATTCCAGAATAAATCAAATTAAAACTTAAATAGCTTTCAAAATTTTACCCTCCATGAAAGTATTTATCGTCAAAATGATACAAGTTAGAAATGAGCACAAGATAACATTGGACCATTAATGAGAATAAAATAAAATGATCTGGAGGGCCGGATATAATCAATCGGAGGGCCGGATCCGGCCCCCGGGCCTTGACTTTGACACGTGCATTAGACCTCAACAGAATCAAAGATGGGCGGGGTTTTTATACTGGAGCTGCAGATTATGATGACATGAAACCTCGTTCAACCAGTAGGGGGCAGCACAGTGACAGTTTTAGACTGTAAATTCAGGAATTAAACAAGTTTATTTGAAATAGTCAAAATGTGGTTACGCTTTAACACACACACAACAGTGTTACGTTCCATTTTCATGACGTGAGAACCGCGCAAACCTCAAGGGAACTGCAAGACACACCTGTGCTCCACTTAGGATGCAGCTGCTCCTCTCTAAGCCCTCCACGGGTCAGGACGACCTAAAAACCCACAGCACCTCTAGGGGTTAGTCCCCGTGTGGGTCTACATGACCAACACAGGAATAGGACCTTCTGAAACAGAGAAGACAGGATTTAACCATTGACTGTATAAGAGAACTGGACTAAGTGACCCCTCCCCCCTCACATTCCAAGAAACCCATAGACTTTAATATAGAAAAAAACAGCTGTCACTCTGACTTCTATTTGTCTGAATAACTTGATCTGATTCCTTTGTTAAAGATGTATTTGATAATGAATTTGATAGTGATTTTAAAAATAGACCAATCAGAGGCCTCGTTAAATGTAAATGGTCTCAAACTGAGTTTTCGGAACATTTGATTAGCAGATTCCCCTGAGCCCGCTCTCTGTGGCCTTTAATGCTGATTGGAGAGAGTGGTTGCCATAGAAACGTAGAGTAAGACCGACACGGACCAATCACAGCTTACTGAGGACGTCTGGTTCCAACATGGCGACTGAATTAACTCCATTTAGTTAGAACCGGAAGTGAGTCATTTTCTGTGGGTGACATCACTCACTCAGTCCAGTTCTCTATATATAGTCAATGGCTTTGACAGACAATAAAACCAGCATTTATCCTAAAGTTGACAGATGTTATCATGGACTAAACACACGGAGCTTTTTCTTTTTTTTTTCTCCATGGCAGCATTCCCTCATCTTTCTTAGCAAAGCATACATCTATTATTACAGATTCATACATTTTCCTAACATTTTAACCCAAAGACTTTTGCTTTTTTTTATATCTTTAACATTCCAAGTATATCTGAAAGCAATAAGAGCTCTTATCTATTTAACTTTCCTTAACTAATGTCAGATATTTTCCTGTCGTCATTATTGTGCAAACAAACATCCATAAAGTTGCTTTTGTGAGTTTTGGTAAGTTCCTTGAGCTGTTGAATCATGAAGTCTGTCAGCAGAGCTAAACTTTGTCTTCATAAATGAAACTTTTAAATTCTGGTCCTGAGCTAAGTAAAACGGAGCCACAAACAGGCGGGGAAAGCGTGAGCCGTCTGCAGCCGTCCTAATCCAGCCCCGGGGGGTGAAGTTGGACTCCCAGATTAGTCTTTCCCCTTCTTTTACCCGCAGCTTCTCTGCTGGAGGTGAAGATTTAAAGCATGTGTGTGAGTTTATTGTACAAGCATGCACATAATATCCTTTTATAGTGCCACACTAAGGTCAAAAGTCACTCCACAGACAAACAGTGAACAATAAAACTTTATTTAAAACCAATCTGGAAAAATGCTTTATTTAAACTCTCTCAGTCAGAAAAATAAAGTTTTCACTCATTATAAAAGCTTTGACATCTCATTGTGACTTTAATTTGACTATAAATGTGTTTATTTAATGATTTTTGATCATATATATTCATTAGAAGAGTGATACAAAGCAGAATCTATACTCTTTATTTCTATGCGACTGCTTCTGTCCCTCACCGACCTGCAGGACACAACAGCAGACATGAATCCAGACCCATGTGGACGGCTTCAAACTCCTGACGTACCATCCACAACTGCAGAATCTGTTCCTTTCCTTTAGGTAACACCATATCCTGATAATCCACGCTGGTCGTGGGGGGCGGGGGGTATTACTGTCCGAATCCACAAATAGAAGCAGATAGAATTCCATTCTTTATCCATAAGCATCACAAGTGTATGTTTTATGTCAGTAAAAGGCTATTTTGTAAGGAAATGTGTCTTACTGTACATAAGGGGTCTGCAATCTTTAACACTAAAAGAGAAAATCGGTCCAGTTTCTGACAGACCAGAACCCAGCCAGAGTCAAAAAGTCTCACTTTTACTTTTAAAAAATTGACAATATTTGTGCTTTTTTGTCAATTAAACATTTATTTACTAATTCAGTTTTTAAATATTACAATAATTAAATCAAAACATTGAAATATTACCCCCCCCACCCCCCGACACACACACACATATATATATGTACACTATGAATCTAAAAAAAAATTTTAAATTTATAATTTACCAAATAATTGCAAATCTGGAAAAAATTACTTGTGATTAATCAACATTTTCATTACTATTATTATTTCATTTACCGTATTTGTGCCACTTATTAAAATTATACATTTAGAACATTTATTTTTAACTGTTTATTTTTAACTTTTCAATTTGAAAGAATACCTGCTTGATATATTTTCAATCAGCACAGCCTTTCTTATTTGACACAACTTTTATTTTGTCATTTTTCCATGTTGTGTTCACAACCTAGACATAAAATCATGCAAAAACAGAAAATTCTGTCAGGAAAAATGTGATTCAATTTGCTATTTAATGAATTCTTACTAAATCTATTTATTTAAATTTGTCTCTTTTGTTAAATTTTAATATTGTAATGCTACATAAATGTAAACATTTATTTATTGATTTCCACTTTTATTTATTTAATGCCAATTTTAAATAATATATTTTTAAGTTTAAGGGTATATACCTGGCTGGGATTTGAACCACCTCTTCTCACTGTGAGACCACTACCGTGCATCCTCAGGTAATATATCTCTTTCAATCTTCACTGGGAGTGTTCAGGTCATGGCTGATGCTTCATTTCTCTCTCAATCTCTTCCTCACCATTAACAGAGAGTTAGCTGCCTTGTTTCTCATTTGTTATTATACAAATTTAAAAGCTTGTCACAAAAATCCAAATTAAATGACAACTATCACACACACACTAACAACATCGGTGAAACAAAGTACAGATCATTGGAGAATGCATGCAGAGGGATGAGTATTGATGATAATTTCCACAATCAATTAGATTTGTTTCCAAAGAGCCTGTATTTATTAGATTTAGTGTTTTTTTTTTTTTAATTCTTTCGATCCTCTCAATTTAATTAGATTAATTTAATTTGATTTTTTTATTTAGAATACATTCATAACCTGCTTAACATTTTGAATATATTTATATTAATCTGATCCAGTTCACATCCAGTGTTACATGGATTCTCTAAAGCAGAAGTTTTAACTAAAATGTTCAGATCATTAACACTATAAACGCTCTGCTTCCTCTGGACAGCTTTTCAGTTTGGCCACCAGGTGGCGATCGCGCTATAGCATTACACTTTTTTTTTTTTTTTTTTTTTTTTTTGTAAAGAAGAATAAGCAAAGTATGTACAAAAACGGTTCCTTAGACCATAAATTGAATATATATTTCCTTAAAAAAGTTTGGAAAATTCATGTCTGTGAGTATAAAAAGAAATAAATTTAATCAGCAATGTATGTTCATGTCGTCCAAGCGTTAGCATTAGCCGTCCTATGGGGAATTCCATTAAATGGTAGCATCAAGCTAGCGGACTTTAGCTTTATGTGCCACATCGATCTCTATATTTATGGTTTGATTATTGATTTATTAAGCTTAGATTAATTCAAACCGATGAATCAAGTTATCCACCATGCCCTGATGCAAACTACTGAATGCGTTAGGTGACTTTTCCACCAGCAGAGGGCGCTCAAGTTCAGTCTAACTTGCAAATCTGAGACTTATACTAGAAATGTAGATGTAAAAATGAAAAAAGCAAGATAATAGCAAAATCTAATCTCAAAACATGATGCATGCACAGTTCTTACCACTCAATTTATTATTATTTTAAAGTACAAATGAAGATGTCAGTGTTTTTGAGAGACTGCAGGTGTTTTTTCTTTTCTTATAGCGAATGAGAATTTAGCTGTGAGGAGATGATCTTCTGCTGTGGCCGCAGACATATTTCTACCATTTTCAAAGGATTCAAAGGCATTCTTGAATTTCTTCTGTCAGACTCAGATTTTTTTTAATGCTTTTTCTTTTCCTTTTTTTTTCTGAATTCTTTTTCCGTCACAAATGAATTGTGCGTTATAAAAGCGTAGTGGTAATATTAAACTATTTGATTTATATAAGTAATTAACTAAATCCATAGTATATGAATCCCCCTCTTGAATGGTAACTGGTTTATACATTCAGATTTTTATTTTCTTGTGATTGAAACTTTTTTTGTTTGTTTTGAGAACATTTTAGGCCACCCTTTATCACAGGAAAAGTGTTAGCTAATTGACTCACTTTTGCCCCCTAGTGGGAGCTTTTGAGAACTGCGTCCTTTTGAAATCTAACCCCAAAAACTCAGTTTTACAATTGTTTTTGTGTCATATAGGGCGAAAAATTTTACACTACTGCCTAAAATTGAAAATTAAAAAATTAAGAACTTATTTTTAAATTATTCTTCTTGTTTACTACTTGTTTTTATACAGAACGTGTAAACTATTTGAATTTTTTTCATAAGATTCCAAATAATTTCCAATAATTATCAAATTTTAATTCAAATGTAGACTTTTAATTGACTTTCTTTTAGTTACTGGAATGTGTTACATTTACAAGATTTTTAAAATGGTAAATAGAAAATTCATGTGAAAATAATTTAAAATGTAATAATAAATACATTAAAATTTATGAGAAAAGTGCAAAGAGAGCAGGAGAACTACAGAAAAAACATGTTGGCATCAATAAAGAAATAACAAAGACACATTTTACAGATCCAGTTTTAATAAAATCTTGTGTCCATGGTGAATCCTTCATGCGTTCACACAGGAAGAATGATACATTTAGGACTAATTATGACATGTAAAGTTGCTGTCATAACATTGAAAGCCTCCCATGGCTCCCCCTTGTGGTCAGAAATAACAATTACGCTCATGATACATCAAACCAGAGTCACAGCAACACCTGCTGGTTGGAGACTGCAGGTGGATGAACATGAAAAAAGGTTTAACTGGAGGATTTCTAATAAAAAAAATCTTTAGTGGAGTCTATTTTGTAATTTTTCTCAAAAAAGTAAAATCTGCACCACTGGAAGGTCTTGACGCAATCATATCAGAGATAATCTGACTGTGTCTGATTTACATCCTCACACAAGGCATTGTTAGATAATCTGGGCTGCACCAACCTGACTGATGAAGAGATTAAGATTAAAAGGGGATTAAGACCGGGGACTCATTCAGATATCACAATGTGAGGCTTAATCACATGCAGTGATGGAAGCTGTAGTGCTTTTGTACATTATGATCCCTCTGAACTGTCAGTGTCGTCATCGCCTTATTGTCTTTTTAGTCTCAGTGCTGTAGAGCAGCGTCTTCATGTGAGCTGTGTGCAAAACAAAGCCAAAAACGTCATCATCTAAAATAACAGAAGCAGAAATAGAAGAATTCATTGTATACACAAGAGATGACATTATAATGCACTTTCTTTATGTTTTGTTTTTAATGTCATATTACATTATAGACCTATTTTTAAAATTTTTTTAAGGAAAAATAATAAAACTTTATTTAAATGCTAATGATGACTGAATATCAAAGACTTGCTCTAATAGAAATTGTCTTTTTGGTGTTCTTGTGGCATTTTTCTGATAGTGGAGAAAAAATTCAAACTTAAAATTACATTTTTTTTTTAATAATTTTAAATCAGGAAGAAATGCAGTTTGAAAAAAAAGTTTGTCCCACCCTGCCCCACTCCATTCTGATGGTCGCCATTTTTGTTGCACAGCAAATGGTCGGTTGGGGGTGTGAGGAACTATAAGCTAGCGGGGAAACAGATCGGTGACAGGAAGGGGGGACGGGCTTGCTTTGTGCCAATAGTCAGCAACTCAGAGGTGAATTTCTAAGGAACTCCTGCTGCTCTGCAGAATCTATGTCCTAAAACGATAGAACTTTTTGGATTTTGGCTAATCTGAAAAAGTGCAACACTGGACAAATTAGCAAAAATTCTTTAACTTTTACTTTCAAAATATTGTTTTTATTAAATTAAATGTTCGGGTTGACTAAAACATCAAATCTAAATTGAAAGAACACTGGGAATGATTTAAAAATAGATCAAAAGATGATCAGAAAGGGACTGTAAATATTTTCAACCACTCTTGAACAAAAAACCCAAAGTGACTTCTTCAATTTAGTAAAACTATTTCAAAAAGAAAACAATCTCTTTTATAAATGTTTGTTTGAGTGATTTTTAACAAATGTTTTATCATTTCTATTGTGGCATAAATAACTAACACTTTCATAATAATAGAAATGAGTGAGAAGTGAGAAAATGAAAAAATAAAGCAGGATGTCTTAACACAGATCTTTGAGGGACTCCTTCAATTCAATTCAATTCAATTTTATTTGTATAGCCCAAAATCACAAAGAATTTTGCCTCATTGGGCTTCATGCAGGTAATTTTACAGTTGCAAAAAATAGTCATGAAACATGAAAGAAAGAAGACTAAACAGACTAAATAAACTGGATATCCCTGCTCTTAGACCCTCCCTCTCGGTAAGGAAAAACTCCCAAAAAACCTGAATCAGGAAAAACGAAGAAACCTTAGGGATTCCCACATGAGGGAGAGATCCCATCCCAGGACGAACAGGCGATACCAGGGATTCAGTTGTGTCAAAGTCAAGGCCAGGGGGCCGGATCCGGCCCTCCAGATTATTTTACTTTATTGTTTTTAACAGCTGGACATTAACTTGTTTTTATCACTAACTTGTATTTTGACTAAATATATTTTGATGACAAGTAAAATATTAAAACTTATTTAAAGTTTACGTTGATGTATTCTGAAATCATTTTCCTGCCTATTTATGTATATGGTGATGTTAAAAACGTACATTTTTAAAGTTTTAAAAAATTTGTTCAGTAAATGTTTATCCAATTTATCAATTTGATATGAGTTTGATATCGAAGGGACAGCTTGGGGGCGTGGTTTGATGGGGGGGGGGGTAATTCCGGCTGCATTTTGATTGGTCGAAATTGGGTGTGGGGCATCTGTCGTAATTTTTGATGGAAAGAGCATTGTTTTACTCTTTAATAAGAATGATGAAACTGAAATGATATTTAATAATTATATTAGAAACATTATCAATAAGAATCGATTATTTTTTTGTTTGTTTTTGTGTAATTAACAGCATAAAAATAAAACTGCAGGAAATGACGTTTATTTCCCAACAATCTGTCATTCAATATCCCTCTATAGGATCAGAACATGTGAAACTGTTGTCTTAATATTCTGGGTGAATGTATTTGTGTTGTGTGTCGTCAGTGAAGCAGCGCCGTGGATGTGAAGGCGGCAGTGCAGAGTGGAGAAGGGTGGGGCCGGAGCGGCGGAACCCGGATGCTGATGCTGCCCGATGGAGAACAGGAAGCTCATCTGAATGAGGAGGAGTGAGGCGAGCGGGGATGCTGAGAGCGAAGTAGGGCATCCCGTCAGCGATTATCCCCCCGTGAGTGCGGATTCGTGGCTGTTTGGGAGAACGGGGGCCGGTTTGTTGTTTATCCTTGTTGTTTCCAGGCAGCCGCGCTGACGGAGGAGATGCTGTGAGAACGTGAACCGGCCGGGAGGGGAGGATGCTTGTTGTTCCTGGAGACGAGCGCTGAACCCCCCCTCACCCACAGCGGCTCACCGAGCAGCCCCCCCGGTCCGCCGCCGCCGCTGCTGTCCCGGGCGCCGCGCGCTCCTGTCGGCTCCTTCACGCGTCTCCTCCTCTGTTTCCTGATGCAGGGCCGGTGAGGAGGAGGGGAGGAGGAGGAGGAGGAGGAGGAGGAGGGGGAGCCAAAGTGTGCACCGGATATTGGAAAAGCCATTCTTCTGGCGGATGCTGCCGTGATAGCAGATCTGAGCGACGCCGCATCCGCATCCCCGCAGACGCGCGGACCCGGACCCGCGCCAGGCCCCGCGTCACGGTGGAACCGGAGTGAGAGCTAGCGCGCCGCGGGACGGTGGGGGCTTTTCTGCAGGACGGGGGTCCCTGATATCGATCTGAGCCTGGAAGCAGCGACGCCTCTCTGACTTGGGATATTTGAGACTCTGCTTTTACGGAAATCAATCTCTGGCAAATGTAGGCTTCCTGTCCGGAACGGGAGCAGATTTTCTCCACCGTTCCTCTTCAGCTACAGCTGAATCAACCGGCTTCAAACTACTGTTATTTATAGAAGGGAGGGGGTGAATTCACTTTTGGGAAACCGCCCCTTGTCCACCTTCCTGCGCTCCGCGTAAAAACAGACAAACCCAATGGATGAAGACATTAAAAGGAACAGAAAATAAGCACAGGAGTGGAAACGCTTTAGCGCGGGGGGGTCTGACCGCATGACAAGTGTATGGGAGTAGCCTGCAGGGCCCGCGGCTTCACATCACGACCAGTCCTCCGCAGCCGCCGGGGGATGCGCGGCGCCGCGTTTTTACGCGCGGAGCTACCGACTTGATTCGCCTCATTTCAGAGGACCCCGCCGTCTGCTGGGAAGAATGAGCAGCAAGGAAGTCACGACGGGCCAGTCCAGCCAGTACGTGGGGCCCTACCGGCTGGAGAAGACCCTCGGGAAGGGGCAGACAGGTAAGATCCTGTTTTGGTGTCAGAGCGCGGATTTCACACAATCACTCCGTTTAATATCCAGATTCCGTGCTGTAATCCGTCTAAATCCTCCTGGTTTTTAATCCCCACAGTCTTCTCAAGGAGATCCAAGGCTCAGTTTTGTCTTTGGAGAGGATGGAGGCCTCCCTGCTTCCTCCTAAAACTGAGCAGACTGTGTGACACTGTCAGCAAAGCTCTCTCAATTATTCATGACGAGCTTTCTTCCGGTTTCCACCATATGATTTATGATCATCAGAGGCTTGCCTCCCTCATTCTGACTGTCTGTCTGTCTGTGTGCCTACAGGGCTGGTGAAGTTGGGTGTCCACTGCATCACGGGCCAGAAGGTGGCCATAAAGATAGTCAACAGGGAGAAGCTCTCCGAATCCGTTCTCACCAAGGTATGGTGGGATTCCCATCCTCCTATATTTCAGGATGGAGCTCAAACCAATCAGCAGCCACAGGAAAGAGGGCTTTCATTGTTGTGTGTTGGAAGTGGAGTGTGTGGGCACTCTAAAGAAAAGGAATGATTTCAGGCTGTTAATTAAGTTCTCTGATGTGAGCTGAGACACAATCAACTGAAGGCAAACTTTCTCGCACCCGTTTTTTTGTTGTATCTGCTTCAGATTTGCTCATGTGGTTCTTGAATGTGCGTTCAGGGCTGCTGCTGCAACAAAAATTCATGTGCCTTATAAAACACTTTATCAACGTTGTGCTCCTGCCCCAAACAGCCTATTTAAAGAAGAGTACAAATGTAACATCAAATAATCAATGTCCCCAATGTGGAGGGCGAATCGATGCTGTGGAAGACGGTTTTAGGTCACGCTATGAGCCGCACGGAGAACTGAAATGAGACACAGGAGGGTTTCAAACACATCGGGGGCCGGATCCGGCCCTCCTGGGAATTCTGTCCGGCCCTCCACATCATTTTATTTTATTGTTATTAATGGCCCGATGCTATCTTGCTTCTTTTAACTTGTAAAATTTTGACAAAATAGATTTTTATGGAGAGTAAAATATTGAAAGTTATTTAATGTTTAAGTTTTTCTGAAATAATATTTCTGCCTTTTTATTATTCATAATTATGTTTAAAATTTACTGTATCAGGTTTTAAAAATTAGCATTCTGCTAGCTTTTTGGACTATTTTGGCACTCACTGAGATTTTTTTAGGTTATATTGTAGTTTAGCTAATAGTTAATTTCAGCTACATGCTAGCTGTTTTGGCTAATTTAGGCTTCTATTTGTTTTTAGGCTGTTTTAGAGTTAGCTAATATTTCAGCTACATGCTATCTGTTGAGGCTAACTTGAGCTCACGCCGCTTTTCTCCCTCAGAACCCACTGGAATTATCTTGTTAACGGTTAAAAAGTTACAGTAAATAAGAACGTAAAACTGGAGCTCCACTGTTAAAGGGTTCAGGCTGAAACAGGAGTTTGTATTCTCCTCAAACTTCATCGGCGAGGGTCAGAGTGGAAGCAGTGATCAGGAAGCGGTCAGGCCGCCAGAACCAGGCCTCAGGGAGCTAACGGTCACATGCCGGTGAAGAGGGAAGATGCAGGGATGGAGGTCTACTCTCTGAATCTGGTTTGAGTCTTGCTGCCACGATTAGTCGACTAATTTAACAGTCGATTAGTCGTTACTTTATATTAAATGGAGTCAGAGTTTAGTAAAGTTGAAAGTTATAATGGTGTTACGCTAGCTTTTTGGACTAATTTGGCAGTTATTAAGTTTTTTTTTTTGGCTATTTTGGAGTTTAGCAAATATTTCAGCTACATGCGAGCTGTTTTAGTCTAATTTGGCATTAAACTAATATTTTAACTGGCTTTCAACGTCAGCGTTTTCAGATATCATCACTAGCATCTTCGGCGGCTACATTTCAGTTCACAGCATTCACACTAGCATTATCACAGATAATGGCCCAGATACATGCCCAGTGACAGCTGATTGGACCACAGAAATGTGAACGGTGGCTCATATGACTGCAGTCAATGTGAAGATACCATCTTCCCTTCTCCAGAACCCGAACTAGACACGCTAGCCGGACCAGATGAGGGTTTAGTGCATGAGCAGCAGAGCTGTTGTGGCATAAATCTGTGACAGTTTGATTGACAGATTTAAAAGGAGAAATTCTCGGAAATGCAAAAAACCCCAAAAGGATTTCTTAATATATTTGTTCTCTTTCATAAGAAAAAGGCCACACAAGGTTTTCTTTGGAGGGGGACTATAAAGCGTTAGCAGTTGAAGCTAACTACATGTGACACGTTGAGCCCCCGTGTCATTAGTCTGCCACTGGCCATTTGCTTAACCTGAGTTAATGGAGCTCCGTGGAGCTCCAAACTCTCAGGTCACGTTTGACGTCTGCAATAAAACCTTAAAGTCCTCTTTAGATTCTCGATTGAATAACAAATACCAGTCTGTGAGAGGCATTCTCAACCTTTGACCTCCCTCCTCCGTTTCTTCTCTCCCCTCTGCGCCGAACGTCTTTCTCCCGTCTGACATTTTCTTCTGTAACCTCCTCTCCGCTCCTAACCTTTCTCTCCATCTTCCTTCTGTCTGTGCAGGTGGAGAGAGAAATAGCTATTCTTAAACTAATAGAGCACCCTCATGTTCTGAAGCTGCACGATGTCTATGAAAATAACAAATACCTGTGAGTATGTTGGAATCTCGCTTCACCCTGCTAACCAAATCATTTAAATCTACAAGAACGATAATCTTAATGATCCGTTGCACGGAGGCTGAAATGAAGAAGGTATCCTCTGCCTCTCAGGTACCTGGTTCTGGAGCACGTGTCTGGTGGAGAACTCTTCGATTATCTGGTGAAGAAAGGCCGACTGACCCCCAAAGAGGCCAGGAAGTTCTTTAGACAAATCATCTCCGCCCTCGACTTCTGCCACAGTCACTCCATATGGTCAGTGGACCTTCAGCTACAAATGAAACCTTTGTTTTTTTAGGATAAATAGGTATTTGGGGATAGATGCAGGTAAACTCACATCATCTCTCTGCTGTTCCTCCTCTTTGCGGTCAAGAACAGTGTAAACATCTCTCCGGCTCCTCATCATCACAATGTCAACAAGTGTCAGAATTACTGCCTCAAACTCCTGAAACAGCCGCGCACTCAGGGCAAACAAACGCCGTACAACGTGTGCTTCTGCAGCCAAAACCTCACGGCGCACCACAGAAGAGCGGCTGTCCTTACAGAAATCTGGTGTGTTTACATGCCTTTGTGTTCAGCCACAGAGACCTGAAGCCGGAGAATCTCCTCCTGGACGAGAAGAACAACATCAGGATAGCAGATTTCGGCATGGCGTCGCTCCAAGTCGGGGACAGTCTTCTGGAGACCAGCTGCGGGTGCGTCTCCTCACCTTCTGGTGAAGCTTGGAGCTGAAGGTGTTTAAAGGCCTGTTTCTGTTTTCCTTCCCTCCCACAGATCTCCTCATTATGCCTGCCCAGAGGTCATTAGGGTAAGTGTCTTCTCCGTGCACAAATGTGGTTGTGTACATGTGTCCACACTGTGTGTACTCATTATGTTTCTTCAGGGGGAGAAGTACGATGGACGCAGAGCTGATGTCTGGAGCTGTGGAGTCATCCTCTTCGCACTGCTTGTGGTAAAAAGATACAAATATTTTATCTTATCATTCTAATTTTTTTTAATTTTTAAAGCAGTAGAACTTCACAAAAATTTACTTTTCGCTGTGCATTTTTTGACAGCCAGCAGGGGGCCCATACGGTTTAAAAGTGGGCAAAAATATTGGGTTTGTCCACGGTTCCTGTGGTGGTCCCACCTGTGTTTACCCACAATGACTTAAGTGTAGGTTAGCTCGCTATGCTAGCCAGCCGCTGGTGGACAGCGTAGCATTCTAGCTAGTTCAGCAGTAGTGAGCTCCACTGTAGCATGCTAGTAAGCTTCTCTACACCAAACTGGCGAGCTCCGCTTTAGTATAGTAGTGAGCTCCTCAGTAGTAAGCTAGCATGCTTTGCTGTATTGAGCTAGCTAGCTCCACTCTAGTGAGCTATCGAGCTCCTCCCTATTGAGTTTGCAAGCTCCGCTGTAGATGCTAGCAAGCTCCTCTGTAGCAAGCAAGTGAGCTCCTCTAAATTGAGCTAGCAAGGTTCGCTATATTGAGCTAGCTAGGCCCGCTCTAGTTTACTAGCGAGCTCCTCTGTATTGAGCTAGCTAGCTCTGCTGTAGTATGCTGGCGAGGTCCTCTGTAGCAAGCCAGCTAGCTCCACTTTAGTGAGCTAGCATTCTCCACTGTCCACCAGGTGGCAGGCTAGCGTGGCGAGCTAACCCACTGAGTCTCCCCTCAAGTCAATGTGGGCTAACACAGGTGTTGCCACCACAGAAAGCAGACAAACCCAATCTGGGCCCAAATTTTCTGTCTACTTTTAAACCATATGGGGCCCACTTGGCCTTGCTGGCTGGGTACAGAAGTTTCTAAACTTATATTAGACAGAAAAGATCAAAATACATATTAAAAGTCATGAGTTTGCAGAAAATTATGAAAAGAGTCTCTAAAATGAAAAATAAACTAAAAGAGGTTAAAATGGTTAAAATGATCAAAGGTTAGTCCATTCAGCACTGAAATCATTTCAAAATGTTTTCTTGAATAATATTTATCATAATATCTTATAAAATATTTATTTATTATAGTCAATTATATAGATGAACAAAAACTTGGCAGAATAATTTTTGCCATGTTTTTTTTGGCACAAATTCAACAAAAAAACACAAAAAAATCTTTACCTTTTGTGCAAAATGTTCACAGTGAAATGCATTTCTCAACTTATTTTGCAGATTGGGTGAAAATTGCATTATTTGTTTCTCTATTTTCATTTATTATTGGGAAAATGTTTTTTTGTGTACATTTGACTGTATATGAGAACTGGACAGAGCAATCCCTCCCCTCTGGCGTTTTAAACATGAAGTACCTGCTGGTTCCAAGAAGCCAAAATCCCTTCTATGGAGAACTAAACAGCTGTCACTCAGTCATTCTAGTTTATATTTTTCTGTATTGCAGGCCATGCAAGTTATAAACTGACCAATAAGATGCCTGGTCAAAAAGAGGTGGTCTCATGTCCTAACATTTGCAGGTTTTGACAGATTGTTTGTAGCCTTCTTTTTAGTGGTGGGGGTGTGGCCTTCCAACAAGCTTCCCCCTAATTGGTAAGAGTGGTTGCCATAGAAACGTTAACTCAGACCAATTAGGACCAATCACAGCCTACTGATGTCTGGCTCCAACACCTCTATTGCAAAACGAAATCGACTATTTGGTTGGAGGTGGAATTAAACCATCACACTTACTTAGTCCAGTACTACAAGTCAAGGCCCGGGGGCCGAAACCGGCCCTCTTGGTTATTCTATACCTCCATTCAGATCATTTTATTTAATTGTTATTAATGACTCAATGTTATCTTGCGCTCATTTCTAACATGTATAATTTTGACAACATATATTTATACGGAGAGTAAAAAGTTGAAAGTTATTTAAGATTTAAGATGATTTATTCTGGAATAATATTTCTGTCACTTTTTATTCATAGTAATGTTAAAAAGTTATGTTCTGAAAATGCAGTTTTAGAATAAATGTTTATCCTGTTCCGCCCGCTACCTCAGGTGTGTTTTGGATTTTGGCCCCCTGTGTGACTGAGTTTGACATCCCTGATCTAAAGAAAATGAAAGTATCAGTTCCAGCTGTTCCTCTTCCATAAACATAAATGTGCTTCAAATGTAAACATCACATAAAGCCTCTTTTTAAGGCGTTAAGTCCTAAAAATGAGCCATTTACTGTTTCTGGGTCAATACAAAACAGCAAACAGGTCAAGGATGTGAGACCCACATATACAGTCTCTCATCATCTTTGGTCTTTGACTAACACTGAAATGGTCTGACCAATCACATCACAGGAAATCCGAGCTAGAATCTAGGGACACAGCCCTCACAGTCATACTAAAGGAAACATCCTTTTGTTTGTGTGCCGTCTCTCCTTAGGGTGCTTTGCCCTTCGATCACGACAACCTGCGGCAGCTCCTGGAGAAGGTGAAGAGCGGCGTTTTCCACATGCCTCATTTCATCCCTCCTGACTGCCAGGCCCTGCTCAAGGGAATGATACAAGTCGACCCCGACAAGAGACTCTCGGTGAGAACGGACCTACGGTCTCTGTTATTATGAAGCATCAGACCCATGTGTTCTTGTAGTGTTGTGGTGGTTGTGTTTTGTTGTTTGATGGTTCACCTGATTTTTATATATATATTATCAGACACGCGATTTAAATCATACCTGACATGTTTCAATAGAGACGTTCCATCAGAGTGGTTCAATTTTCCGACTGATGAAGAAATGAATGGCTGATAATTTCAAATGTACTTTCCAACATTTGTACACAAGTTACCATACATACTGTATATATATCAGCTGATCTAGAGTGTTTGTCTTTACTGTGTACAAGAAAAGCATAAAAATGTTTTTCCAAGATAAATGAGATAAGTTCTGATATTCTCAAACACCCCAGTTCTCAAAAACATTTGCTGGCGTTTCTGTTTCCTCTTTACGGTGGTATTCTTCTTAGCCGCCCACAACCCAACCAGCGAGGCCAGGTGGGTCCCAGTCGGTTTAAAAGTAGGCAGAAAATGTGGGCCCTGATTGGGTTTGGCCACAATTTCCGTGGTGGCAACACAAGTGAGCTCTGCTGAATCGAGCTAGCGAGCTCAGCTGAATCGAACTAGTGAGGTCAGCTGAATCGAGCTAGCGAGCTCAGCTGAATCGAGCTAGCGAGGTCAGCTGAATCGAGCTAGCGAGCTCAGCTGAATCGAGCTAGCGAGCTCAGCTGAATCGAGCTAGCGAGCTCAGCTGAATCGAACTAGCGAGGTCAGCTGAATCGAGCTAGCGAGCTCAGCTGAATCGAGCTAGCGAGCTCAGCTGAATCGAGCTAGCGAGCTCAGCTGAATCGAGCTAGCGAGCTCAGCTGAATCGAGCTAGCGAGCTCAGCTGAATCGAGCTAGCGAGCTCAGCTGAATCGAGCTAGCGAGCTCAGCTGAATCGAGCTAGCGAGCTCAGCTGAATCGAACTAGCGAGGTCAGCTGAATCGAACTAGCGAGCTCAGCTGAATCGAGCTAGTGAGGTCAGCTGAATCGAGCTAGCGAGCTCAGCTGAATCGAGCTAGTGAGGTCAGCTGAATCGAGCTAGCGAGCTCAGCTGAATCGAGCTAGTGAGGTCAGCTGAATCGAGCTAGCGAGCTCAGCTGAATCGAGCTAGGGAGGTCAGCTGAATCGAGCTAGCGAGCTCAGCTGAATCGAGCTAGCGAGCTCAGCTGAATCGAACTAGCGAGCTCAGCTGAATCGAGCTAGCGAGCTCAGCTGAATCGAGCTAGCGAGCTCAGCTGAATCGAACTAGCGAGCTCAGCTGAATCGAGCTAGCGAGCTCAGCTGAATCGAGCTAGCGAGCTCAGCTGAATCGAGCTAGCGAGCTCAGCTGAATCGAGCTAGCGAGCTCAGCTGAATCGAGCTAGCGAGCTCAGCTGAATCGAGGTAGCGAGCTCAGCTGAATCGAGCTAGTGAGCTACGCTGTATTGAGCTAGTGAGCTACGCTGTATCGAGCTAGCAAGCTCAGCTGAATCGAGCTAGCAAGCTCAGCTGAATCGAGCTAGCGAGAGCCGTGAATCAAACTAGCGGCCTACGCTGAATCGAACTAGCGAGCTACACTGAATTGAGCTAGCAAGCTCCGGTGTAGCATGCTAGTGAGCTCATCTGTAGCAAGCTACCAAGCTCCCCTCCATTGAGCTCCGCTGAATCAAGCTAGCGAGCTCCACTGTCCACCAGGCGGCTGATTAGCATAGAGAGCTTACCCACTGCGTGTCCACGTAAGTCAATGTGGGCAAACACAGGTGGGGCTCACTTGGCCCTGCTGGCTGGGCGATATTCTGCTGCTGGACGACCTTCATTGTTGTTGCTGTTCTAGTCGTTGCACCACAATGATGCACTAGCGGTCTACACCACCCATGCTCGATGAAACAAACTGCTCAGTGGAAACGCTCGCCAGAATTAACTGGACCGGACCATACCACTCCTCACTAGACTGGGCCGCTCAATGAAAATAAAGGCTGCAAGTGGATTCATCAGAATAGAGCATAGCAGGGAGCTTGTAGCTCTGCCCAGCATAATTCTATGTTAAAAATACAATCTTTGTCTGCTCCTGACTTGCCAGGATTTGAACAATATATATGTCCTCCAACATGTTCAAAACACCATTTTCATTAGAGTGGGGCTTTAACTTGATAATTTCAACAAATTCTTACGAACTTCTTCTTCTAAATGTAATATTTCCTGGTGAAACACAGAAGATCTGGTGCTCCACCATGTCAAACTACCTGTATTTGAAAGGAACATTAAACCCATCTCCAGATTTGACCTTCATGATCTAAATAAAAATGGTTATTTATGATGGAGGAGGAGAGATTTGGAGCAAATAAAGAGAAAATATATGTTAGCAAAGAAGCAAAGTCTCTGCTGGACAAGCTGCTATGACAGCCCATTAACATGTGGGACGGAGAGGCAGAGAGGAGCAGAGAGGAGCAGCTCCGAGCGTTGAAGGGCTTGTAAAAAAAAAAGTCACAAGGGACGAAAGCTCAGATTTAATCAAAGCTGTAAGTTCGTTTGATGAGCTGTTGATTAATGGAGCCAGAAACCAGGTCAGACCGTCTCTCTGCTTGTCTCTGCCTGCTACTTTCCTGCACAGAGCGGCAAAAATAGAGGCAGATTTCACACTGTTGTGTCTATGCGCAGCTCTGGCATTAACCCACTTCTCCTCCACTGCAAATAAAGACAATGAAAGCGTTTCTGCCGTGTTTTATCAGCAGATGAAGCTTCCGCTCCACGCAGCTGCTTTTCCTCTGCCCTCAAGCAGCTCTATAGCAGCGAGCCCGGTTTCACATGCTCGCAGAAGTGCTGCTGCTCCATTACTCCAACCCCAGGAGACGCACTGATGCTGGCTTTAATGCAGGGTGGAGAATGCAGGAGGAGGCGAAGGGCAGCTGCAGGGAAACTTTCCTGGAGGTCATGAAAACAGGAGCAACTGCAAAAAAAAGACTTTTATAGAACTTGTTTTGGTTTTGATTACAAATTTTGTTTATGTATTTTGCCTAATAGACACATGTTAAAAACCTTTTATTGGTTAAAAAAGAGTCACTAACAATAAAAACTATTTGGCATTGAAAGAAGAAGTTCTGATTGTTTTAATGTTTTTTATGATGTGATGTTTTCTTTGTTACAGCTGGAGGCGATACAGAAGCACGCCTGGTACCTGTGAGTACATTTACCCTTTTCTGTCAAATTCCCTTTTTTATGGCGCACTTCAGGATGCAAAATCCATCATCAAAAAGTCAACGTTTGTATTAGTGGGAAAAGATAAAGAGAATTCCCAAACTTTCTCACATTCTGCATCCTCATTTTCTGAAGATGTTGTGCTTGTGCCGTGGTGCGGCTCATAAAATGAGCTATGTTGTAAAACTACCTCAGGTCGGTGAACACTGTGATCTAATTTCCCTCAGCCTCCTTACACAGAAATGACAGAACAAAGACGAGGAAGAACAAAAGTTGGCCCTGCCTGAAAACAAGAAGTCTGCAAAAAAAAACTTTTTATCAGTAGTTTTACTTTTTGACCGTCATTTATACCAGTTTTTGTTAAGTTAAAAGATGTGATTTGATCTAAATTATGACTTTTTCTAACTGTTTAATATTTTTAAGAACATTTTGTTTGGAGTAAATTGTTTGAAGTGGCTTTCAGAGTATTCCTTGTTGGCGATACAACCCTGTACATCACAAAAAATGATTGAAAAACACTTTTATAAAGTATCTAGAAGTGTCTATTTTTGTCCCTAACCTTGACTGTACCTGAGACCTGGACCGAATGAGTGTGACGTCATCCATAGAGAAGTGTTCACTTTCAGTTCCAAACAAATAAAGTCTATTTAATCATCATTTGTTCATGATACAGACGCCAGTAAGTAAATTGGACTAAATAATATGGTGTAATATAAGTATTACAGTCTGGAAGTAACTTGAACAACATTGAAAACGAAATATGAATTTGAACCTTTGACTGTATATGAGAATCGGACAGAGTGAGAGTGATATCACCATCACAGAAGAATGGTTTACTTCCAGTTCCAACCGACTGAAGTCAATTCAGTCGCCATTTTTTGTGATGTCTCCATGTCGGAACCAGAAATGATCAGGTAGCAGTGATTGGTCTGAGTCAGTCTGAGTCAACATTTCTATGGCAACCAGTCTCACCCATGACGAGTGAGCTTGTTGGAAGGCCACGCCCCCACCGCTTGAAAGAGGCAAACATGAAACCACATATTTTTATTGATTGGCTAGTTTATTACTTTAAGAAAAAGAAAAATATCATGAAATAAAGAAGATTATCAAAAGGGGGGGAGGTTTAACTCAGTCCAGCTCTCTCATACAGTCAATGGTTCCAACCCACAATCCAGTCTTTGCCATTTTCCCTCTGCAACACTTTTGTTTTGGCTAAAATCAAACTTTCTCCTGACAGGGGGGGTCGCAACGAGCCGTGCCCGGAGCAGCCTCCCCCTCGCCGGGTGTGCGTGAAGAGGATCTTGTCCCTGACAGAACTGGACCCAGACGTCCTGGAGAGCATGTACTCGCTGGGGTGCTTTCGGGACCGGGTCAAACTCACACAGGACCTCACCAGCGCGGAGTGAGTCAGCTCTCTGTGACCGCCTCTTTGCTGGTTCCACATGGTTGAGAGGCGACTGACAGAAAGGGATTGAAATTCTAAAAAATATGGTGTCTGTCTACCTGAGTCAGTCATGTTTCACAATGTGTGGAAAATATGTAGTTAAAGACTCCTCACGCCGATGAAAATTGTGTTTTTTTATGTTCCTTACTGATGATGGAGGACATATATTAAGAAATTTCAGCTCAAAATTGCAATTTGGAGTATTTCGTTATTCAAGTTGTTGTGAATCAGAAGTAATTTAACTTTTTCACCTTCATTTTAACCAGTTTTTATTGAGCAAAAAAAACATGATTTCATCTAAAATATGACGTTTTCTGCCAACGCCCCCCCCACAACTTAGAGGTGATGAAATCCTGCCACTCTAGAAAAAATGTCCTAGAAATGACATGTTTTTTTAATCTTTGACTAATTTGGCCAAATTTTAATTAGAAGATGACTAGAAACGCTTTGAAAATAGTGTTTATGTATTTTGATTTACTGTAATTTATTAATTCTTAACACGATCAACGTCATTTTAATTATCAAATTATCCTGTTAACGGTTGAAAAAATACAATGTGTCAAAGATTTTGTATAAAACCGTCACCGGCAACGACTCAGGTGTCAAAGGGTTTATAAAATCAGATGTTCACTTTTTATTCAACCTATTATTATTTCAGTTTTAGGATCATGACGTCAGTAAAACGTCTGCTTTGAAAATCCATTACAAGATACGTTTTTGACTCTTTGTTCTTTTTGTCTCATTCCATTAACTTCAATGTCACTGATCCTTTATGATTTTCACTGATTCAACAAAAATGACTGATGACTAATTTCTCTTGAATAACAATTACTAACCACAAAAAGACCACATGGCTTCTTTAGCGCATGTGTGTCATGCAGTCAATCAGAAAAAACTCTCATGAATAAATTATTTGCACTCAGACAAATACGAGACAAAGGTTCTGAAAAACCAGACGTAGTCTGTTGATCCTGACTGAAGTATTAAACTGTTCTACCTTAAAATGGTTGAAAAAAAAAAAAAGATCACCTGAGGATGGAAAGTTTTGCTTCCTTGAATAAAGGACAGACTAAACTTTTTTCTCTGCTTTAAATGTCCTCATTTTGCTGATCTTTGATGCATCTCTGGTGTGATCAAGACTAAGGAGAGATCTTAGGAATGCAAGTAAAGATTTTTTGTTACAGAAAAATGAATTAAATCTAAAATAAAGAGCTTAGCTTCTATTTTAGCAACAGGCTAATGTTTTGACTAATTCAGTTTATTGAGGAATTTTAGGCTATTTTTGGGGTTTGCTAGTATTTAAGCAATGTGGTAGATTTTTGGCAAATTTGGCATCTACTACATTTTTTTAATGCTAATTTGGAGTTTAGCTAACAATTTAGCAACATACTAACCTTTTTGGCTAATTTGTTACCTACTGAGGTTTTTATAGCCAATTTAGAGTTTAGTTTATATTTTAGCAAAAGGCTAATGTTTTTGACTAATTTAGTTTACTGAGGAATTTTAGGCTATTTTTGAGTTTAGGTCATATTTAAGCAACTAAATATTTTTGCTAAATTTGCATGTATTCAGGATTTTTAGGCAATTTTACTACAAATTATTTATAATTGTAGGTCAACTGTAGGCATTTTCAGCGAATCCCTTTAGCAGTTAAAGTCAATTGTGTCACCATTTTCAGCAAAAAGCTTCAGCATCTTTAGGGACTACTTTCAGCAAAAAGTATTCAAACTAGCATTACTGCAACTTTTCTTGTTTTTAAAGCTAATCTGATGGAGAACCGTTACTGTTCTGTGTGAAGCATCAACGTCCAGATAAGTCTTTCAGTATGGAGCTGACATGACATTTAAGGAGGCTTTAGTTCACGGATAGGCAGCTCCGGGCCTCAAGGGCCGCCGTGTCTGCGTGTTTTCATGATGTCCAAGCCCTACTCATGTGACTGCTTAACTGGTTCAGGTGTGTCCAGACTATTAGAATATGCAGGTCCTCTGTAGGTGTCCAGTTCAGTGACAAAAGCCTTTGAATCAATACTCTGTTGGGCCTTGAGGATTTGAACTTCAATTGTTTTCATATACTTAAATTTACCTTGGGGCTGGGCCCTATGGGGTTCAATTTGTCACAAAAATATGTTTTTCATCCACTGTCTACATCTTTGGTCCATTGACTACGTTCACTGAACAAGTTTATTGAACATTTGTTCATGTCTATGTGTTTCTAAGCAATATCTTCTGTGAAACAACAAGAGCTAACGATGCTAGCAGCTGTTGCTGAAGACTTTTCTGACCAGATCCAACAACAATAGCAAATGCAAAGTTTTAAGCATTAAGCAAGCTGAAACATCACATTCAACTTTATACTTATATTAAGGCGGCAAAATGCAAAAATATATCATCTTGTGGGCCGCAACCATTTTGAGACACCTGGTCTAAACCGTGTGGGGTCTTTGGTTGTATGTGTTAACGGAGTGGAGGGGGAGGGGGAATAGTGGGTTATTATTGTGTATGTTTTTTGTTTTTAAATCCAGATCGTTTCGGGTTGCACAAAGTACAAGAAGAGCTTTTTATAAATAAAGTTTGATAGATTGAATGATAAGAATCAGTGGCAGTAACCATGGAATATTTCAGTTCTATGGGCTCATTTTGACAGATTTCTTACATAAGACGGAGATTTTTCTGGTTCTTCTCTTCACTTTTTAGTGTCTTTTTTCTTTCAGAACTTTTCATTCCTATTTTATGTCTCACTGTCTGCAGAGAAAACCAAGAAAAAATGATCTACTACCTCCTGTTGGATAGGAAGGAGCGATACCCCAGCTGTGAAGACGAGGACCTGCCGCCTAGAAATGACATTGGTAAATTAAAAATGACGGGTTTGAAAACGATAGAAAACGATTCCTCGTGCATTCATGTTTTTTGGTTGTTGTTTTCTCCAAAGACCCTCCTCGGAAGCGAGTGGACTCGCCCATGCTCACACGCCATAGTCGCTGCCGTCCAGAGAGAAAAAGCTTAGAGGTCCTCAGCGTCACTGATCAGGGGTCTCCCACCCCACCTCGCAGGGCCCTGGACACAAACGCACACAGTCAAAGGCACAAGCTTATTTCCCTGTTTCAGCTATCGACTGTGTAGGAGAACTGGACTGAATGTCCCGCCCCCTCACGTTCTAAACAGGAAGTACCTGCTGGCTCCAAAAAGCCAAAATCCCACATACTTCTATTGAGACATAAACAGCTATTTCTAAGTCTTCTGATTTGTCAGAATTTGTCTTTTTTTTCTGTATTAAAAGTTATTCAAGTTATAAACTGACCAATCAGAAACCTCCATAAATGAAAACATCTGAAGATTTCTGGTTCCAACATGGAGACGTCCGTATCACTAAAAATGTTGACTGAATTGGCTTCATTTTGCTGGAGCCAGAAGTGAATCATTTTTTATGGGTCCAGTCATCCAGTTCTCCTATACAGTCAGTGGTTTTAACACACCAACAAGCTTTTCTGAGACAAATTAAGGTCATTTTAAAAGTCAAAGAAATAAAAGTTCTTTCTTCTGTCCTCTGAAGGTCTCGCTCCGTCAGTGGAGCGTCTACAGGTCTGTCCTCCAGTCCCCTCAGCAGCCCCAGAGTAAGGAACTCTTTCTTATACTGTCATCAACTTTTGTTTGCATTTCTGTTCCACATTAGACACAAAATATAATTCAATTCAATTCAATTCAATTTTATTTATATAGCCCAATATCACAAATTCAATTTGCCTCATTGGGCTTCATGCCTGCAGTTTTTACAGATGCACAGATGGAGTCATAAAATATGCACAATAGGTAAAAACTAAACAGACTATAAAGAACAGGTCATCCCTGTCCTTAGACCCTCCCTCGCGGTAAGGAAAAACTCCTAAAAAAAACCTGAGTCAGGAAAAAAAAGAAGAAACCTTAGGGATTCCCACATGAGGGAGAGATCCCATCCCAGGACGGACAGGCGATACCAGAACGGTTAAAGAAAAGTTAGCTGCTAAAACTGCATATATGAGTAGAGTTCATTCATATAGAGCTGAGTTCATTCATATAGAGCTGAGGGACAAGTGATGATTAAGTCCATAGTCCAGATGAGGCAGAACTGCAGACCACGACCAGGAGCAGGAGGACAGACGACCCACCAGGAATCACTCCCACTCAGAGATGCAGGATGGTGACGGATGGTGACGGGGCTTCATCCAGATGGGCGGGGCTTCGTCAGGATCACCAACAAGTCTCCCGGAAACTGCAATCTCTCCCGGTCTCCCACAGGGGAGTCGGAGAGAAGGAAAAACATGTGAATTATACTGCACCACCAACAAAGGCATACAATTAGAAGTAATAAAAAAGTAGAGGAGAGGAGAGGTAGATGGAAAGAGGACAGAGCCCCAGTGCACCATACTTTTCCCAGCTTCTAACTTCTAGCAGCCTTCTATGTTATTATGTAGAGAATATACATATTTCATCATTTATATTTCAAGCATATATTGGAGAAGTATGTGATTATAATAATTATTTCCCCAAACTTCAGAGCAGTATGGAGCATTATGTTAATTATTCTATGATTACTGGCTAGTCTGGCAGAACGCCTGTCCAAAGAGGAATGTTTTAAGGCTAGTTTGAAGGTAGAAACTGTACCTGCCTCTCTGACATGGGCTGGGAGCTTATTCCATAGAACAGGAGCTTGATAACTGAAGGTTCTACCTCCGACTGTACTTTTAAAAATTCTAGGAACTACAAGCAGTCCTGCATTCTGTGAGCGAAGCGTTCTGATTGGCTGGTAAGGAACTATGAGATCTCTAATATAGGATGGGGCCACCCATTCAGAGCCTTATATGTTAACAGGAGGATTTTGAACTTTACTCTAAATTCAACTGGGAGCCAGTGGAGAGAAGCCAACACAGGAGTGATGTGTTCTCTTCTGCTAGTTCCTGCTAACAATCTTGCTGCTGCATTCTGGACAAGCTGAAGACCTTTTAAAGAACTTTTAGGGCATGCTATCAGTAAAGAGTTACAGTAATCCAGTCTCGACGTAACAAATGCATGGATGAGTTTTTCAGCATCACTTTTAGATAACATATTTTTAATCTTAGCGATATTGCGTAGGTGAAAAAATGCAGTTTTACAAGCTTGAGATATTTGAGCATTAAATGATAAATCCTGGTCAAATAAGACCCCTAAGTTTCTGACTGAAGAATTGGGAGCAATATTTACACCATCCAAGGAGACTATCTTATCTGAGAGAGCATCTCTCAGGTGTTTAGGACCCAGTATCATGACCTCAGTTTTCTCTGGGTTCAGAAGGAGGTAATTAATTGTCATCCAGGACTTAATGTCTCTAATGCAGGAATTCAGTTTTTCTAGGTGGTCATTCTGATCTGGTTTAATGGATAAATACAGCTGTGTATCATCTGCATAACAGTGGAAATAATGCTGTGTTTCCTGATTATGTCTCCTAAGGGCAGCATGTAAAGCATGAATAGGATGGGCCCTAAAACTGAGCCCTGTGGGACTCCGTAGCTAACTCGAGTACAATGAGAGGACTGTCCATTTACGTGAACAAACTGGTGTCTATCAGATAGATAGGATTCAAACCACTGGAGGGCAGATCCTTTGATCCCTATGTCATGCTCTAGTCTATGGAGTAAGATGCTGTGGTCAATAGTATCAAAGGCTGCGCTGAGGTCTAACAGGACCAGAACAGAGATTAGTCCCTTTTCTGAAGCTAATAGCAAATCATTGGTAACTCTGACCAGTGCAGTTTCAGTGCTATGGTGAGGTCTGAAACCCGACTGAAAATCCTCAAAGTGATTGTTGTCCTGTAGGTGGCACTGCAGCTGCTTTACCACAACTCTTTCTAGGATTTTAGATATGAATGGGAGATTAGATATTGGTCTATAGTTGGCCAGAATGTCAGGATCCAGGCTGGGCTTTTTCAAAAGAGGTTTAACAACAGCACATTTAAAAGACTGAGGCACATAACCAGTTTCCAGGGAGGCATTTATTATGGTTAGAATAGATTCACTGATTAGGGGGAAGATTTCTTTAAAAAGTTTAGTGGGGATTGGGTCTAGGAGACAAGTGGAAGTTTTAGAAGATGTAATAACTGATGCTATTTCTGCTTGGTCCACAGCAGTAAAGCAATCTAATGTTACAGACATTTCTATGGATGTTTTCCTTTCTACCATTTTAATTTGCTCAGGGGTAATGGTAGGAATAACCTTGTTCAATTTGCATCTGATATTTGAGATTTTATCATCAAAGAATGTAACAAAGTCTTCAGAGCTGAGGGCAGCAGGAATATGTGGTTCAACCGAGCTGTGGCTGCTGGTCAGCCTGGCTATGGTACTAAAGAGAAATCGTGGATTATTTGCATTTTCTGCTATTAAAGATGAGTAATATTGAGTTCTCGCTTTACGCAGGGATTTTTTATAGCTTAAGAGGCTGCATTTCCAAGCATTCAGAGAGTGCTCTGAGCCAGAACGGCGCCATTTTCTTTCTAATTTACGAGTTATTTGTTTGAGGGAACGTGTTTCAGCGTTAAACCATGGTGCTACTCTGTTTTGTCTAACAAGCTTGAGTTTCAGAGGGGCAACAACATCAAGGGTTCCTCTGAGGGCTTGCATGGTATCATTGACAAACTGCTCATTATCAACGGGGCTTAAAGAGCTCTGAGAGTATTTATCTAACATGTTACTAAACATTGGTTGGACTGAGAGTTTAAATTCAGATACAGAACGGTCAGATAATGTTCGTTTCAGCTCTTTCTTAATCACTGGAGCTATGGTGTTTTCTAATATAAACTGATAGGTAATTAAAAAATGATCAGAAAGTATGGGGTTGTGAGGATGGACACTCAGATGACTAATCTCTATGCCATAAGTTAAAACAAGGTCCAGGGTGTGCTTGTGACAGTGGGTGGGTTCATTTACATTTTGTGTGAAACCAACATTTTCTAATAAGGCTGCAAAAGCATTCCCAAGACAGTCATTACAGTCATCTAAATGAATATTAAAATCTCCTGTCATTAGGATATTATCAGAGTGAAGAACAACAGCTGATAAAAAATCTGAAAACTCTGTTAAAAATTCTGAATACGGGCCGGGAGGGCGATAAATAATTATGAATAAGAATGCTTTTTCAGTATTTCTACTTGTGTGATTTATTGACAAAACAATGTTTTCAAAGGAATTATAATTGTATTTAGCTTTAGTGTTAAGAAGTAAGCTTGCATGGGATATTACAGCTAGCCCACCTCCTTTCCCAGAAATCCTGGATTTCTGATGGTTTTTATAGCTAGGGGGGGTTGCTTCATTCAGCCTTTCATAATCATGCTGTTGTAGCCAGGTTTTGTTAGAGCTAGTAGGTTAAGTTTTATTGTCATTAATTAATTCATCGGACTAGGAGAAATTATAGAAATTGAAATCATAATGTTTTAAGCAATCCACATTTTGACCTTGGTTTTGCTCATTATTGAGAGTATCAGCAGCTAATATTTTAGCTTTCTGTGTCTCATCCTCTCACCTGTCTTTTAGTACACAAAGCTAAAGCTAGGAACTGCTGAGCTGTCCCTGTTTGGGGTTAGTACCAGCGCCGAAGGCGGCTCAGAGGAGAGTTGTAAACTGCTGCTCTGTGCCCGGGTCTCATCTCTGGATTGTCAGTTTGCAGGACTAAAGCTAGCACAAATGTTCCTGGAAAGAAGAGAGGCACCTCCCAAAGTAGGATGGATGCCATCTCTCCGCATGAGACCGGGCTTCCCCCAAAACACGTTCCAATTGTCCACAAAAGTAATGCCATTTTCTGGGCACCATCTAGCTAACCAGCGGTTAAATGATGAGAAGCGGCTGTACATTTCATCATTGACTAGGTTTGGCAGAGGACCAGAGAAAATTACTGTGTCGGACATCGACTTAGCAAGCTTACACACCGAATCTACGTTCAGTTTGAGAATCTCTGTCTCTATAAAACCCTGAACATGCATGCCAATGCTAGGTAAAACCTGTTGTGACAATAAAGTAGACATTTAAACACAGCTTTTGGAAGTGAAGTTAGAAGATAAAAAGAAAAATCCACTACAAGTAAGTGAAGTAAAACTGTCAGTTTTTAGTATCTATTTTTTATTTAGCCAGTAATTTACCAGAAAATCCCATTGAGATTAGATCTGTTTTTCAAATCAATTACCTAAAAACGTAATTGGCTTTGTCACAGAATGAGCAGTGATGATGAAGAAAATGGAAATGCAGTTGGAGAATGGCGTTCTCATTTTATTTAAGAGACAAGTCATGCAGTTACATTGTGAAAATGAAAAGGCTTTTCTGTTTATGCATTTTAATTTCCAAATTTGATATTTTTTAATTGAATTTTGGTACAAAGTTGCTAAGGAACTTTTTGAAAATGACATGTCAAATGCCATTTTCTTCATAATTTTAATTAAGTTACAGAATGATTGTTGTTGAAGAAGAAAAATAGAAGCTGTTTGGAGAATTGCTTTTTCATTTTATTCAAGAGACAAGTAATGCAGTTACATTGTGAAAATAAAAAAAGCTTTTTCAGTATTGACTTTTACTTTTGAATTATGAGTCACAAACGCTTCCATAGACCAAAAGATTCAGTATTATGGTCATCAAAGACAATGTTCCTGTCGTGTGTATTAGCTTGTCATGCTTTTTCCATCATGTTTCCATCATGTCCTCCTGAAGACGTCTGTGTCTGAATGTCTGACATGAGCAGCAGCAGCTGGAAGGCGTCAAACTAGCGCTTGTTGAATCTCCATAAATCACATTTCATGACCATTGCCTTCTGTCTCATCTCTCCACATCCCTTTCCCTTTCCCTCCTTTCATCTCTTTCTGTCCATCTGTCAGAGTCCGGTCTTCACTTTCAGCCAATCAGAAGTCACCTCCGCCTCCGCTCCCTCCTCCAAAGACCCTAAACCAGGAAGTGCCACCACCCCGCGAGGCGCCCGACCGACGCCCGACCCAAAAACCCAGACTTTGCCTTCAAAGGGTCCCGCTGAGCGACCCCAGCTTCACTCCATGAAGTCCCTCCCCCTCCAGAACCCCCGCTCTCCCTCCCCCTCCCCCTCCCCCATCCTCTCCCCCATCCCACGCTTCTTCAACTTCCCGTCTCCGTCCCTCTTCAAGTCCAAGAACTCCTCTAACTCGTCTGCCGCCCCTGTGTCGCAGGTCACGCCGCAGGGCTCGCCGCTGCCCACCCCGCTGGGCACCCCTGTGCACCAAACCCAACACCCATCCTCCTCCACCCCTCCCTCCTCTTCCTCCTCTTCCTCCAGAGTGGAAGGAGGAAGCGGCGCTTCTCTGACGCCAACTCCACCCCCTAGTCCTGGTGGCAGCGGCAGTTTGGCAGCCTCAGGCTCCGCCCACTGGAGATCGCGGCTCAACTCTTTTAAAAATAACCTGCTAGGATCCCCGCGCTTTCACCGCCGCAAACTGCAAGGTGAGTGAAGCTTCAAAGGGAGGGGCCAGCTGTCCGTCATCCCATCTGTGATGAAGGCGGCTTTGACTCCAGCTTTTGAAGATGTTTCTGAATCCAGAGTAGAGAAGAACCAGAGAGAGCAGATGAGCAGCACCTGAAGCCGCCGTCAGCACGGCTGAAGGCTCATCAGGAAACTCACGGCTCTCTTGTTCTGTCCTTCAGTCCCCACGTCCGAGGACATGTCCAGCTTGACTCCAGAGTCCAGTCCAGAGTGAGTACCTTCTTCATTTTCATGTTGAGTTTTTGTTTATGTTTGGTCTTGTTTTTCTTTTCATCTCAATGCTTAGACAAGTTTTAAAGTCTGATTCTGTTAACTCCACTTTCCATTGAAGTTATCTGAAAAAACACGTGTAAGTTTTGTGGTTTATCTCTTTAGCCACATCTGTCAAAGTCAAGGCCTATCCGGCCTTCCACATAATTTTATTTTATTGTTAGTAAAGACCGATGTTATCTTGCGCTTATTCCTAAATTATATAATTTTGACAAAATATATTTTTATGGAGAGTAAAATATTGAAAGTTATTTAAGGTTTAAGTTGATTTATTCTGGATTAATACTCCTGCCTTTTTATTATTCATAATTTTTAAAAAGTTACAAGTTTTAAAAATTGACATTCTGCTAGCTTTTTGGAATATTTTGGGATTTACTAAAATATTTTGGCTAATTTGGAGTTAATTTAATATTTAAGCCACATGGTGGCTGTTTCGGCTAATTTAGTTTTTTTTCCAGTTTTTTAAGGCTATTTTGGAGCTTAACTAATATTTCAGCTACATGCCAGCTATTGTGGCTAATTTAGGCTTTTTTATTGTTTTTTAGGTTATTTTGGAGTTTGGTTAATATTTACACACAAGCTGTTTAGCTAATTTAAGCATTGTCTGTTTTTTAAGCTATTTTGAAGTTGAGCTATTTTTCAGCTACATGCTGCTGTTTTGGCTATCCCGTTTTTTTACTTAAGTTTTTTAGGCTAATTTGGCATTTAACTATTATTTTAGCTGGCTATCAGCTTCAGCATTTTCAGCTATCAATATCAGCATCTTCAGCAGCCACATTTAGCTTACAGCATTCACACTAACATTATCGCAGGTAGTTCTATATATGTAGTTCAATAAATGTTTATCCTGTCCGGCCCCTGACCTAAGGTGTGTTTTGGATTTTGGCCCCTTGTGCGATTTTGAGTTTGACTCTCCTGTCTAAAGCTATGTCTGAACTCCTCCCCAATCCCTAAGTACTGCAAAAACTATATCTAGACCGGGGGTCTGCAACGGTTTATAACTTTTGACAGATGTTCACATGAAGTCCTTTCAAAATAAAAGACATCCTTTACCACATCTTCTTGCAGAAAATGCAGTAATGGGTAGTGTGATGTCAGCAGTGATTTAAAGAAAAAAACTGTTTATTTTACCTTTTGTGGTGAAACTCAGTCTGAAATTCAAAAATCCAATTAACTACAATTAATTTCAAGCCGGTTAAGTGACCGTTAGTGTATTTTCCAACAATATGTTGCACTTAAAATCCTTGAATTGGCTCAAAAATATGAATTCTGGTTGTGTTTACTGATCTCCACTTGAATTTCAGTCCGACTCAAAGCCGAACTTCTTGTTGGAGCATTACAGCTACCATAGTCAGGAGGCTCGCAGAGTGACTGATTACTTTCCTTTATTCCTGTCCTTTACAGCTTACCTTTTACTTTGCAATTACTTGTAATACAAAAAAAATGTTGTAACCACAGAGGCGGGTTAACGCTCGTGCTATCCTAGGGATGTTTACATTAGAAGTGGGGTCATTTGGACCCCACAAGACAGCGTGCTGAACTTTTTTTTCAAGGATTTTTTTTTTAATTAATTTATTTTTCTTTTCAAGGATTTTTTTTTTAATTTTCACTGGTGTCCATGGCAGAGACAAAATCCTGTCCACCTTTTTCATGCGAGGGATCACACATCAATGAAAGGATGGGGTCATCTGGACCCCGTAAGAGAGCTAAAGGGTTAGAAGAGCCAAATGTGGCCCCAGAACCGCAGGTTGCAAACCCCTGATCTAGACTATCTAGTGCCCTGGATTTGAAAAGCAAAACCCCGCCCACCACTTTTTACTCGACAAATATGACATGAAAGATTTCTCAGAAGTAAAAACCAGATAAACATATACATTTTACAAAGACTATTTATAAATTGTTTGGGTTCTGAATTTGGATGATTTATAAAAAATAAGGATAAATACATTTTTTTATTGTGAAAATTTAATTCAAACATATCTTTATTCACCAATGTAATGAGAATGTGATGGTAAATTTCAAGGGCTCTAGATTTGTAGATTCAGGGAGCTTTAAAACAAATGCAAACACTATATAGTGCATTAAGTAGTGAGTCGGGAAAGACTAATGTCAGCTTTAGCTTCTCTTCAATTGTTTCTTTGATTCCCACATCTTACATGCTGTGGTGAACAAAAACAAAAATGATTAAAATATTATGACCTCTACACATGGATCATTTATGTCTTCTAAAAACATATTGATGTTTACTTTGAAAGTGAATCTCAGTGAAACATTTTGAAAACAGAACTGTTCCCTCTAATCAAAAAGCCTATAAGCTAAGCACATGTTACTTCTGTGTTCAGTTCAATGAAATCTGGCTCCAGAAGGAAACCTGGGTTAAGGATGTTTATTACTGGAGGGTTCACAGTTTATTTTTGCCATCAGATGCTCTTAGCATTAGCATAGTTGGCTAATCACCAATTTTCTGTGTTTCTGCTGATAATATACTCACAAATGTATAATTTACCTTGAATATATTTTATTTTATTAAGTGTACTCGAGTATAGTGAGTATACTAGACTATGTGCGTAGAGAAATACTAACTGAATACTCCTTCTGACTAAATTTGAGCATTTTAAGTGTACAATAGAATATATAAAGTGTACTTGTATTTTTAGTACAGACCAGGGGTTCTTCAACCTGCGGCTCCGGAGCCACATGGGGCTCTTTCGTCCATCAATTGTGGCTCCTTAACTTTTAAGAAAAATGTAATAAATATTAAATTACTTAGTTAATTTAAGCACATATTACAGTCTTTGCTTAACAAATGCATCTAGTTTTCATACTGATATTAAATGTCAGATTAGACTGGATTATCATTTTATTTTAAGTAAATCTACTCCAACAGGAGGATTGTATTTGACACTGGGTGTACTTTATTTTGAAGGGAACTTGTACATATGCCGGCATGTCGAAGGTTAAAGTTGTTATTTACAGAAAAATATAAAACTTTTATTATTGATTTATTGCAAAGATTTAAAAGCAACATTTTATAAATGAATGGCTTATCCCCTTGATGCTTTTAAGTAGATCAGGAGTGTCAAACTCAATCACACAAGTGGCCAAAATCCAAAACACACCAAATGTCATGGGTCGAACAGGATAAACATTAATTGAACACTCTAAAACGAAATTTTTAAAACTTTAAACACGTAACTTTTTAACATAGTTAAGAACTAGATACATAGCATTACCTGCAATAATGGTTGTGTAAATGCTGTAAGATGAATCTGGCTGCTAAAGATGCTAGTTCTGATAGCTAAAGATGCTAAAGCTAATAGCTAAAAATACTGAAGCTGATAGCCAGCTAAAATATTAGCTAAAGGCAAAATTAGACTAAAAACTGAAGAAAAAAAAACTTATTTAACCCAAAACAGTTAGCATGTAGATGAAATATTAGCTAAACTCCAAAATAGCCTAAAAAATCTTATTACATGACAAAATAATCCAAAAAGTTAATAGAATGCCAATTTTTAAAACTTTAAAAACAAAACTTTTTAGCATAATTATGAATAACAAAAAAGTCAGAATAAATCAACTTAAAACATGAAATAACTTTCAATATTTTACTCTCCATAAAAATATATTTTATCAAAATTATACAAGTTAAAATTAAGGGCTGGATCCGGCCTTGACTTTGACCCATGTGAAGTAGATGCTAAATCAAGGTAATTCTTCAAGCAGAAGTGGTTTGAGGCAAACTTGGATCAAGAATTTGATTGAGGAATAAACTTAAATAACTTTATTTCTGACTAGACAACCCAAAAAATAAAGACTATAGCCTTTATCTTCAGCACTGATGAACTCCATAAATGTTTGTTTTAAATGGGACTAGAAAACTCAAATTAGCTTAATAATACCCAGAGACTTAATAAAGAAATTCAAAATAATAGAAAAAAGTCAATAAATTTCCCCAGACTGTTTGGTCATTTCAACACCAGGACGTACGACAGGAATCAAGGAGTTGTTTCTCTCAAAAAGAACAAGGACAGCTCCTCTTCTTAATTTCCTGCACCCAGACAGATTTGACGACTCGATCGGGTCACAAGAATAAAATGAAAACGATCTTGTCAAATCTTAATGACCCACTTCTTCTATCTTTTGGGAGAGTGTGGAAACGTGGAGTTGTATTTAGCTGATGCTGCACGTTCAGCGACACAATGTAGCTTGATGAGTTGTCCTCTCGGCTTTGAAAGACAAACTTTGTCTTTGTGATGTGATTACGTAAAACACATAACGACAAGCAAACTTACAAAGCAAAAAACTGATTAAAAGATTTGTTTTTGGGAACATATGCAGTAAGCTGAAAGCAAAAGTAACTTTAAAGCAAAAGTTATAAAAAAAGAATAAGCTCTGACTAATGGATCAAGTGTGTAAAATAAAAATAATAATTTTTTTTCTCCATATTTCCAAAGATGATCAAGCTCTAACTCACAGTTTGTTGTAATTCTGACCTTCCCGCAACTGAAGTTTTCCGTCTTTCCTGCAGACTGGCTAAGAGGTCCTGGTTTGGAAACTTCATCAGCCTGGAGAAAGACGAGCAGATTTTCGTTTTGATCAGAGACAAGCCGCTCAGCTCCATCAAGGCCGACATCGTCCACGCCTTCCTGTCTGTGCGTGCAGCCGGCTCTCACGGCCCCACCGCTGGATCCGACCCGGACCCTGACGCTCCTCTGCTCCGTCTCCACAGATCCCCTCCCTCAGCCACAGCGTGCTGTCTCAGAACAGTTTCCGGGCAGAGTACAAGTCGTCCGGCGGCCCGTCCGTCTTCCAGAAGCCGGTCAAATTCCAAGTACGACTATTCGTTTCTAATACTGGTCAAGCTTCTCAACATCCCAGGAATAAATCAGCAAAGCACGTCCACACGTCAGCAGACTCCAGTGTTTCCACTGTTCAGGTTCAGCTCAGCTGTTTTCAGAATGGAAATAGAGTAAAGTCATTATTGGACAGCGCTAAACTGTGTCTTCTATATTCTGTGGCACAGCTGAACTAAAGAGAAGGAAGCCTAAAAAGACCCCCCCCCCACATCTGCAAAACACAAACTACAAATTAAATGAAAAGACAACAAAACAATACATATTTAAAATTATGCTTTTTGTTAAGTATTAATATGGTTCTGTCCTATTCCGCTCGGTAATTTGGAATTTAGCTTTTAATTCAGTAACATGCAAGCTGTTGTCGGCTATTTTAGACTTTTTTCCCCAGTTTTTTTTTTTTTTTTTTGGTTAATCCAGAGTTTAGATAATATTTTAGCATTTTGCTAGCTGTTTATGCAAAATTGGTCTTTTTTTTAAAAAGTTTTTTAGGCAAATTTGGAGTTTAACTAATATTTAGGTATTTTGCTAGCTGTTTTGTTAAAAACATTTTTTTTTGGCTAATTTTGAGTTTAGATAATATTTTAGCATTATTCTAGCTGTTTAGACAAAATTATTATTTTTTTAAAGTTAAATTTGGAGTTTAGCTAATATTTCAGCATTACCCTAGCTGTTTTGGCAAAAACCTATCTTTTAGTTTTTTGGCTAATTTTGAGTTTAGATAATATTTGAGCTCTTTACTAGCTGACTTAGTAAAATTGCTCTTTTTATTTTAAGTTCTTCAGGCAAAGTTTGAGAAATGCCGCGTTTGCGTGCTCTTGAAATGATCGGAAAAATACTCTGAAATTACTCATAAATATCAGAAAAAAATCTGAATAGAACCACGGGCATGCAGAATAAATTTCTGAACCTTGACAGAGATTAATGTTTCTATATTGCACAATCCATGGGGAGACACCTGAAATAATGAGACACAATAATTAGGATTATCAATTTTATTCTAGTTTGGTGGGCCAGATTAAGTAGTTTAACTCTGGCTCTCTGGTTTATCTGGTTTGGTTTAACCCCATTGAGCACTGACTCATGCTGCTATATGCATTTTAGCCACTAGGTGGTGGTAGAGCTTTTCTACATGCAGGAAGTTTACATTATTTAACACAGCTATCTGGGGCGCATCAGCACTTTTCAAGTTTCATAAGTGTATCATGTATTTATTATTATATTATGTATTTTCTCAGAAAAAACTAACCAGTTTCAGCGCTTTAAGTTTTACCAATATTACATAGAAATGCACAGTTTATCAGGGAGGAAGCACTGTATTCACGTGTTTGCTTCCAATCCTAAACTTTGTGCTGAGGAGGGATTTTTGTGTACTACGACAAAAAGCCTGGATGTATGAGGGGATTTTTGTGCCACCCCCTTTCGTTCTCAATGTTGTAGCACAAAGATAACTTCATACAGATGGTGTCCATGACTACTTTCTCTTCATGCAGGTGGACATCGGTTTCTCTGAGGGGGAGAGAGAACGAGAGCGGGAACGAGCAGAGAGGGAGGGCAGAAGAGAGATGGGCCTCTACAGCGTCACCTTCACGCTCCTGACAGGTACGAGGCGGACGGAAACGCATCTCCAGCCTTTAGTTTAAATGAGGGGTGAAAGACCTGATCGGACCAGGACTACAGCTCTGTGGTGGACACCTGAGCCATCACATTACAAACACTCACTCTGGAAGAGGGTTCAAATTGTTGACTGTACGTGAGAACTGGACTGATTGACCATCTCTCCTCTGGTGTTTGAAACAGGAAGTACCTGCTGACTCCTGATTAAAATGTTAATGAAAATTGGAAAAACCATAAACACCGAAGGCTCTCTGTCGACTTTTTGTCTCACCATACTGAGGGTTTTATCAACTCAGAGTGGATGTGTTCTGTTATATGTAGGATCTTAAAGGATGCAAACTTATTGTCATCGCTGCATGTTTTGATCCAAACTCTCTTTAGGGCCGAGTCGCAGGTTCAAACGGGTTGTGGAAACCATTCAAGCTCAGCTCCTCAGCACTCATGATCAGCCCTCAGTGCAGGCACTGGCTGGTAAGTCTCACACACACGTGCACACGCATCTGCGCACGCACGCCACACAGCCCCACAGTCTTTGACTACGGAGAAAAACAAGCATCACCCCGATTTGTGCTTGCGTATTCTTAATTTGAGCGTTTGTAATTTAGGTTTGGTGCACAACTTTGCGAATATAATTCTTGATTTGTAACTCATAAAATACATTATATGCATAAGTACAAAAATTGTGAAATTCAATTTACTCATCCACAAATTTAAAATACAAAAGCTTGAAACTAATCCACATGTAAATCTTTAAAAATTAAATTTTTAAAAAAGGATAAGTGTTTTTAAAACATTTATTTTATAACAATTATCAGAAGTATCTGTTTAAGAAAGTGGGAAAATGTCAAATTTCACCAGATAAAATATACACAATCTAAGTTTAAAACAGCTGATAAGAAAACTCTGATGACCGAGCATTTTAGTGGTATTTAAACATATCACTTAAAGACGAATCTCTGTGACGTGAAACAAGTCTCACCACAGATTCATGCATAACTGAGGTTTTGTGTGTGCGTAAGAGGTGATTGGTGCGTCATTTTTAAAGATTTGTGTGTGTAATTAGTTTCAAGATGTTGTAATTTTAATTTGTGCATGTTAAAAATAATTTTTTAAACTTATGCAGAAAACAAAATACACAAGTTACAAACCAAGAATTACATTCACACAAATCCAAAGTTATGCACAAATAATAAATAATGCAAGAATTACACAGGGACAAACCCACAGTTACGCACAAATTTAGAATAACCCACGCGCAAATCAAGAATTACACACAAATCCAAAGTTATGCACAAATCATGAATTACTCACTAATCAAGAAGTAAACACAAATCAAGAATTACACAAAAATCCAAAGTTACACACAAATCAAAATTACGCACAACTCCAAAGTTACGTGCAAATAATTAATTACGTACAAATCAAGAATTAAACAAAAATAAAGATTTACGCACAAATGTCATGTTACGCACAAATCAAGAATTGCGCACACACAAATCCAAAGTCGGGTCCGGCACCTCTTGCTCTCCCCGTGACAGTGACCCGCGCTCGGGACAGAGCCCCGTGTTGGAGACGCTGTCAGGGGGTGTGCTGCAGACCGGAAGCGCTCTTTTCTGGAAAATATTTTTATTTTCAAGAAAGAATCAAGAATTACTCACACATAAATCCAAAGTTACACATAAATCAAGAATCAAACACAAATCTAAAGTTACGCACAAATGAAGAATCACACACGCACAAATTAGTGAGTCTATTTTCTCTCCATATTTTACTCTGTATTTTTTTCTGCCCTAGATGAGAAGAACGGTCAGCTTCCCCATCAGCCCAGCACTCCTTCGCGCCAGAACTCGCGGCGTTCGGAAAGCGGGTCGGAACGTGGCGAGGCGGAGCGCGCCGCTGACGGGGTGAGTAGCAGCGGCAGCGGGACCATCCTACAGCGGCGAGAGTCGGGGAAAGACAAGACCAGACTTCTTTCGTCCACCAACGGGACGCCGTCTCTCTCCTGAACAGAATGTCTCGGGAAGAGAAGCTCCGACCTTTTCTCTTCCTCCCTCCCTCATTCGTCCTCCCGTTCCCCCAATTCTTCCCAGCGCTGGAGCCAATCAACTGGAAGCAGGATGGAGAATTTGATCCTTTCTCCATCCCTGGTGGTGACAGGTTGAACTGAAATCTCGTCAGAAAAACTTCTTACCATAGAACACGGAGAGTCCACGTTTGGAAGCAAACCAAGAAAGCACACGACATTCCTCTCATCGATGGATCAGCGGGAACGCTCCCTCTGAACTGAACTCCATCAGCCAGTTAGAGTGGTCTGTGAGGACGGCGACCAAAGGCTTCATCAGCATCATTCTTCTCACCGTCTGCACCTCATCCCCGAGAATCCTCCGTCAGCCTCCTCTTCATCAGTAGAACAAACGTCTGTAAAAGACTGAAACAAAGTGGAGCACATCCTTAGACACTCCACAGAGCTTTAGTCAGGAATCATCCGAGAGCCGGGGAACAAAGGAGAAGGAATCTGCACAGTCGAGGGCATTTCAAAATAAGACAGGCCACACTTTCATGAATGCATAAAGCCCACTACACTGATAAAGCTATGATACCATATTGCCTTTAAAGGTTGGAGGAGACGGTTGGAGGTGAGGGCCGCATCGTTCCTCAGAAGGTGATCATTGATTTACTTTATTTTACTGTAATCAAACAAAAGCTGACATTAGTCGTCTCTCTTTCTCATCCTCACCTTCAAACTCTTTGCTTTAATTGAAGGCTTCAGCTCATCCCACACGGAGCTGAGCAGTCAGTAAAGCATTTGTATTGAAATCAATAATCCTCTAACGCTGATCCGATAAGATTTTCAGCTCTCGATTGGCTGAAGTGTCTGAGTCTGGGAGAGGAGTTCACTGAGGTTCCGGTCTGGTTTGAAACAGGAAATGTTGGCAACATTCATACTTCTGCTTTCTCGTTTGCATCACTCTGTCAAAACTAGACGGCAGCTTCTTCACTTTAGCTGCTGCTAGCGCGGATGTGGGAAAGGTCAGAGGTCAACGACCTCCTCCTCCTGACTCTCCTCTGGGTCAACACTTTGTCAGTTTTCACTCAAAAGGTTTAGCAAATCTCGCATGGTTTAATGAAGCTTGACAGTCTGGGTGGTTAGTGTAATCACCAGAGACTGTAGTGGTGAACTGGACTAAGTGACTCCTCCCCCTGGGGTTCCAAACAGGAAGTACCTGCTGGTCCACTAAGGAAATCCCATAGACTTCTATTGAGAAACAAAAACACATATTACTCAATCTGTCAGATTAAACATTTCTTTTTTATAAAAACCCTCCTGATAATCCTATTTTTATTTATATTTTTCTTTTTTGCAAGTTTGTCATGTTCTAAACTGACCAATCAGATCCCTTGACAAAAATAGGTGGTCTCACGTCAAACATTTTAAATATTTCATTGACAGATTTTGCGTAGCCGGCTTTCAAGCGACAGGGGTGTGGTCTTCCAACAAGCTCACTCCTGATTGGTGAGAGTGGCTGCCATGGAAAGGATGACTCAAACCGACTCGGACCAATCGCTGCTTACTGACGTTCCAACATGGCGGCGTCCATCTTGGGAAAAAAATGGCGACTGAATTGACTTCATTTCACTGGAACTGAAAGTTTTCTATTGGTGATGTCACACTCACTCAGTCCAGTTCTCACATACAGTCACTGTATTACAGCTGGTTTGAGAGGCTCTGCTGTCATGAAATACCCATCATGCATCAGAATGGAACAACAAAGTCCTGACTGAACCATGATGACTGAATGATTACATTGATTATGATTCTGCTTCATGTCTGTGTTTTAGATTGAAGGAATCCCATCAGGCAGCAACACAATGCAGCACTGCACAGCAAAACACAGCAGAAATGTCCACTTGTAGAATTGGAATGAACATTTTAGGGCTTTATAAACACTGATAAACAGGGTTCTGTCCATAACACAGATTACATTTTTTATTTTTACTTGGGTTTTTTCACAAATGTCTGTCAGTGATGTCATCAGAACAAATCATCTCCTTTGTCCTGTTTGCTTAAGGATGCAAACATAAAACTGCGGAGCTCCTCTTCTCGGAAATTCGGTTTAAAGCACAAATTAACAACCTCTTAATTTTACCTCTGGCTAATTAGCTAACAAGTGCACTTTAAAAAAAAAAAAACTACTGTTATGCAACCTGAACCCAAACGAAGGTCATTGCTGTCTTTTATGGGGTAAAAATGAACAAACTGTTACAGGAAATGACTCACAGGAGTCTCGGGGATGAATGTTATCCAAGCAAAAACGTATATTCCCTCTGGTTCTGATTGGATTTAAACAGTTTTTACTGCTGAGTTGAGCCGGTTTTACCTCAGAGTTCTGCATCGTTTTTGTCACAAACCCAATCTTAATGTCATGACATAGAAACACATTTATCACAGCACAAAGAACAAGATACTCTGCAGAAATTGTGATAGAGAACAAAAATGTCCTTCTTTTTTTTTATTTAACCTGAAGATATGGCACCAATCTGTGTAAATGTAGCATGTCCTTCCATCCACACAGTCTGCTGCTAAAAAATGTCTACCTAATTGCTTTCAACAGAGAATTTGTTTTTATTAATTCGACTTGTCTAAATAGTAATTTGGCAAAGATCTATGTTCATTTTTCCTATGGTTTCTTATTATTAAAGCTAAATTTGATTTAAAATCACAAACAGGACCAGTGATAGGTTTTCTGGTGTTAACAAAATAAATCATTTGTATGCATTTATTTTTGTGACTATTTTAAAATGAACTAAATCTCCATTCAGCCTCGTACAAAGCTAATGCCTCATATTTAGCTCACGTTAGAATGAGAGTTGTTTTATTTTGTTTAGAAATGAAGAGTAAATGCAGCAGCTCTTGATGTTTGTCAAAGGAAATGCAGTGAAAAAGCTTCAAAAATCAAAGTCTGTTCAATAACAAATCACGGGCAGGACTCATGAATGTTCAACTAGGAGTTGAAGTGGTTAACGTCCATCGTCAGGCAACGAAACAATCCGATTTTCCAGAACAGGTCAAAACAGAAAGGCTTAAAACAGGGGTGTTAAACTCAATCACCAAAATCCAACCAAAATCCAAAACACACCTGAGCACTCTAAAACTACATTTTTAAAAATTAAAAACTTAGCTTTTTAAAAAAATTAGATATATAGCATTACCTGAAATAATGTTAGTGTGAATGCTGTAAGCTGAATTTGGTTGTTGAAGACGCTAGTGCTGATAGCTAAAAACGCTGAAGCTGATAGCCAGCTAAAATATTAGCTAAATACCAAATTAGCCTAAAAAAACAACAACAACAAAACTTAGGTTAACCAAAACAGCTAACATCTGGCTGAAAAAAATAACTAAACTTCAAAATAGCTTGAAAAACTTTTAAAAAGCTTAAATTAGTCAAAATAGTTAGCATGTAGCTAAAATATTAGCTGATCTCCAAATTAGCCCCTAAAATTTTTTAGTAAACTTCAAAATGGTCCAAAAAGATAACAGAATGCCAATTTCTAAAACTTTAAAACAGTAACTTTCAACATAATTACGAATAATGAGAAGGCAGGAATATTATTCCAGAATAAATCAACTTAAACCTTATATAATTTTCAATTTTTTACTGTTCATCTGGCCCCCGGGCCTTGACTTTGACACGTGTGGTTTAGAGCCAGTAAATTATGTGTTATTCCTATGAGATAATTCGAAAAAGACACTCCTGCAACAGAGAATGTCAAGAAAAATGTTTAATTCCTGCAGATTCAGACATTTTTTTTACCTCCTACTGTCCACTTGAAGTCATTTAGGTGACATAAAACAAATGACTGTAAGATTATCTCTTTTTTTCTGCACTGCAGATCTCAGGGCAGCTTTGGAGCTCCTCACTTTCAGATCAAACTAAAGATTAGCGGCGGTGGCTCTGCTCCCGTCCTCCACTGGACCGGATGTTGTGGAGCGTTGATCCACACAGAGCCAACATTTTAATCTGTGATTTTCCTCTACAACCAACAGCCGCTCCCATCTGTTCATCCAATAAAATGGGCCGGTATGCAGAGGAGGGATTGCCACAGATTTTCTCAAATTCTCCGCCTTTGCTGGTCTGTAGGATTGTAAAAAAAACAACAAAATGAGGAAGTAAAAGCGCTAAATTTACAAGGAGGAATGAGTGTAAAAGTTATTTAAGGCTTTACACTGACTTTGTTTGCTGGTGCATAAAAACAGAATGTTTTCAAAATGGATTCTTTGGGATCATGCGGATTTTTAATGGAAACTAAGGCCCCCATTTTGCACTTTATTATGTTTCGCTAAACGGAGAACAATGTTAGAGTCCTCTTTTCATGAATGTTCATCACAAAACCATGGCTTAAAGTGACTTCTCATCAAAGGATCCTTCATGTTTGATCTTTCAGAATCTTCTCTTCAATGAAGAGTCATGAATAGGGCTGCCAAGGTTAGTCGACTAATTGGCGACTAATCAACCTTTAAAATGGTTGACGACCAATTTTAATAGTCGATTAGTCGTAACTTTAATTTATATGGAGTCAGAGTGTGGTAAGTTGAAAGTTATAATGGCATTATTCTAGCTTTTTGGACTATTTTGGCTTTAATTAAGGTTTTTATAGGCTATTTTGGAGTTTAGCTAATATTTAAGCTACATGTTAGCTGTTTTTGCTAAGATGTTTTAGGCTAATTTGACATTCAACTAATATTTTAGCCGGCTATCAGCTTCAGCCTTTTCAGCTGTCGATTTCAGCATCTACAGCTATCAGCACTAGCATTTTCAGCAGCTAAATTCATCTTACAGCATTCACACAAGCATCATCGCAGATTATGCTAGTGTGAATATATCTAGTTTTTAGTTAAAGCTAATGATGGATGTGTCCTTTACATCCACTTTGCGCATGACCCGATTAGTCGACTGATTGGAAATAATAATCGGTGATTGGTCGACCACTAAAATGATCGTTTGTGGCAGCCCTAGTCACGAACCCTGTTGATGTTTGTTCTATTTTATTTTCAGTTTTCGTTGCACCTTTTGTGTTGTGATGGTCAATTTAAAAGTGACAAATACATTTTGCTGTTTTCAGACGACTCCCAATCAATGCAAACTCATCAGATGATATTTTCTTCTTTTACAGTAATCTGTTTTGAGGGTCAATCTTCTTGCATCAAATGTCAGACGGGAAAAAAAAATCAAAAATGAAACAGAGTGGAGGCAAACATTTTCTACCCCAGTCCATTTCACCTCTTTGTATTTCCATCCTTCACCCAAATGCACATATCTTACCCCCTTATATAATCACCTGACTTGTATTCCTTTCCCACGCTGCATCCGTCCGTGCAGACGCTGTATACATTTGTATACGCGGTGTGCCTGTCTCTGTCTCCATTGTATGCCATTCATATCTATGTAGCGCTCACTCTTTTATTGAAATTGTAGTCACCATAGAACTCTTCTATTCATTATTGCTCATTTCTCTGCAGTTATAACGGTACAGGTGTAATCTCTACTGCCCAGTTACCCCTCACCCCTTCCATTACTGCCTCCCCCCATTTTACAGCCCTCTCCCGCTTTTCACACAGAAGTCAGAGACGTTTTCATGTTGAAATGGGGGAGGGAGGGAGGGCGGAGAAAACAGCTCAAGTGTCTGTATTATAACTGCTACAAAGGAAAAGTGCACTATTATGACTATGATTATTATTGCCTGTAAGAAATACTGACCAATAAAGAAAAACTAAAAGAAGTGAAAGTTTTTGTGGTGAACCTTTGTCTGATTTACAGATCGACAGAACCTTTCTCTGAAAGCAGAGATTGCTCTTTTCTCGCCTAATTCCTGATTTTGATTTTTATTGCAAAGAAAAACTTGTTGAAAAATGAAGATAAATAAACAGGAATTATGCAAATCATTTATTTTCAAGTATTTAGAAATTCTTTTTTTTTTTTACTTAAAAATACTATGAATTTGAGGACAGTATTTGTAAAATAGTGGAAACAAACAAAAAGTACTTCACTGGTGATGATAGATGGAGATCACTCAAGAGGACCTGCTGGCAGACAAGATGGCGGCTGGAAATCATTAACCCGAAGTGGAAATTTCACAAGATTTGTAGCCACTTTTATGAAACATTTTTTTAGTGTTCAGGATTAGATTAAAATGTGTCAAAAGAGGGTCAATACTTTCTTGAAGAATATTAACAAAAGTGTTCAGATAAAAAAATAACTATGAGGACTTTTACATTTAGAATAAACTTCATCATTTGTGTGTTTATTAAAATTTGATTTGTGTGGTTAAAATAACTTAAGTTAGTATGTATTTTTATTTTATTTCAATTTTTGTATAATCAAATAAAAAAGTAAATCAAAACTGCTTGGGTCAATTGAGGTTTGAAAAGATTAAATTATCTATTATTTATTAGTTCAACTAGGGGTGTACAGATTAATTCCTACGATCCAAACAGACCAATCTGTCTGAGACATGCTTGTAATTGAATAGATCTATACCAGCATATAAATGAATTGTTGTTCTTTTATTTATTTTATTTTTATATCAAATACATACAAATTACAGAACGTTTCACCTAAATTAATGCTACTGTGTATATTTTTCTAGGTTTACAGATATTTACAAACATGTGTACAAAAATTAAATATTTGATTTTTAAGTGTATAGTTTATTTAAAACGTTTTTCGTTAAGTCATTTCTTTATCATACAAATGTTTTGTTGTTGTTGTTTTTAATTCTGTCCCAAATGCAGAACGTAATAACTTGCGGTCATATTTGTTCTAAAAATCATTTTGATTATAACGCTAAAAATCTGTATTTATTTTTATTTTATTTTATTTTATTTTATTTTATTTTATTTTATTTTATTTTATTTTATTTTATTTTATTTTATTTTATTTTATTTTTCCGTCAGAGCAGCTCATCTTTGTCTCTACACGATCTTTGCACTGGTTGCCTGTGATTGGTTGGCGGAAGCTCAGTACGCTGTGTAGGCACGTGAAGGGACGGGCTGCAAACAAACATCTGCGTCTCTGATATCAACCGTTCTTCCTCAAAACTTCACCTAAAGAGACCGCAGGTAAATAGAAACCCACGGGGGGACTTTTTTCTTCTAGTTTATGCTCAGCTCCACTGAATTTACTTTATTTCCGGTGTTTTTTTGGGTTTTTTTTTTTGTCTTTGTCGGGCTGCGTGCATCCTGGGCGGATGCTGAATGAAAGGCTTTCTCTGTTCGCGGTTTACTATTTAAGGCGTTCGTTTGCTCTCTATTTATATGCACGTCGATGCAATGGTTATGTATCTGCTCAGTGTGTGTGTGGGTCAATAAATGAATGCCGGGATGTGTCCTTCCACCCTGAATGCTGCTGATGGAAGGCGGTGATGATGGAGAGCTGAACGGCCGAGAGCCGAACCGCCCTGGAACTACTTTCTTTGAGGAAAGTAGTTCGGGCGTTCCGGTAACCGTATTCTCACTCGGTATTGGCGGTATTAAATCGGTTTACATTTCCGTGAATCAGTTTGTTGTGAGAAATAATCGACTGACGGAAGCAAATGTTTTTCCTTCACTTTTTGACTGTAGAAAACAGAAGAAGCTATTCTATACTTGGCTCGTGCGCTCTACCGCGTGCCATTTTTAAACACGACGAGTCATACAAGTCAAGCAATTGCTTTGTTTTGTATTTTTTTTTTTACTTAAGAAAACGATATTTGGTGTTTATTTTTCCGCATGTGATTCATTTAGGCCTCGTGCGCTATACTGTCTGCGTGTTTTACAACGAGTCGGTGCCGGTAAAACCGGTTCTGTGTCATAGTTTCAGAGGTTTTCAGTGAAACACCAAATTGTAGCTCAAACCTGCTCTGCACGACTCAAGTATGCAGGAACTTTTTTCCTTCAAACTTTATTTAATAGTTGCAAAGATGATTAAACAAATTTCGACATAAAGAAAATATACACTCACAGGAAATATATATATATATATATATATATATATATATATATATATATATAATATATATATATATATATGCATAGTATCTCACAAAAGTGAGTACCCTTACATTTTTGCAGGTATTTTTTTTATACCTTTTTCATGGGACAACACTGCCAAAATGAATTTTTGACAAAATAAAATGTAATCAGTGTCCATCTGGTATAACAGTGTAAAGTTGTTTTTCTGCAAAATAAATCATATTAGAGGCATTAAATAGCCAAAAACCTGGTAGTAAAAGTGAGGGGTGTACTCACTTCTGTGAGATACTGTGTGTGTGTGGGGGTGTGTGTATATATATATATCTCAACACACACTTTTTCGTATAATCTGTTAACAACAAAGGTGAGATTGTTTCTAGCTTTTTAAAAATATTTTCATGAATTTTAATTAATTAAAATATAAATGAATCTCTTCGTAAAGTGTAATGAAGTAAATGTAATGAAATTAAATTTTAAAAAAAGAATTGTCTGAAAACCACTGCTGCTTGAAACCAGAAATCAAGTGTTTTTTTTTTCACACTAAAATGGGAGTACTTGACTAAAAGTAAATTAAGCGAGCAAGTAAATGTTTACTCTGTAGTAGTTTTCTCAAAAAATCTCAGCCTTTCACGCTAGTTAAAAAAAAACCATGAAACTACAACCAGTCATCTGAAACATATCACAGACTAAAAGTAAAACACAGTTATAGATAATATTAGATTAACTAAAATCTTTTCTAAAATAAAGTCTTGACCTGACTTTAAAAACACTCGCTGGAGTTAATCTGTTGTAATGATAAAGGGAAGGCGTTCCTCAGATGAGGAATGACAGGCAAGGTTCTCTTCTGGTTTTATGGCGAGGAGTTTTGGGGATGAGGGTTTGAAGACCTCAGAGACTGGCCTGTAGAGTACAGCGGTCAGCAGTGTAAACAGGAGTTTGTTTTTGTAGGAAACTAAACGTAAAAGTTTGAAATCAACTCTAAACTGAACTTCATCCACATTTGTCATGGAATGGAATGAGGTCATATTTCAGCTGCATGCTAGCTATTTTGTTTAATTTAAGCTTTTTTAGTTTTTGTTTTTTTAGGCTAATTTAGGCTTTTTTTTGTTTTTAAGGCAACTTTAGGTAATATTTTAGCTTCAAGCTAACTTTTTTGGCCAATTTACGCTTTTTTGAGGCTATTTTAGTGTTTGACTAACACTTCATTGGCTGCAGTCTCCAAAAAGAAAGAAAGAAAACTCTTTTAAGTCCCACTCCGATGAAAATCATGTTTTTTGAGCTTTTAACTTGTACGTGTGGCATTCATGAAAAAGAATAAATATAATTAGAAATCATTTTGTTTTTGCATTTCCGAGTATTTGTCCTTTTAATTCTGTCAAACTGTTGCAGAAACGCTCTTTTTGAATTAATGAACTGTTAATACGTTTTGAAAGCGTCTGCAGGTGCGCTAAACCCTTCATCTGGCTCTGTTTGAATTAATGATCTTCTTTCTGCTGCACATGCACTAAACCCTCATCTGGTCCGGCTAGCGTGTCTAGTTCAGGTTCTGGAGACTTCAACATTTTTTCACCCCTCAGAAATACACAAAAGAAAATACAAAAAATGCATAAAATAAGAACCGTACAAAAAAACTAAATTATAAATGCTAACACTAGTATTGTTGTAGTTGAAGATAGTGTTGGTTAGGGGTGTGCCAAAATATCGATATTGCGATATATCGCGATATTTAGTCCTACGGTTGATTCTCGATGGGTTCTCACCAAGTATCGATAATATATTTTCATTTGAAGAGCCTGTTGCGTCTGAGTCGCGGGGCGGAACTCATGCGCAGCTAGTCGCGCTGCGTCGGACACATTTTGCTGACGCACGCGCCAGATTCAGGAAAAAACACCGGCGAGATACTGGCTCGGTAGCGCGTGCATAAATCATTTCTACATATTCTCAATGATCATCCATCTGTAGAAGAGGCAGCTGGTAAGAAGTGAGTTTGTCTGAGCGCTAGAATGACCATGATCGTTTATTTCCTGTTTGATCGGCGCGCTGTGGGAACGAGGCGCGTGCTTCGTAGTTGTTTGTGTGTACTTCAGGGACCAGTCGGAATTTTCGCTTTTATGCACTCTATGTTTACCCTGCTGGTGTACGGTGTAACTTTTGTAAATTTATGGTGTAAGGTTTTCAAATGAACGCGATAACTTTTTGCTAATGTTAACTTAAAGTCATTCTTAAATAAAAAAATGCAGATTTGATTTATGAACTTAAAAATAAAATGTAATTAAAATAAAGTACATGAATTTACGATAAAATAGAGAAGTTGCTAGTTAATTGAAGAACTTAAAATTGTATAAATTATTATAGATTAAAGTTGTTTATTGCTAATTTATAATAGAATTCGAATTTTTAAATATATATTGCCATTATTATGAGTGTTTTACCTGTTTTTACCTTTTTAGCTGACTATTGACTGACCAAATGGAAAATAAATAAAGATTGGAGAAATAATCTCAGTGTCAGTCTGAGTAAATCAGCCTTCAATTTTGAATGCTTAGCCCTTTTCAAATGTGGGAAAAAGTGCACAAAAAATTAGGTAACACTTGACAGAGGCTGTAAAACGTTATATTCATCATCCTTTGGTGTGATGTTTCTTTGGAGGAAGATAACTGTAACCAATATGAATTATTTAATTTTTGTTCTGTTGTTAACAGTATTTCTGTGGCACTGCTGATCATGTTTAATATTGTTAACATTGAATTTTATAAATAATTCCAATTCAATTGGTGGTAAGTTATAGTATTAGTGATTTTAGGCAACGTTAAACAAAAGTGTCTATAATTTGTTGCACAAAATAAGACATAAGTTGTTTATTATGATTGTGTTTAAGATAAAAAAAAATAAAATGGGGATATATTTCCCCCCAAACAAGTGTTCTTCTATAAAATATTAGTTATTAGAGAGGATTTTTACCAACTATCGCAGTATCGCGATATTATCGATATCGTGAGCCATGTATCGCGTATCGTATCGTATCGTGAGGTATCCAGTGATTCCCAGCCCTAGTGTTGTGATCAGTTGTGTCAAATGATGAGTTCAGGTCCAGAAGCAACAAGACATCATCAGAAACCTCTAATAGAGCTGATTTGGTAGAACAATTCTTCTTAACCCTTCCGTTCTCCTTAGCTTGTTTACATTAAAAGTGGGGTCATCTGGACACCACAGGACAGTGCGCTGAACTTTTTTTTTTCACTGATTTCGGAGTTTCACTAATGTCCATGGCAGACATAAAATCCTGTCCTCCTTCGTCCACATTTGTCATGGAAGAAATCGCATAACAATATGTGGTTGGAGCCATCTGGACCCCAAGGAGAGTGGAAGGGTTAAAACATCTGAGATATTATGTTGTTCCAAATACACATTTAGTTGCTCTACAACTACCTTCTCCAAAGTTTTAAATGAACAAGGAAGCTTTGCAATAGGTCTAAAATGTTTTGGATTTGAAAGGTTGAAGTGATCTGCAGGCATTATTTCTAAAAACATTTTCCTAACATGCAGCGATGGGAGCCGATGAAAGCCTTTTCTGTGCAGACTGAACTCCCAGCTGTGATGAGAATGCATTGAAATGTTTCCATTGTTAAAAACTTGATCTTGATCATTCATGGAGAGACGACTCCGTTCCGTCACAGTTTACTTTAAATAGAAGTTGAGTTTAAGGTCAGGATTGCAAATGTAAATCATTTACAGGAATACAGGCTGACTTTTTGTTGTCGGGAGACATCTGTGCTCCTCTTCACACGTTGGCATTCCAGCGGGACAGTATCTGTGGGAGCGGGTAATAGGAGGCGGTCAGCCGCTTGGCCGGGTACAGACGAAGAGAACAGATCCCCCATTTACCGAGTGAATCTAAGCGGCACGATCTGGGGCTGCCCTGTCCGTGTGACCACGGGGCGCAGAACGTGACTTCTTCATCCTCTCTGGAGCCCACACTTTGAATCATTTGCACTACATACGGAGGAAAACAACCAAATGAGTGGTGATCAAACAATACAACAGTCCGTTGGAATAAACGGATAGTCAAGGGTGGGGTGTGGCAGGAGTACACCCTGTGGCAGCTTTAACCTGGGAGTAAACATTAATCTGATTTGGAGTCTGGAGGATTGCTGCTTTGTGTGTGCTGTTCTGTACAGTCATGCTGTTGGATAACAGGAACACAGTGTCAGTGCGCTCGATCTGCCTGTTCCTGTGATACTGTTGTTGCCTGTGTCTGCTAAAAGAAGAGCTCTGCCTACTTTTACTTTCCATGCATAGTTTTCATTTCAATGTTTCCTTTGGATTTTACGAAGTTTTGTTTTTATTTGATTAAACTCAATTTGAACTTGTACTATTCCATATTTTACTCTGTACCTTTTGTTTATGTATTTACAACGAGGGTTGGGACAAACGGTTATTTTAATAATCAACTACTCGTTGATCATTTTTTCCAATTAGTCGACTAATCGGGTCATTCACAAAGTAGATGTAAAACACAAATCTTAACCATTATTAGCTTTAGACCAGGGGTGGGCAAACTTTTTGATTTGTGGGCCAGAAAGGGTTCTAAAATTTGGCATTAGGGCCGGACAAGGAGCAGATGGAAGGAGAGATTGGGTAATCAACCTCATAAATTAAAAAAGAGATAATATGGGAATTTAGAGAAAAACGCTTTAATTTGGATTTATAATTCACATATATTCATTTAAAAACAGAAAATTTGGGAATTTTAATTTCTAAATTTTGATTTTTGTTCTCTTTTTGGTGATCCAATGGGTTGATGTTCTTCAGAGGAAAATGTGAACTCAAAGAAATCCATAAAATCACCTTCTTACTCAGGAAAAAAACACACACGAATGCCAGAGAAACAACACCATTCATGAGAAGAAACCAGAAATACAATGAAAATAAAACAATAATTAAGATTTTTGATTCAATGTATTTTAATTTGGAGGGCCAGATTAAGTAGCTTAAGGGGCCACATGTGGCCCCCGGGCCGTAGTTTGCCCACCCCTGCTTTAGACTAACTAAAAACCAGATATCCTCACATAACATTATTGCAGATAATGTAAGCTTAATTTGGCCGCCAAAGATGCTAGTGGCGATAGCTGAAGATCCTGAAATTGATTGCTGAAAAAGCTGAAGCTAGTAGTCAACTAAAATATTAGTTAAATGCTAAATTGGCGTAAAAAATAGAAAAGCCTACGTTAGCCAAAACAGCTTGCATGTAGCTAAATATTAGCTAAACTCCGTAATAGCCTAAAAAACAGATCAATCCTAAATTAGGTCGGCGTCAGTCTCTTCAAGTGTCTGTAATTTGTCAGCCTCCAGACAGCCTTCAGCTTAGGATGACTGCAACCTTCCAGACGAGATCTGAGCATGACCACAAAGAAACGGAAAGAGAGAAAAGGTTAAGATCATACAAAGCAAATATGAGAGAAAAGTATGTACAACTCTATCACCAGAACAGCTAGCATGTACAGTAGCTGAAATACTAGCTAAACTCAAAAACAGCCTAAAAAATTTCAGAAATCCTAAATTAGCCAGAATAGCCAGCATGTATCTGAAAAATTAGCCAAACTCCAAAATAGCCTAAAAAATCTTAATAAATGTCAAAATAGTTCAAAAAGCTAGCAGAATGTCATCATAACTTTCAACTTTACAACACTCTGACTACATTTAAAATAAAGTAACGACCAATAGACTATTGAATTAGTCGTAGAGTATTTTAATAGTCGATTAGTCGACTAATCGTGGCAGCCCTAATGAGCACTATCTGGAGTGTTCTGTGGTTATTTTGATGAAAAATAGATGACAGGGATCCAGCTCAATACATTTCTGTTTCTTTACTGTCTCTTTAATTTTTAATGGTCTTGTGTTCTCTGCTTATTGTGTGTATGAGTTTTATTGCACTTGTGGATTGAGTGAGATTGAGTTCTAAAAGCAGTCCAGCGGTGTGTAAAACTATAAAAGTTGCATTTGGAACCTTTCTTTTCAAATGATGGGATTAGTGGTGATTCCACACAGCGTACCTGTTTGCACAGAGATGTGACTTTCATGAACCAATCTGATCTTATGAACGGTGACAGAAATGCTCAAACAAACAAGCTCATCCATTCAGATGCTCATTTCAGAGAAGTTATGAACACAGTTCATGCAAGAACTTCAATAAAAAAAAGTAAAGGAGCAGTGCGCAGAGAGTAGGGCGGGGCCGGGGAGTGAAAAAAGAAAAGAAAAGGAAAGTTACGCAGCACGTACAAGTGAGCGCGTATTCATGTGTTTGAGTTTTTCTGTTTTTTAAAAAAGTGTTTATGTGTTAAAATGTTCCGTTAGTTCAATGTTCCAGTTCCGAATGCTTAATATGCAATTTTCCCTTGCCCACCCCCCAGAAAAGTTTTTGGATGAAGCTCCTCCCACAGCTCCGGGTTTTGGAATAACCATCAAGAAGCAACTTTGACGCATGTTAAAACAAAGACGATGTACAGTTCATGAAGAGAATTGATTTTAATAATGTGTGAACGAGGAACACTGCGGGGGTGGAGGAGGAGGGTTATCCGAACCGTGGCTAGTGACCCGTACGGACCACAGATTACCCATGATCCGTTATACCCCGAGCTGAGACTGAATGATCCGATCCAGTCAGGACTCTGGAATAAACAGGTTCTCTGTAAAAAGTATCCGAGTACTCAGGATACTCACAATTTGCTCTTGAAAATTCAAGTATGAATATTTGACGTCCAAGATCACTAATTCAAAATCTTAATAAATGTAATACAGTGTACTAAAAATAAAGCTCAAGCACAATGTATTTATTGCTTTAAAATGCGGGAAAATGTTGAATTTGACGTCTATAACCTATTTAAAAAAAGCGGAATGGACAGCTTCTGTCATCAGAAGTAAACACATTTTCAAAATAAAGTTTTTGAAGCTTCCCATTTTCAAAGCTAAACTATCGAGTTTTTTTTGTAGTTAGTTGAAAAATATGCGACTGAAGTTTCATTTACTGACATAAGTTCTGGAAAAAAAGAAATTTGCTTTAATTTTTTTAGCATCGCAGCTTTGGCTTCAGTGTTTACATCCTTTTGCATACAGTAACTCTTCAATCGATGATGCAATTAATAGAACTGCAGAAAAGCAGCTTGTCATGCCTGCTTTGCAACGAGATCCAATGCTATAGAAGTGTTTCATATAGAAAACCGGTATGAAAAGCTGCTTTTCTCAGATCCAGAATCTGCTGATTCATGGTGATCACGGGAAAAAGCAATAATTTATGTTATGTCAAAGAGTGTGTGTTAAAAGTTAAACACTCTCAGCAATCTGATTAAAACGTGTGCTAAATCTGAATTTACAAATATTGCAAAATTCACATGATCAATGTGTCATGTGACTTTTTCTAGTTGTTATTTTTTTTTTACTGCTGAAGTTAATCTGGAACTTGACAGAAATGTTTTTTAAGAGTTTCAGATTGTTTAAAATGACAAACGCCATTTCTATCTAAATCTTTGTGTTTTAATCAGTTTTGTTAAATCTCCTTTTCTTAAAAAAAAGGTTATAAATGATAGTGACAGATCATTGTAATTTTCCTACATCCAGTAAAAAGACGCGTATAGAAAGAGTAAGAATCCAGTCGGATCACCACCTAAGTAACGATCCACAACACTCGTTCTCTGATCAGTGCCAGAGCGTTGCAGGGTATTTCAACTGAACACTGACAGAAATCTTCAGCTGCAAGAAGATTGTGATCAATGCTGATAAAGTTGTGAAAAAATTCCAACAGAACACGTAAAGTGAGTTTTGAAAACGAAGTACCTGACTGAGCAGATCCCCTCCTGGGCAGTATGGTACTTGAAACCAGCCATAGTCTCAGAGGGTTGTGTTGATCTGCCAGCAGACTCTAAACGACATTAATTATAATTTCTTACTGAAAACTCTGCTCAACCTGGAAGTTAAGGACATTTTTGGTTAGTTTAAAAGTATGTCAACTTGTGCTCCAACAGCGATGGCAGAGGCTCACCAGGCAGTGGCGTTCCAGTTCACCATCACCCCTGAAGGCATCGACCTGCAGCTGTCCTATCAGGCTCTTAACCAGATTTACCTGTCCGGAGTGCGCTCCTGGAAGAAACGAGTCAGCCGCATGAGGGTGAGTTTGGGGGTCAATCCACTGGACTCTTCATTTTCTCATTAAGGTACTCTGTTTTCTGTTAATGATTCTGAACAGAACTTCTTTATCTGTCACAGATTCTGTTGTTCCACTTAAAAAGCCGAGTTTGGTCTGTAATGTTCATCATAGAAACTCTTCAACTCTAAGATACAGAATGTAATGAATGACTTTGATTTTTTTTTTTTAACGGTATTTAACTAAAACAAACGAATAATAATTATCTCCCTGAGCTGTAACTTCTTCTAAGACGCTTTTCTATCCTCCACTGGTTACAGTATCATTGTCCACACCCTTAAACAGTCAGACTGCAATCTCTCCACCATGATCAAGACCAAAGAGCTGCCTTAGGACACCAGAGACAAGATTGTGGCCTTGAGTAAGACTGAGTGAGCGGCTTGTAAAGAAGAGATCAGCTTAGAAAATGAAAGAAATACAAGATCACTGACGATTTCCCTCCACCTGGAGATCCATGAAAGATCTCACCTGGTGGAACTATGAGGAAACCCGAATTACACGTGATAACTGCTCAATGACCTGCAAGGGGCTGGGCCACATTAACAAAGGTTTCTATAGTAACGCACAATGTTATCATGGATTCAAATCCTGCAGAGATCTAAAGGTTCTCGTGATTAAACCGCCTGTGTTCAGACCAACCAGAAGTTCTCCAAAGACCATCAGGAGGATTGGGAGAAGGTCATGTGATCAGATGAAATCAAAATGGAACTCTTTGGTATGAACATGATTAACCATGCTTGAAGGGGTAACCCCGGGCTCACTCTCCATCCGGTCCAGCTCTGGTGTGGACGTCAGAATCTTTCCGTAACTTGAGTGAGTCACTCAAACTGTATCCAGTCTGGTCCGGCCTCCCGGGCGTTCCAAATCCGTTTTGTCTGCTTCAAATTTCATACTTTCCTTTAAAGACCATTAAAACAAAGTTTGAGGTTATGGACCTTTTTCACTTGAAATCAGAATAGTGACTTCCAGTGTTCAGGGTTTACAACAACAAAGCTGACAGCTGAACGCTCTTTAACACAATTTTACGTAAATAATAAAAGGTAACATTACCAATTTCAACAGAAAAATATATTTATTTTCTGAATGTCCTGCTGAACTATTTCTTCATTTCCTGTCTTAGATCGTTCACAAATCTAAATACATATTTAAATAATCCTTCAATATTTGAGGTTCTATTGAAAATATCGACCTTTGAGCAGATATTATTCTAACAGGATCTATTTTGCTTGATGTTATTCACATGTTTTTTTTTAGGTGTGATCAACACAAAAGCTGATGGAAATTCATGTTGGCCACACGTAACAGGAACAGCCATGGTACACATTGCTGCATGTTGGCCGCGTGTGTTTTAACTGCACTCAAGGCTCAATGTAGTTGTTGTAATAAGAGGAATTTGTTGCTTTTCGGGGTTGTTGTAAAAAATAAGAAAGCTTTTAATAAGAATATTTTTTTGAAGGTTTCAAATTATTGTTATCCTTGTTTACCTTTATTATCCTGCAGGGATCAGACGCGGTTCTGAGCAACAGCAAAGAGGAGCTACGTCAGAAAGTAACAGTTATTAGATTTTCTTTATCGTCAGACATGTTGAAATTATCTGACTTTATCTCTGTTTTTAGTGATTTTGTGAACACAGAAATCTAATCAACTTTAACTGGAAAGTAAAGATCTTCTGCAGATCTGCGTCTCATCCACGTCATGGAAAGTTAGCGTTAGCATTAGCATCAATTAGAAGAAGAAAATCTGAAAGACCTTCATAATCAAACAGCAGCATTCAGTGAAGTATTTCATTTATTCTTATTCTGATCAGCGCTTTATATTTCAATCTTATTATTCCAGATAAATCCTCCACTAGAAGTCTGCATGTCATGAACAGATGACAAAATGTTATTCCCAGAAAACGCAGCAGAAAACAGCAGCAGTTCAAGCAGAGGACTGATGTAAACAGTTCAACCAAGCTAGCTAGTCGATTCAGACTTCCGGGATCAACAACTCTTGTGAAAACGCTTTAAAGTGACAGATAGTGTCTCTAAACAACAACCTCTAAAGGCATTTCAACAGAAAAAGACAGAGTTTTGTTTCTTTTAATGTTAAACTCTTCGTGCTGCAGAGAGATGCTAAACAGCAGCTGCTAACTGCTACATGCTAGCGCCGTGATTTAACTCCTTAGGACCCGAGCTGTCCTTTGATATGCCTGTTTTATTTATCTGAAAGAGAAATAAAAGTGAAGAAAATTAACTCCTCTGATAATAAAACTGAATATGTGATGTCTTAAGAACTTAAAACAAAGAGCATAATCTTAAAAAACAAACAAACAAAAAACTAATAAATGAAAATGAATAATGATATGAGCGTGTCATGAACACTCATCAAATTCATGCTAAAAAGGTAATAATTTATTTTTAAGAATTCTAAATGAGGACAGGAATCACATTTGGTCAAAAATGTTCAATAACTCTAAAGATACTAAAGCTAAAGTCACTAAACTTTCTCACATGACTAATTATCACTTATAGAACAAGAAAATGTTTTTTTTTTTTTTCCGTAGTTTATATTTTCTCTATTTTTACTTGGCTATTAAACCTACTTCACAGAAGTGTTTTATTTAAGTTTTTAATGGTAAAAGAAGGTTAATGAAATATAATTAAGGGACAATACAAATCTGTTTATTCTATTTGTTTATGTTTAAAATATGTTACAAAAGTATCGGATCGGGACTCGGTATCGGCAAATCCACAAAAACCAATGACTCGGTATCTGACATCTGATCGGGACATCCCTAGCGTGAACCTACATGAGTCCGGAGTGTCTGCAGCAGAGCCTGTGGCTGCAGCAGGACCACAGCCATCCAGAGTCGATGCGAGTCTGCAAGGAATCGGACCAGACTCAGTGTGAGCCACGCTCAGAGAACTCCATACTCACTGTGAAGCATCAGACTCTTGAGAAGATCTGCATGGAGGAATAGCAGCTTCAGTTTCTTAAAAATGTAAACCATGTGATTTCCTGTTATCTTTTTTACCATCCGTAATTGTTTTTATGATGATCACGCTGGGACCAAACTGAGATTTATTAACTGAGATAAATTGCACTTTTTTGTCCCACTAATTTTTTTTTTTTTGAATTTCTTTCCTGTGTTTAACTTGTGTTGTAAAACAGCGGTGATAGTATGTTGTGGTCATAAATGTATAATCATACTTGTTTTCATCAGAAAAGCATCAGTGTTTATCAGCGGTGTTCTTCTGTGGTTACAGAACCGAGTCATCAAAGGCGTGTACCCCGCCAGCCCCTCCTCCTGGCTCTTCGTTGCCATAGGAATCCTGGCGACCATGTACATGCAGTCGGATCCCAGCATGGGGCTCATCGCCAAAATACAGCAGCACCTTCCACTGAGGTACCTGCAGACCTTTGTCCTTCAAAGGGCTTTTGTTGTTGCTTTGAATGTAGTTGTGTGTGCTCTGACCCGTGTCCTGGTTCTTCTCCATCGTTATCTGAGGCTGCTGCAGGAACATTGTCAGGTTTTCTTATTGTAGCTCAAAATAGGATCTGCTTATTTGAACAGAGCAGAGCAAAGTCGAGTGATCAACACCGTCAATTCAGTCAAGAGGTCAGAACATCAGACACGGGTCGCTCACTAAACCAACAGAGGGACGCACGTATCTGAGGTTATGTAAACACATTCACGCTTGGTACCTGGATAAAGAACATCATTCAAGTGAAAACAAATGATAGAGATTATTATAATAATGAGGATAACATTTCTGTTTTCTCGTTCTTGCTGTGTGTTTGTTAAAGCTTCCACCACTTCCTGTTGAAACTTCAAAGCTGCTAATAAAAACTGGTTCCTGAGTTCTCCAGTTTTATTGGTGGATTTTCAAGTCAACAGGAGCTTTTTTTTTTTATGATATATTTGCATTGAGGCTGGTTCCACCCCAGAGGCAGATCCACCTCAAGATCCAGTCACACAGGTCCAAATAAATTCAGTTAAATTCTAACCATGTAAAGCCGGTGAGTCAGTTTGGAGTGGTGTGGGTGGGGTTTCTGCGTCTGAACTATCCCCTATTTTCTCTCCTTTAACTGTTTCTGAAGGTTGAACTGATTTCAACTTCATTATACTACACTCTAATAACATCACTCACAAACTTTATCAAATTTATCCTCCCACATATTTAGTCATAAGACACAATCTAGTCAGCAAATGTTTATGTTCTTGGTTTGCCCTGTGATCCATAAAACCCGCTGGTGACTAACACAGGACACAGGACTGCAACTTATACAGAGAAACTGGATCCAGATCATGAACCTCCGTAGAAACACTGATGGTCATTAAAGTCCCCCTCAGAGGAAAATCCTGTTTTTTGAGTTTTTAAAATGTTTGTTTGGCATTTTTCTTATGAAAGAGAACAAATGTAGCTAGAATAGTTGCATTATCTGTGACAATGGTAGTGTGAATGCTTTTTGCTGAAGATGGTGACGCAATTTACTTTAATTGCTGAAAGGATTTGCTGAAAATACAAAAGCTATTTAAAAAATGTAGAATTTTGCTAAAAAAAACCCCAAAAAACTGGAGATTTTGTTAAAGAACTATGAAAGAGTGCTGAAGTTGACCTTAATTTCTGAAAAATTTGTTGTAAAATTGCTTTAAAATCCCTAATACAAGACAATTTTGTTGTTGGGTTGTTACTTAAATATTTAAACTCCAAATTGGTCTAAAAAAAACCTTTGTAGATGCCAAATTAGCCAACAAAGTTAGCTTTTTTTGTTGTTGCTAGCTAAAATATTAGCTAAACTCCAAAGTAATCTAAAATTCCTCAGTAAACTAAACATTAGCATGTTACCAGAATAGAAGCTACATTTTAAATTGTCATAAAAAAACTCAGTAGATGTCAAAGCTAGAACCTTGCTTAAATACTAGCTAAACTCCAAAATGGCCTAAAATTCCTGTTTGTTAAATTAGTCAAAAATGTCGCCAAAATAGAAGCTAAACTCTAAATCAGCCTATAAAAACTCCAGTAGATAACAAATTAACCAGAGATGTGAGCATGTTGCTAAAATATTAGCTAAGCTCCAATATTTTTGAACATGACTATAAAAGATGAAAACATAGCCCATGAATATATTTAAAGGTTTGTTGCTAATCTACTTAGAATTTAGAAACTTAAAGAATTTCTTTCATTTCCTATTTTCATATTTTGCTCAGTTTTTCAAAAACTCTAAAGTTTATGAAAACCAAAAATACAAGCAGTAATGTCCTGAATGAGCTCAACGTTTGATACCAAGTTTACTGAAATCTGTAAGTTTGATTGAGTTTTTTACTTGCTGAAAAAACTTACAGAAAGGAGCAGGAGAATCACTATAGTGTGAATGCTTACTAAGCAATCACACAAGAATAAATCATTTTGTTTTACATTTCCGAGTATTTCTCCTTTTAAATCAATCAAACAGTCTTGGACACACTCTGTTTTTCATCAATCATCTTCTTTCTGCTGCCACATGCACTAAACCCTCATCTGGTCCGGCTAGCGTGTCTAGTTCAGGTTCTGGAGAAGAGAAGATGCTACCTTCACATTGACTGCAGTCAAATGAGCCGCCGTTCACATTTCTGTGCTCCAATCAGCCGTCACTGGATTTTTGCTTTGACTTTCATCCAATACTTACGGTAGCAGTCCTGAGAACGCTGGAAAATCTCCACCAGAGTCCATGGAGCTTCTTGATGTGACCACGGAAATGTGAACGGCGGCTCATTTGACCGCACTTGGAAAGGCTTGTAAATCAATGAAAGAGCATTTGGATGTTAGCTTTCATTATTTTCTGCTCTGAGAAACCAATGGATTGAATGGATTGATCACAGCAACGTCAAGAAACATCAAAGAGTCTTTGGTGAACAGGAAGGAGAAAGAATCAGGATTTTGGAGGAAGTTCTGTCCATGAAGATCTGAGCTGACATCCGGATCAGAACCATACGGCTGGACATTACCCAGATTGATGGATGTTTTTATATAGCAGCGATGATTATTAATGCTAGCGCGATACAGAGCTATTATGATCAGACAGATGGGGTCAAGGGCGGGGCTACTCACCTCAGCTCCAAAAGCCACGCCCCCTTAGAGGGGATTTTGGAAACGGAGGCTTCAGATCATGAAAAATGACTTTTTAAGACATTTAGGTTGAGGGATTTTGGTTACAATTTTTATAATCATAATTAAAACACTACCGGGAGCGTTTTTTTATAATAAAGAAAAATCATTGGGGGACTTTAAAGCTTGGAGAGTTTAAAACACTGCTTGCTGCTCCATTCATACTTTATTTTAAACTTACTCCATTCTTAATCACTGGGAAGCTGGAGCCAACCCAGCTACTGAAGGGCATCTTATCACTTTCATTTTTCCCCATTAGGATACTACATATCATACAATGATTATAAGGATGTTTGTTTACTTTGCAACTGCGATAAACTCGTCTGGTTGGATTTTCAGGGGGAAGCCTGAACGAAATGTCTTTTTCAGACACATTGAAGCTGTTGTTTTTTTTCCTTCTTAATGAAGAAGCTTACCTTGGCTGTTTTTCTAAATTTGAAAATGTGTCGTCTGTCTTTCTGCCTTCAGTCTCCACGTGTCCCTGAGTGCCCAGGGTCAAACCATGGTGTCTGCGCTGGTCTTCAGCACCCTGCTGTGGCTCTCCCTCATCCTCGCCCTGAGGTTCTGCCTGAAGCTGCTGCTCTCCTATCACCAGTGGATGTTCGAACAGCACGGCAGAGTTTCCAACACCACCAAAATCTGGGTGGTGAGGCCTGTTTCTCTACAGCTCTATGGCTCCCTCTGTTGGCCGCTATGCAGAACTGCAGCTTTACTAACATGGATTGAAGTGATGACGGAAGGACAGTCCAACTGCATCCTCAGTGAATATTTATCGAGCTAGCTTAAAAACTAAATCATTTTTAATATTCATTAAATCCATTAAGTTGCTTATTTTAAGTGGTGTTTTCTACTTTTTCATCAAAAATGTTCCCTGCTGCCTAAAGGTTTCCTTATGTATCAACAACATTCTAATTTTGATCACTTTAAAAAAAAAAAATAACAGTTTCACCATAAAACTGAAAATCAGTGTTTGTTGCATGTTTTTTGGCTGAATAAAGCCATAACAGTTCTGTGAGGACGTTGCTAAAGTTCTGCTCTGATTTTTCTTTTTGGATTTTGGCTCTTTCTTCTTCGTGAACACAAAGCAGCGTTCAGGTTTCCTCCCACATGTCTTTAACATGCAGGCGTTTGTCTCCCTCAGACTCTGCTGCGGCTGCTCTCTGGAAGGAAGCCTCTGCTGTACAGCTACCAGACCTCTCTGCCTCACCTTCCAGTTCCTGCAGTCAGAGACACGCTGACCAGAGTGAGATCTTCATGTGGATTCTGCACCTGTGCATGAACTGTTCACAGTGGATAAATGCTTTTCCTCCTGTCCGCCTCTCCCAGTACCTGGAGTCGGTGCGCCCCCTGCAGACCGACCCGGAGTACAAGCGGATGACAGACCTGGCCAATGAGTTTGAGTCCAGCCTCGGCAACCGTCTCCAGCGCTACCTGAAACTCAAAGCTCTGTGGGCCACCAACTATGTAGGAACATGCATTTACACTCAACTGCAGTGTGTGTCAGTGTGCATTCATCACGAGTGACACCTCTGTGACTGTAAATTGTTTCAGGGGTTTCTTACATGATTTATTTTTTTGTTTTTATAAGAATAATATGAATAAAAGACACAATGAAAACAGTTTTTTTGCAGTTAAACTAGGGCTGGGCGATAAAACGATAATTATTGATATCGCGATAGAACATTTTTTCGATAGAAGAATGAGTCTATCGCGATAGACTTTTATTTTGAAGGGTCCGCAAATAACACTTGCTAGCGAACAGTTTCTCCTATTTGACGAATAAAAGTTAGAGAGTTAGTCTCCACAGGGCGAGTAAGTGTTTGTATCTAATTATTGTGTTTATTAGCTCTCATTTCGGTCATTTTTTGGACTCCACTCCGCGTCCTTCGTCTGCATGAAAGGTAAACAAACGCGCACGAGTCGACTTCTACCAGCAACCCCCGCTGCCGCTGTGTACCTCGCGCCCCGCGAGCTTTATTACAATCAATCGTCTGTCCACGCCGAATGCATTTGGGGTCAAATTGATTTAATGTACACTGCATTAGTTTTAACAAGCGTCAGATTTGATGCTCGTCGGTCATCAGAAAGTCTGTTGCTCTGATGCCCCGCTGAGTGTGGAAGAAGCTTCTGTCAAAACTTTTCTGGAACTCTTCGTGAAGAACGTGGATACCGAGAGATTGATTTATATTGAAGAGCTGAATAAAAACATCGGTACACATCTCCGTGTCGGAGTTCAGGAGACCTTCCAGCGAGGAGCGGCCGCTGTCGCACTCCTGCACCCAGCTGGCAAGAGCCGAGAGGTAGAGCTAAGGCAAGCCGTTAGGGTCAAAACCAGAAACCATAACCAGAAAAAACACGGGTATGGCAGTGCGTCACCTGGACAAGTGCTCTGCTTAATGATACTTATTTGACATATTTAAATGTTGCCGCAGTTGGTTTCAATACAACAATTAATACCAAAAATAATGAAAGTTTAATTTCAAAATTGCAGTTTAATTTGGTGGGATAACATATGAAGCATTCCTTTCTCTCTCCAGACATGTACATGTAATCAGAAAATACATGTTTTGTTTATGTTCACTGTTCAAAATGTGTGCATTAATGCTTTTAAGTACTTTTTTTTTAAACATATATTTTTAACTTTTTAAAAAAAGTAATTTTTTCTTCTTTTTTCTTGTTGTTTTTTTTACTTGTTACTGATCCGATAAATGATCCAAACCGTGATCTTAAAGCCGTGACATGATCCAAGCTGTGTGTTTTGTGATCCGTTACACTGCTACTAAATACAACAAAAATAATTTGTAGTATATTAATACATTTTTGTTATGTGAATGTATTTGTAGACTTAATGCTTTGTTTTTTAATGGAACTGAAGAAACAGTTTAGTATCTATTTCATAAACTTTTGAAACTTGAAAGCTTTTGCTTTAATTTTCAGCTTAGTTCATTTATATATATATTTTTGGTTATTAAAAAACTAGTTGCATTATTTCCATTGGATCTGTTATGCTTAGTGTGATAGGAAATAAATATTTAAATGTAAACAACCTGATGATGAATTTACATTTCATTTTTGAGCCACAAAGTGTTCAAATATAGTTATTTGGTTTATATCGTGATCAATATCGTTATCGCGCAATATGTAAAAAGCTATATCGTGATATAAAAAATCCCATATCGCCCAGCCCTAAGTTAAAGTTATAAAATATTTCAGAAGATCTGAAAATAGATGAAAATAAGGCCAACACGTCTCCTCTTTTAATCCTTGTGCTATCTTCTCGTGCTGCCACACGATTGTTCTAACAGTCGACTAATCATGATCATTTTTTCTGATTATTCGACTAATCGGATCATCTGCGAAGTGGATGTAAAGCACACACAATTAAGATGATAGTTTATTAAACTATTAAAGAATTGTGCAGCGTTGGTCCTTCATTAGTTTCTAGTATTAAAACAAGATTAAATCAAATGAGTTCAGCATCTGAAACAAAGAAGTGTTTTTCACTCAAGATAAAGTTTTGATCTCACTGATTCAAATATTAAAAACACAACTTTGTTCAACTTTACTACACTCTGACTCCACATAATGTAAAGTAACCACTATTAAATTAGTCGTCGACTATTTCAATAGTCTGATTAGTGGCAGCCCCACTATCTCATGGGGTCCAGACGACCCAAGTCTTACATTGACGTGTTTTCCGTCCCATGTCACGGACACTAGTGAAAATTATTAAAAAAAAGTCAATATCCCTAGAATAGTACAAGGGTTAAAGACGCGCTGCCATGAAATAGTGTTTTTGAAATGTTCTTGTTGCGTTTTTTTCTGATGATGGGGGACACACGTAAAGAAAACAAAAATTAAAATTGCATTTCTGACCGACTTTCTTTGAGCAACAAGTTGCACTGGGGTATAAGTAGCAGTAGCCAAAAATGCATAATATTAAGAATAGAAGTTGCAGCCCCAGTCAAACTATGAAGAAAAAAAAAAAAAAAAACATACACTCCAACAAATATAGCATTTGTTAAAAAAAAAGATCATATTTTTTAAGTAGAAAGCACGCAATATAAAGCAACAATTAGTCGTTGCTTTATATTATATGGAGTCGAAGTGTAATAAAGTTGAAAGTTATGACATTCTGCTACTTTCTTGGACAATTTTGGTACTTATTAAGGTTTCTTTGGCTAATTTAGAGTTTAGATAATATTTCAGCTGATTATGCTTTTTTAAAAAAAATTTTTTTTAGGCTAATTTTGCATTTAACTAAAATTGTAGTCTGCTGTCACCTTCATCGATTTCAGCTATTAATTTCAGCGTTTTCAGCTTTCAGCACTAGCATCTTCAGTGGCCAAATTCAGCTTACAGCATTCACACTATCTAATTTTAGCTAGTTTAAAGCTAAGGATGGTTAAGATGTGTGTTTTATATCCCGTTTGTGCATGACCCGATTAGTTGACTAATCGGAGAAAATAATCAGTGATAAGTCAACAATTAAGATAATAATTTGTGGCAGCACTAATTTAATTTGTTTCCACCTGATATTTGCTGTAAAATGTTTAAAACAGTGTTTTTTTTTTTTTTTTGCATAAATTTGTGCTCTAGAAAGTGAACAGTGAAAAATCCTGATGGAGACTTGAGTTTTATTTTGAAAGTTTTTCCTGCAATCTGTGCTGCTTTTCATAGTTTTTCTGATCATGTAGCTTTATTTAAAGTTTGGTTTGAAGTGAACTAGAATTAAAAGCTTCTCGTCTGTTTGTTCAGGTCAGTGACTGGTGGGAGGAATACATCTACCTGAGGGGGCGGGGCCCAATAATGGTCAACAGTAACTACTACGGCATGGTAACCAGCTCCCTGCTCATTCTTCCTGCTTCCGTCTTTGCTTCTCTTCTCCTCATCCCGTTTCAAACCTGACGTCTTCTTTCCTGTCAGGACTTTCTGTACGTGACTCCAACCTCGGTGCAGGCGGCCCGAGCAGGCAACACCATCACGGCTCTGCTGCTGTACCGGAGGAAGGTGAACAGGGAGGAGCTCACGCCGGTGAGGCTTCACCACGCTCCGCTCAGCGTTTACACGTCTCTGCGCTGATTCAGGAAATGACAGGAATGTTTGTGTTTGTCAGAGTCGCGTTCCGGGCACGGTCATCCCTCTGTGTGCAGCTCAGTGTGAGAGGATGTTCAACACCACCCGCACCCCCGGAGTGGAGACCGGTAAACATATTCCCTCGTTCATGTTGCTGCTGCGCTCGTCTCTCTGGAGTCCACTTTGCCTTTTAGTGATCAGTCAGGGAGAAAACTAGAGTGTAGCCAGGTGAAAACACCGGTCAGAGACTGAAGGAACATCTAAATCCAGAGTGTAGAAGGAAATTCTGTTGTTTTTGGAAAAATCATCTAGAGAAAAATAGTAGGTCTGGGAATCAATTATAAAAATTAACTAATCGCGATAACTTTTTTTTTTTTTTTTTTTAGTATTTGCTGGCCACTTATTATCTGTGAATGATCACAAAATGAAATTGCGCGCACAAAGCTTTAAATTTAGAACATTTAGTAGAATTTAAGGCTGTAAATCAATCATCAATCATCAAAACATCTGATTAATCACACTTGTGTGTTGCGATTTATCTTTTGTTACGCCCCGTTAGGTCTAGGGGTTTGAGGCGTAGCATAAAGGAAAATAAAGAAAACAAAAACACAAATGTCTCCATAAAAAGTTTAACAGCTCCCTTCTCATGGGCTGGAGGTCCTCATGGTGCTTTTAAGGTGGCTCCACCTGGTTTGGGCCAATGGGAAGCCACACCCTCCAGCACCACACCTGAAAGAAATCAAAAGACAGACACACAAAACAAAGATCCACCCAACACAAAGAGGTCCCACTCTGACAGAAATACACAGAACAAAACCAAATACGGTGACAGCCGTAACACACTATATGCTGTTTTTGAACAAAAACAGGTCAGAGGGAAAATTTCTCCTTCACTTTTTATTGTTTGACATTTAAATGTATCAAGCATTAACCCAGAAGTGTAATTTGTTTGTACAAAACACATCAAGTGTCAGATGAGCAGAACTCTAAAGACTTTCATGTCTGCAGTATTGCTCCAAGAAAACAAAAATACTGACGTACAGCCGTAAGTGACAAGGCTGCAGACCTAAAACAAAAAGAGGTTCCAGTCACTGTTCTGTATCACTGTCCAGGCTACTTTAAAACACTGTTTTATTTCATGTTCTGGAAAAAACCAGCAGTAAGAGGTGAGCTTTCTCTCTGAACTGAAGCTTTATCTAACTGATCATGATTATCGGTGTTTAGATCGCTTTTCTTTTCTGCTGCTGTGTAGACTCGGCGACGCTTGTCGTGTTACCGTGAAAACGCACCGGACCATGAATCAAACAGTCGCTTTTGGTGAAAAAGTAATCTAAGTGACAAGATTAAAGTACTAAAAACCGACTGAATATGTAAATACTTATTGTACAAGTGGGATTAATACCTGGCGAGGTGTTTTGATGCACGCCGTGGAAGCTCGCACTGCCAAGGCAAATCGAAGGACTGCTGCCCCGTGATGTGTGATTAAGTAAAGGACAATACCCGACGAAGTGTGTGTCATGAGAAATTAACTCGACGCGAAGCGGAGGACGGTTGCTTCCACAAAGTGTGTTAATTTCTCATAACGCGCACTTTGAAGGGTATAATCTTTCTTCTTGTTATCTCTTCAGTTTAGATCACTTTTTCACAAAAAGTGGACTATTTGATACGTGATGCAGCTTGTTGACATGGCAACACGCCACTCAGCTGACACAGACTGAAAAGTGTTGCACATTTGAAAGGAAAACCAGACAAAACCAGACAAACACAATCAGCTTCTGTCTGTGTTTCATTTCACAGCAGGTTGTGTAGATGCTGCTCTTCTGACCTGCTCAAAAGACAGAAACTCCCCCTTGTGGTGAGACAGAAGAATACACCGTTCAGTACGTCGAGTGCAGTGTCTGAGTAGTAGACTAACTCATTAAGAAAACATACCAAAAATAAGCTTATGGGGCGGGGGACGGACTAGTTTGTCAGTATGTCCTCCTTTACCTTTCAAAAGGAAAGCGATATATGTGCTGATCAGGTTAAATAAAGCATCAGTTCAGAGAGACAGTTCACCTCTTACTGCTTGTTTTTGTCCAGATGATGACACAAAAGTTTATTTTGAAGAAGCCTGCCCAGTCATACAGAACATTTAGGCTGGTATAATATATATTACTGAATATTAACACTTTAATAGGGTCAATTGATTAACGGTTAATGTGTTAATGTGCACAGCCCTGAAAAAGATGCTTTTATTGTTTGAATTGAACCCCACAACAGTAAAGTTCCACTCGTGCTTTGATGAAACGTAGATTTTCTGAAGCGTCCCGTGAGCAGATCAGCCCCTGGAGGAGAGAACATGTCCTGCTGTCTTTCACAGATGTGCTGCAGCACTGGCAGGACAGTGAGTTTGTGGCCGTGTACAACAGAGGGCGCTATTATCGCCTGTGGGTGTACAGAGCGGGCCGGCTGCTGTCGGCCAGAGAAATCGAACACCAGATGCAGTGGATCCTGGATGATCCTTCCCCCCCGCTTCCTGGAGAGGAGAAACTGGGAGCGCTCACTGCCGGAGAACGGTAACCGTTTCCACGCCGCTCCTTCCTTTCTTTTTTCACTTCTTTTTTTGTCTTTTAACTCCTTCCTCTAGAGGTTTCCACAGACAAACGTCTGCCTTCATCTAACACTCTCCTCTGCATCCTCCTCACTAACATTCATGTTTTATCTGAGGAGAACAAACCGAGTCCTAGTAAAGAAAACACACATTTATTCTTAACCCTTTAATCCTCTGGACCTGAATGACGCTCTCAGGCGTCCTGCCCTGCAGCTGGGATATCAGCGTGACAAAACTGTCTAAAATAAACTTATTTGAATATTCTTTGAATTATTTCGTTGGCATTTAATTGGAGTTTTAAGAGAAAAGTGATCATTTATTTTAACAAATAAGGTGAAAGATGAACGTCAATCCTACTGCTGCATCGCAGAACGAAAGATCTGCTGTGGTGGGAGGAGCTAAATGAAGCTGTCTGTTATCAGTAATACAATAATAAGGAAACCGATCATTATTTTATTTTAAGATGGGGACCAACATTATTTTTTCACTGGAGTTGACTAAAAATTGCGGAAATTCTGCGTTTCACAACAAAAGTCCCATCCACCAAATTTGTGGGAGGCGAGCAGTTCAGAATGGACAGACACGCCTCCAACAGTGAGCAAGCTCCAGCAATTGGACCCGAAATCCTGCTGGATCAAACTTTTCCTAAAATATTTTCATTTATTATTTTTCACAAGCCCACTAAGTAAAATATATTAGAAAAGAAAAAACAGAATTCCTGGAAAAATGTGAAATGAACAGCAGTGTTTTTAGGAGAGAAATTCTTATATTATAATATTTTTCTATTTTATTTACATAAGAAAGATGACATCTTGGAGCTGTGGGGTCTGCGGTGTTCCTCCATCAACAGAAACTCTTCATTTGTGGCCCAAACACATCTGTGAAACTCTCCTGGATTTAATTTGAATTTTCATTCAAAAACATGATTTGTTTGTGAACAAAATGTATTCTTGTGGTTTTTATGAAATGACAGACAAAACCTTCATTCTGTGTTTTAAAACAGTTCTTTAAACATTTGTGGGGTTTCCACAGCAAAAGAAATCCCCTTTTTCCAGGTGGAATTTTCTGTTTTTGGATGATCTAGTGTGTGAATACAACATGTAAAAATGACAACATAAAGCTAGTGTCACATAGGAGAGGTTGTGCTGATTAAAATGACACTAAAGAAGGTAGTCTTTTAAATTGAAGATAAAGTAAACTCAAAGGTAGACAAACCGAGGCCCTATGTTCTAAAGGGTAAACCCCTGTCTGCTTGGACATTTTTTATTCTTTTATCACATAATCTCTCTAAAATATGTTTACAGAGGGAAATCTTTTGCATCTTTTTATCCAGAATAAATTTAACCTTTAACTTCACTCAAAGAAATTGATTTTTTTAGGGCCGGGAATCGATTTAGAAAAAAAACAAACTAATTTATCGCAAATCTGGAAAAAATTAATCGCGATTAATCGCAATTTAAAAAAAAAACTGTTAGAATACTTGCTAGCACTTATTATCTACAAATAATCACAATATGAAATCACATGCAAAATTTTACATTTAGAACTTTTTGAATTCTTTGACTCCTAGGGTCTAAAACATAGTTTACTTTTGAATTTTTATATATTTTGAATTTGAAAGATGACCTGCTTACTAAATTTTAATCAGCACAACCTCTCCTATGTGACAATACCTTTATTCTGTTCACACAACAGACATAAAATCAGGAAACAGAAAATTCCATCTGGAAAAAATGGATTCATTTTACTGTGGAAGCTCAAAAAATATTTATTGAACGGAATGAAAGTTTTAGATGTAATTTTATAAAAACAATAAAAACAAACATTTTCAACAAACTAATCAACATGTTTTTGAAAAAAAAATCCTGACTAAAGTCACAGATTCCTTTGGACCACATATATTTGTGTTGATGGAGGATCATCCCAGACCTCACAGCTCCATCATGTCATCTTCCTGATGTGCCTTCTGCTACCAGGAAGATCCCAAAATAACAATTTCTCACTGCTGTCCAATTTTTTTTCATCTTTTTCTTTTCCTCTCTTAAATGATCTTGATTTGTGTTTGTGATAAATAATATTCTTTCTTTTTTTGGGAGAAAATTGACCCAGCTGGATTTCATGTCTGCTCGACTAGAATCTGTTCTCATGTGAGGATGGGGGGCGGGGTCTGTCCATTCTGAACTGCTCACCTTCCGCGACGTCGGTGGGCGGGACTTTCAGAGAACAATAGTTCCCTACATTTTTAGACAATGCCGATATTTGTTATTGTGGAAATTTAATGTGGTTCTCCATTCCAAAATAAACTTAGGTTGGTTTCCTCCTTGGATTTCTCATAGCAGACAGTTGCGTTTCGCTCCGCCCTCGTCCTTCCACAGGAAGTGTGCAGCTGCTGCTCTGCGCTGCAGCTGTCAGGTTGAAGTCGGTTCTCCAACTTATTTCTTAAAATGGAAGATCACTTTTGACCAAAAACTACAAAGAAGAGCCACATTATGTCTTTCATTTAATCAAATCTCAATCACAGAATATAAAGAAGCTTCAAGTTTCTCTTAGACAGAGTTTTATTACGCTGATCTCACAGCTGCAGGGCAGGACGCCAGAGGACGCCAGAGGACGTTAATGTGTGAAATGACAGCTAAAACAAAAAAATGGATTTATGTTTTCTGCAAGTTTTTCTTATAAAAACTCTGAACTGATTCAAAGGTTTTGAAAAATGTTTTTACTGGAGCTTCAAAAGTAGCCGTTAAAAGCTCATAGCCTACGAGTGAAGCAGTCGCCGCCATCTTTTTGATGGCGGACAAAAGTTTAGTTTAGTTTCTTGAAGGAAATAATCTGTGTGAGAAATATTTTGCTCTTTTTGATTGATTGTTTTCCTGCTCCTCTACTGTCCATCCATCTCCCCATCAATATGAACCATCTTCCCTGCTGAAGAAAAGCGGGCCCAAACCATGATGCTGCCACCACCATGTTTGACAGTGGGGATGGTGTGTTCAGGGTGATGAGCTGTGTGGCTTCTACGCCAAACAATGTTTACCACTGTTGTCAAAAAGTTGGACTTTGGTTTTATCTGACCAGAGCACCTCCTTCCACATGTTTGCTGTGTCTCCATGGTGACTTATGGCAAACTTTAAACCACTCTTTTGATGGATGCCTTTGAGAAATAGTTTTCTTCTTGCCTCTCTTCCATAAGGGTTAGATTTGTTCAGTTTACGACTGATTGTTGTCCTATAGACAGACTCTCAGCTGTAGATCTTCCAGAGTGATCATGGACCTCTTGGCTGCATCTTTAAGTGAATCAGACTGTTAATTGTGAATAAAATGGATTCATTTAGATCAAAGTCAGGCCTCGAGGGCCGGTGTCCTGCATGTTTTCCAACCAACCTACCACTGAAGCTCCGTATTGGCTAAACACACCTGATTCAGGTAATCAGCAGCAAACAAGGCAGCATTTTTGGAAAACCCGCAGGAGGCCGGCCCTCGAGGACCGACTTTAAACACCCCTGATTTCGATGAATTTGTAAGACTACAACATGATAAAAGGTTTCTTTTGCCTTCTATAAATTGTTGAATTGTGTGTTCTAAGTTGTCGTGCAGTGTGCAGACAACCAAAAACTTTCTAGGTTCTGTTTTAGTGACCGACCTCAGGACAAAGGTAGTAACAAAAATGAGACTCGATAGCAACAGCTTCTGTCAGGAGTCTGACACTGAACGCTCACACCTTTCTGAAAAACAAAGAGAAGCTCCACAGCAGCATTTGTTTTTCTTTTTTTGGGCCTAATCGTTGAGACGAGCATATGCTCTCCTCGGTCTTAAGTGCATGGGAGGGCAGCAGAGATCCCCCACCGCACTTCCGGTGTGAGGGAGTGTGGCTGAGCGTTCCCTCGGGCGGGAACTGCGGACCCTGCAGCAGGCGCCGTGGCGGTACGGCTGGGCCAGACGGAGGGAGACGGTGGCTCCCGCAGGCTGGAGGGTCCCTCCTCCTGGGACCCGGCTCAGCAGAGGCTGTCTGATGATAGGAAGCATGTGGCGGTCAGTGAAGTTAAACACGCATGTACAGTGACGTGTATATCAGAGGATGTTTGGTTGTCAGTTCTGGATGTCAATCAAGTGACTTATTCATGGTGAGGATGATCGTTCACCGACGGCAGTTTCTTTTACCCACACGTCCTTCAACATAGTGAGGCTCCCTCTCGCTGTCATCGTTGCAAAAGCTGACCGACTTTTGGCTATTTTGGAGTTACTCTAATCTTTTAGCTTGATGCTAGCTTTGATGGCTAAATTACACAATTTACCAGATTTTTGGGCTATTTTGCCGTTTAGCTAATATTTTAGCAAGCTCTTAGCTTCAGCGTCTTTCAACGTTGCTGTGCTGCAGCTTCTTGTAGTTCTTAACATGTTTATATCATCTCCCACTGAACCCAGTTTTGAAATCTTTTTTTGTTTTTTTTGTCCTGTCAGGGTTCCTTGGGCTCAGATTAGGAAGAAGCACTTCAGCTCTGGGGTCAACAAAAGGTCTCTGGACATCATTGAGAAGGCCGCCTTCTTCATCACTTTGGATGATGAAGCTCAGGGCATGAAGGGGGACGACCCGACGGGAAACCTGGACCGCTACGCCAAGTCTCTGCTGCACGGAAAATGCTACGACCGGTAAGGAATGTTTGAGGTCTGACTTACTTATGAATTATTTCAAAAATATTTCATACATTACATACATATATTCTGATCCAATGGCTTGTGCTCAAATGTAAGTAAAAGCTCCCTGGTCCATACGGAGCCACGGGTCGGGCCAAACGGGTACCGCGGATCACCCGCTTCCTCTTCCCCCGCTGCCTTTTCTCACGCACGTATTAGTTAATCGTCTTTGTTTTAACTTGCGTCAATATTCCTTCTTGATAGTTATCCAAAACCCCAAGCTCCCGCCACGTGTGGGAGGAGCTTCCGTCAAAAACTTTTCTCGAGTTTGTCTTGGATGACGTGCATACTTAGATATTGAGTCTATTTATTTTGAAGAGAATAAAAGCATCGATGCTCGTCTCCAAGTTTGAGCTCAGAGCAGCAGCTGATCTGTTACGGGCTGTCTGGGGAAGGCAGTACGGCAAGCCGAAAGGATCAAAAGTCGCTTGGAAAAGCGGGCGTGGCAGAGCCTCCCCTGCAGATGTACCACGGATGATGATCACTATGTGAAATATTTAAATGTTACCACAGTTGGTTTCAATACTACAATTAATACAAAAAAATGATGAAAGTTTTATTTTAACTTTTTCATTTTAGATTTAATTTTGACAAGTGGCAAGAAAAGATTGCACATTCAGCATTCTTTTCTCTGTTTTTGTAGATTTGGTCTGCAGACATATAAAAGTATTCAGAAACTGCATGTTTTTACAGTTTTGTTTTATGTTCAAAGTTCAAGGATGCGTGAGTGAGTGTATATTTATGCTTCGAAGTACTTTATTTTAGGTACTTTATATTATTGGTCTAGCTGGGGCAAAGAAAACTAAAGTGTATGCAGATGGCTTCTAGTATGACTTCCGCCCCATCATCTATCATCTATTGTAAAAGTATTCCTGGTGGTCTTCTAATTATGAAAAAATAAAAAAAAAATTTAGGGCAGTGTTTTCCAACCTTTTTTGAGCCAACGTACACTTTTTCCTTACAAAAATCCCACAGCACACCAGCAACAGAACATTTAAGGAAAGAGAAACTTGTCTGTGATTATGTTTAGTTCCTTCACAATCTCACATGCTTTTGTCAAAATTGAATTACAAAAAATGTGAAGCTGCAGCTGTTTTTCCTGAGAGTTGCGATCGTTTTTATTAACAGTTCTCAGCTAAATTAGTTTAAAATTTGCCCAGTTTAGTGTTTTTCCTCCAGTTTATTAAAATGCAATTTCATGTAACTTTCCAAAAAAAATATATATAAAAAACAACTCTCCTTTTAAAGGGTAATTTAGATTTCATTTATTTATCTTTTTGTGCAAAAGCTATTTTTGAGCACATATATGATCACAACATGTTTGATAGATTTTAGACAAAAACACCAACATTATCTTCATGTTTATAAGTTTAACTACACAAAGACGTGAACACGCTGAAGTTTTGTTAGTTCAAAAATATCATTTTTACCAAAATGTTTTATTTATTTTTTTGGTTATAGTTTGTTTCAGTTCAGTTTAAATGTGTCGGACACTAAACCTAATCCATTTCTGGACAGGCATCGATCTATGGCAAGTGAAAAGTATTATAAATCACCAGGAAGGGGGCGTACAGAACTGCAATTTGGCCATCGAAAATGCCACCAAACTGAAATATCTGTTTCTCTTTCTTTGGACTTCTTTGGCTAACATAATTAAAAAAAATTAATCTATTGACGAGACAATACATTTAAATCTAGTATTAACATTATATGAACATGCCTTCCTGTTATTTTCCTTGTGGAAAATGTAATATTTCCTTAAAACAAATTAGCAACTCTTACAGTCACTTTACAACCCCAGTGGAAAAAGTCCTGGAGCTGCAGTTTTAATAAAGAAATACTCAAACATAATTTTACGTCCTATTATTTATCCTCAATCATGGGAAAATGCCACAAGAACATGTAAAAACACAAAGTATAAAAAAAAAACATATGAAAAAAAACAATGTAAAAACATCTTTTTCTTTTTTTTTGTTCAGGTGGTTTGATAAATCTTTTTCCATCGTGATCTACAAGAACGGGAAGAGCGGCCTGAACGCCGAGCACTCGTGGGCCGACGCGCCCACCGTGGCTCACCTCTGGGAGGTAACGTGCAAAAGAAATAATTTCATCTCAAAGTGCCCATTTTCATAAACAGAGGCTTGGATCTAACAGATTAGAATCAAGCCCGCCTCTCTGCCAGAATCTGGTGTGTTTAGCAGGGTGGGTTTTTTTTAAACAAATTACTGGTATTCCCGGGATATACAATAAACTCTTTTGTCACATCTGAGACAGCACGCGCTATGTCTACTTTGATGTCTACTTTGGATAAGTACAGACACGTGTCTGACTGTTTTTTGCGAGCGAGCGACCACTCTGCCATCTGCCTGCGTTTGTTCTCTGTGTGTCGGCGCAGTGCCGCAGAGCTCCTTCCTCGCAAAGTGCAGCTCCCAAAGCGTGAGAAGGAGAAATGCTCCGCCTTCATCAGTTTCATCAAACAAAGCGGTGCATGCTGCGTCCACGCTGCTGTCGGACCGCTATGCTAGCACCGCTAAGCAGCACCGATGAGACTGAAACTTTTGGCATGAGCAGACAAGTTGTAAAAACTGAGCGGTGAGTGAGGAAGCGTCGGCAGTTTAAGGGTATAATTATCGGTCTATTTTATCAGCACATTTTTTTCTTATCAGAATTATCGGCGTGACTTCATGGTGTCGATTATCGCCCGATAAATATCCGCAAATGTTGTGCAACCCTAGTCTTAAGTATTGGTCTCCTTTGTTATCGTCACGCTCAGCATCCAGGTCACTAACCTGAAGGTGTTCTGAAGCCCCTCCCCCTTAGGGTAGAATATAATTAACGTTTGGAACCACATGAGAAGTCAAATCAAACTTTGATTTTTAAGAAGAGTTTCTCATACTGTAGGGAACACCATGTGCTTTTTGGCATACTACTATCTTTTAACATTTTTGCTGCCACATCAGCCGTTTTAGGCCACAACAATCATAAACATCTACCGCAAAATCATGTCTAAATATTTACCCCAAATTACTTTGGGGTTTTTTTTGTTTCTTTCTTTGACTTAGTTTTCTTTTATGTAAAAATTCAATTTGTGTTGTTTTAAAAATCAAAACGAGCAATTAAAAAAAAAATCTCCTTCTATTATATATAGATCAGAATTGAAGGTAAAATCCTTTTTAAATTTTCTGGCATCGTTCTATTTTTTAGTTTGTTCCAGGGAAGCCGTGGAAACGTTTTCTAGAGATTACAGAGAGGTTTTCAGGTACATGGGGAGCCGGCGTGGGCGTCCCTTTGACCTTCTCTGTCTGTCTGTGCAGTACACTCTGGCCACTGACGCCTTCCAGCTAGGCTACACGGAGGACGGACACTGCAAAGGAGAGGTGGAGCCCTCACTGCCCCCCCCTCAGAGGCTGAGCTGGGAAATTCCATCAGAGGTACGAGACGACGCGTGTCTGGGTCTGTGAGGATGAGGGGCGGCTGTGGGGTAACATAGCTGTCAATATTCATGAAGACAAAGGCCCAATCCGAATTCTTCTCCCTTCCTCTTCATTTAGCCCTCCAAACAGAGAGTTATGATAAAATGGTGTCTCATAATTCAGACGTCACTTTCGTTCGATGATGTCATCAATAATAGCTGGTCCAATGTAAAATTGAGTTCCTACTAATACTAATAATAATAAGAGTTGTGATAATAATAATAAAACATATCAATAGCATTTTAAATAAATATTGAATGCCTATTTTCTGTTTGCATCCTTCTGAGGTAAAATGTGAAAATTACCTTCTTATACAGGCTAATAAATTATATAACTTAACTTTATTTGAAAATAAAATAACTTAACAACTATGAATAAATCAACCATTCAGGCCTTGGAGTAGCAGGAGAAAATACATTTTGCTGCACACTGATCCACTCTGATGCACCCAAGCCAGATACCTGGCATCTTCTTTTGGATGCCGGTTCATCAATGTCAGGGCTCAGGGTTTGGCTGAAGAAACCTTCATTATCTAACACAGGTGTTCATCACTCACACGTCTCCTGTCAGGCGTTTTCTTCATCTTCATTGAGGACAGCTATGTGACCCATATGTTAACAAAGACGTGGAGTTTCCCAAAGGGAATGGGAGTATTTGTTTGCTGAGTGAGCAGGAGCAGGAAGGAGGTCTCCAGATAGGATCAATGTTCTCCTGAGTTGAGCTGCTCAGGAACTCAGACCTCTACAGGAAATGACAGTGATGTGGAAACACAACGGAGTATAAGGGCCAGTTTAAAAACAAACAACAAAAAAAATTATCACAGCTTTAAATCTCATAACTGTTAAATTGAGATTAAAGTAGTATATTTACGACTTTTTCACGTAAATTTACAAGAAACGAAGTCATAAATGAACAAGAGAAGAACCAAAGTTAGTCTGTTTATCAGAAGATGAAAAACATGGGAAATCTTGTGAAACTTTACTACCAGATTTAGAAATTCTGAGCCTTTTGGCGACTCAATCTGTCAGTGAAGCGCCGAGCGCACTGTGTTTTTCAGAGAACTGCACACAGCGTGGAGATCTGTGTTTTTATGGTTTGGCAGCAGGGGAAATGGCCAAAGTTTGCTTGTAGCATCTGATTTTTCCCACAGGCAGATTTTAGTTTTAAAAGCTCTCAGTGATGCATACATATCTGTGATGATGCAGCCCCGCCCCTGCAGCTGCAGGTTCAGCGCATCCAGATGGCTTGAGATGTCTCACAGAAACGTTTGCTCCCAGAGCTCTGCTGTGTCAAAACTAAAGACGATACCGGCGGGCCAGCTCTAATATTAATTTGAAGTTGCTTCGCGGGTCAAATATAATTACACTGCGGGCCAAATTTGGCCCGTGGGCCAGAGTTTGACACCTATGGTGTATTTAGAGGATAGGATGCAAAAGAGAGTTTTACTGTACATTTTTTTCTAAATTTCCATATTATGTAAAAGAAAAAGGAAAAACATGTGTTTTTGTTGCCCTTCTCCAACTTTAAGCCCCTGCTCCTCAATAATCCTGTGCACGTCCCTGTCTCGGTGTAAACGGTGCAGCAGCAGATTGTTTTAGACCCTGAGGTGGTGGAGAACAGCCCTAGAAAGAGGAGCAGACAAGCTGCTCAACTCATTAGGTGGTTAAAAAAACGTGTTAAGATTAGTTGATATAAGAGGATAAGTTAACAAAAACAGCTAAGCTAACTGTGAGCTAAAGTGGGTTAACTGTCAGTCCACTGTTGCAGCTGTAAAAAACAAAAAAATGATGAAGTCTGTAGGATCAGAAGAACCAACTTTCTGTCAGTTTGATTTTTTTTCCCTTTTCTTTTTAACTGTCATCTGCCATTTAACCTTCTTCAGCTTCGAGCTAGCTTAGCTGTTTTTGTTATTTCCATCCATTTTCTTAACCAGCTATCTCTTTCTGGGTCGCGGCGCTACTCGAGGCTGGCCCAGGTAGGGATGGGCGAAGTCGAGGGTAAATTAAAACGAATGTTGTTTTCACATCACAGAAAAAGACCACAATTTATACCCCCAGTGTCCACTATTGCAGGAGAGGAAACGGAGGTCGTCCATCTGTATAAATATCTGGATATTTTGCTTGATGACACTCTGAGCTTTAATCCCCATGTTGAAATCCTAATGAAGAAACTTCAACTAAAACTGGGTTTTTTATACCGGCACAAGTGTTGTTTTTCTTTTAAAGTTAAGAAGCGCCTTGTTGCTACAACTTTTCTTCCCATTTTAGATGATGGAGATCTGCTCTATATGAACGCTTCTGCTAATCGTCCTAGTAAGATTGATTCTGTGTACCATGCTGCTCTAAGGTTTATTACCAACAGCAGGTCATTGACCCATCACTGTCAGCTATTCCTTAAAGTGGGATGACCTTCTTTGTCCACCAGACAGTTGACTCACTGATACAGTTTTATTTATAGAGCTATACTTGGACTTCTGCCTGATTACATTTGTAACCTAATCACACAGAGATATGTTCAATCTCATGCTTTGCATCCCAATAACCATTTGTTACTCTCTGTTCCTTCTGTTCGTACTGAGCTTGGGAAAAATACTTTTTTTCTCATCCGCTCCGTCCTCATGGAATTTGTTTCAAAAGGACTTGTAACTAAGAGAACATGTTGTATTTTGTTCTTGTACTGATTCCTCCCTTGAAAAAGAGGTTTGAAATCTCAATGGGATCCACCCTGGTTCAATAAAGGTTAATAATAAAAATTCTGGACGGGTCCGGTGGCTGGAGCGGGCGCGCCAGGCTGAGTGAGGATCCCCCATGCAGACAGCAGATCTGCTGAGGTGTTACTTTCTTCTATCATCTCTTGTTTTTTTGCCGCCACATCCAGGTCTGCATCATTGTTTTACGCTCCGCCATCGTCACCTGGTAAAAGACAAAACTAAAAAGTGGGCAGGACATTGCTGCCAATAGTTTTTCTTCCAGAAGAGCAACAGTATCGAGATCATTTTCCTGTCAGGGATCAATAACATTCTAAAAAGTTAAACTCTCTCGTAGTTTAATGAATGAGTTTTTAGCACGCATGCTCCCTCGGTTGAACTGATGTTCTGGGACTTGATGTATCTGACCGTGACGTATTTTTGATAGTTTGTTAAAAGGAGAAATTCTTATTCAAGACAACCAAAGAAACCAAATGTACTCATATTTTATTGTGCAAACTTTGACAGCTATGTGACATATGTTAACAAAGACGTGGAGTTTCCCAAAGGGAATGGGAGTATTTGTTTGCTGAGTGAGCAGGAGCAGGAAGGAAGTCTCCAGATAGGATCAATGTTCTCCTGAGTTGAGCCGCTCAGGAACTCAGACCTCTACAGGAAATGACAGTGATGTGGAAACACAACGGAGTATAAGGGCCAGTTTACAAACAAACAACAAAAAAAATTATCACAGCTTTAAATCTCATAACTTTTGGCAACTCAATCTGTCAGTGAAGCAGAAGAGTGGAGGAGGAAATGTGGGAGAGAGCAGCAGAGGGGATATCGACGGCTTCATCAAAAGGCTCTGAGAGATCCTGCAAGCCACAATCCATGAACAAAACGTCCAGAAAGTAAATCAAACGAAGAAACTTCCAAACATTTGTAACATTTCAAACATCCAGTTTACCTGTTGAAAGTCATGATGAGATAAAAGGTCGTAAATGTACAACTTTTAATCTCATTATATTACTTTTTTTGTGACTCAAGAACTCTGTTGTAGATTTCCAAAAATGACAGTAAAACAAGAATAGCAGGAAATGCTTGTATAATTTATCAAATTACAGAGTTGATTTGTTTTGTAGTCAGTCGACTTCTAGATTAATCATCAAACGGTTTCCTTTTAACTTCCGCCAGTGACCTGAACAACCTCCTGTGGCGTTTATTTCTGACCAGGAAGGAAGGAAAGAAGGCGGCTTTAAAGACAGCCTTCATTTAAAACACTGCTGCTGTGCCTTTGTCTTTCATGTTTTTTACCTTGTTAAGTATTTATTTTTTATGCCTTTAACTAGTGAAGCACCTTGTGACTATTGTCTGTGAAAGGTGCTATAGAAATAAAGATTTCTTACTTACTTACTAAAGGTCCCAGAGCGGTCCATCACATCACCTATCCCCAAGTTCATTTGAATTCAATTTATCTGAAGAGGGAAACTCTTTATCAGTGTAACCAGTGAAATTCTTAAAAAAGTTTTAGTGGAAGTCTAATTACCAGGAGGTTTTTGGTGAAAAAACCAAGTACCATCTTTGTTCTAAATACATATATATACATTTTCTTTAGCGCTGTTTGCTTTAACTCTTGACCCGTCCTTTCATACGACATGACGACTCCAACTGAAGAATTGAGTCTCTGAACAGCAAAAAATCCTTCAAAATCAATTTTTTTTTTGTTGTCACAAATGTTTTCTGTATCTCTGCAGCAGTGTCTAAACCAGGGGTCTGAAACTTTACTGAAGGCAGAGTCAGGCTGAGGCTGGTCCATATGTGCTTTTGCATCCACTGTCTATATCACTGGTCCATTCTCTATGTCTACTGGACAAGTTTTTGGAACATTTGTTAATGTCCATGTACAGTAGTTCATAGGCGATATATCTTCTGCATGTCCTGTGAAACAACAGAAGCTAACAACGCTAGCAACTGTTGCTAAGGACTTTTCTGATGACCAGATCCAACCACAAAAGTTTTAAACATAAAGCTGAAACATCACAAAGCAAATATTGATTAGTAGACTTTGAACTTTCATATTAAGACGGGGGCCGCAAAATATTAACTTAGGGGCCAAAAATGGCCTGTGGGCTGCCAGTCTAAGGCCCCTGGACTAAACTAAATGAACTGACTCAGCCTTAAAACCAGCGGTGTCAAACTCAATCACACAGGAGGCCAAAATCCAAAACACACCTTAAGTCGCTGGTCGAACGGTCGAACGAGATAAACATTTATTGAACACTCTAAAACTACATTTTTCAAACTTAAAAACACGACTTTACAATAATATGAATAAAAACAGCTTTAACTATAAATAACTTTCAGTATTTTACCCTTTTGTAAAAATATTTGTTCTCAAAATTATACAAGTTAAAAATAAGCGCAAGATAGCATGGGGCCATTAATAACAATAAAATGAAATGATCTGGAGGGCCGGATCAAAGGTTTAGACTTTAACTCAACTGAGTTTATTTTATCTATTTTTTTTAAATCCCCTGAGGTCACAAAATAAGCATGAATGAAATGAATTTTGCTTCATAGAAAAACTCTGGGAGGAACTGAAAGTCCCGAAAATTACCGACCAATGAATGAAATCAAAAGGAAAAGGGAAACGTGTGTGATCCTGGCCCGTTTTTCCCCTAAGGTTACCACTCTGTGCATGCACACACACGGATTTCTAAAAAAATGCTTTCTGCTGTAGCATGTGTGGTCTAGTACCACACAAAGCATGAACTATTTTAACTTTGGTGTGGGTGTTCATGAGAATACAAGATCTCTAAAATCCCCCCATCATGAAGGTAGCAGCTTGTAAGCCGTGTGTGTTTTTGATCATATCTGTCTGCATGTGGGTCACTTCACCAAACTTTTAGTTGGTGATTAAATCTGAATGAGTTTGAAATTTGCAGAGTTCCAAAGTCTTTCTGTGTTTTTCACAAACATGAAGGCCGACCGCAACATTCTTTGAGGTTGAGCGCTTCATGTCAGGTCAGGGTCGTGTTTACAATCAACACCTGAATGTGAGGATTTGACAGACATCCCTCTATGAAGTAATGCAGTTTACGTGCTGGGCATGCTGTAAATGATGAGAAGTGAGGCATTTAGTGGAACAGACGCCTCACCTTCTGCAGGTTCTGTATTCTGAGCACGATGAGGGCAGCAGACTCCCATGTTTTTAGCAGTTTTGACCCCCCACGTTTGTCGTGATGGTGACAAAAGAAATTGCTAGCCTGTAGGTTCATTAAAACAGTGAGAAATAGAAAGTTTCAAAGAAAATCAAGAAATCCACTTTAAAAGATTGTTACACATGTATTTGCATTTCCGGGGGGATTTGAAGGTCCCTGACTGAAAGACTTCACGCCGTGTTTGTTCATGCTGTGATTCGCTCATCAAATTTCCATTGAACACCTGTCTTTTAATGCGGATGAAATTTTCTGCTCAGAAATGTGTTCATTAATGTGGGAGGGGCTTCTGAGAAAAGTTTTTAGCCTCATCTCTGCGTGGAAGCATTGACTGTATATCTCAGTCAAAGTCAATGCATGGAGGAAATGCTGCATCAATAACTTCTGCTCTTGTTTTCTCACATTTCTCTCCGTTCTCATGATCATTTAAACTAGCGCCGACACGATTAGTCGACGACTAATCAACTATTACAATAGTCGACAACTAATTTAATAGTTGATGAGTAGTTACTTTATAATTTGTGGAGTTGGTGTGTAGTAAGGCTAATTTGTAGATTTGCTAATATTTCAGCTGAATGCTAGCTATTTTGGCTAATTGAAGCTTTTTCAGTTTTTTAAGGCTATTTTGGAGTTTAGCTGAAATTTCACCTGCATGCTAGCTTTTTTTGATAACTTAGGCTTTTTAAAATTTTTTAGGCTAGTTTGGCATTTAACTAATATTTTAGCTGGCTATTAGCTTCAGCACTAGCATCTTCAGCGGACAAATTCAGCTCACAGCATTCACACTAGCATTATTGCAGGTAATGCTATATATATAATTTTAAATTAGTTTGAAGCTAATGATGGTTAAAATGTGTGCTTTACATTTTTCAGATTAGTTGACTATTAATATAATCGTTTGTGGGAGCCCCACTGATGAGTGAAACCTTTCTACGGAGACTGTGAGGAGGTCCAGCTGCTCCTCGTTGCAGTGTGTTGTCCCACTCACTCACCGATTCAGGAATTACCCCTCTGGAGTGAGCAGCTGTTGGAACAGCTGGGTTTATTCGTGGGAAATGCTCACAATTGGGGAAAATAAAAGTCCAAAGTTAAAGTCTCATTAGCTGTCACACACTTAGCTGACTGAAATGAGTTTTCCACGCTCGACTTCTCCCCTGGGGGAGCGGCTATCTGGAAACAAACCTGCCCTCAGGAAGCATTTGGTGTTGAGATGAAAGCCTCTGAGCGGGGGTAAAAAGTCCAGTGTTTCCAACTCTTCACTGAATAACACCAAATAACATAGAATCCTACTCTCACTAACTGTCTGCTCGGGGTTGGACCTGGGGATTTATTTTTGCTCCTTCTGTGTTTTCATGTCATGTGCTGCTTGTTAAATGCAATCGGACTGTCAGATTACATTAGCCCTATTGATCAAGGTGTTTAATTCAAATGTATGATTCTAATCCAAACCCAACATGGATTAATGACAGTCAACAGGTTTGGCTTTCCTGTGAAAGTTTTGTTTTGATTTCAGGTCCAGGATCAGATCGTCAGCTCCTTGACTGTTGCCAGAGCTCTTGCAGATGATGTGGACTGCCACGTTTTTCCCTTCAGAGACTTTGGAAAAGGAAGGATCAAGAAACTCCGTGTCAGCCCCGACGCCTTCATACAGATCAGCCTACAGCTGGCGTACTTCAGGGTAACAACCTTTCAGAGAAAAAAGATGTCCTCCGTTTGCTTTTCTCCTCCGCCGGTCAGACTGTTACGATTTTTGTTTTTTACCACTGTACCTCCTGAACTTTAAAGAATAACCAGACTTTCACTGATTCTAGACAAGGATGCTACAAATGGAAGAAAAGTGTTAAAATAATGGGTTCTAAATGACAAGAAAAGTAATCGTGAACTTTTTCTCTGTCCTCTGAAATGAAGAAAAAATCAATCAAATAAATGTGCTGAGAAGAAGCACAAGAGAATAAACAAAGAGAATGAGGAAGTAGACGAGTCTAGGACCATTTCTCTGTTCTATCATAGGAATGAAGATGATTCAAGTCCTTTAATAGCAGTCACAGATTCCACTAAGGCAGTGGGATTATGATGGTGTAGGTCAGGGGTGTCAAACTCAATCCCACCAGGGGCCAAAATCCAAAACACACCTTAGGTCACGGGCTGATCAGGATAAACATTGAAAAGTATAAAACTATATTTTAAAACTTTTAAAACCGTAACTTTTTAACAAAATTATAAACTAAATACATAGCATTACCTTCGATAATGCTGTAAGCTCAATGTGGCCGCTGAAGATGCGTTTGAAAGGTTTGAAACGCTGAAGGTGATAGCCCGCTAAAATATTAGCTAAATGCCAAATTAGCCTTAAAAATATAAATAAAAAAGCTTAAGTTAGCCAAAATAGCTAGCATGTAGCTGAAGTATTTCATAAACTAAAGAATAGTCTATAAAATCTCAGTAAATGTCAAAATAGTCCAAGTAGCTAGCAGAATGCAAATTATTTAAAACCGTAACTTCTTAACATAATTATGAATAATAAAAAGCTGGAATATTATTCCAGAATAAATCAACTTAAACCTTAAATCTCCATAAAAATATATATTTGTCATATATAAGTTGAAAATAAGCGCAAGATAACATCAGGCCATTAATAACAATAAAATAAAAAGATCTGGAGGGCCTTATAGAATTACCCGGAGGGCCGGATCCGGCCCCCGGGCCTCGACTGTGACACACGTTCAGCATTGACGTTTCATGACTGACGCTCTCTATTGTGGTTCCAGGACCGTGGCAGTTTCTGCCTGACCTACGAAGCGTCCATGACCCGGCTGTTCCGGGAGGGCCGCACAGAGACGGTCCGGTCCTGCTCCAATCAGAGCTGTGCCTTTGTCAAAGCTCTGGAGGCCGGAGAGGTAATGGGTGGCTGCCCACTCAGCCGGGGCTGTAATGAAACCAATCTGTTTGTGCTTGCTGGAAAAATAAACCACTTTATAGTTTCCCATCAACATAAAAGTTCTTTAGTTAATCATCTCCAGTTTGACTGAAGGAGAAGAAGCTTTGTTTTTGGATCGTTAACCAATTAAGATCAATGATTTACAGATGGAACCATTTGATTTAAATGTCTGAATGGTTTCTATATGTGCATCTTTTTACTGGTTCTATTCAAATAATATGTTTATAACAGGTAATCAGGATCATCTGAACTTCACAAATAAAAACACAAATTATGAAAGAAAAAAATAGTATTTATCACTTTATAGAATGTCAAACTCAGGAGTTTTTCTCAACTTCCTGGTAAAATTCAACAGTAAACAACATAAACATCACTGCTATAAATCCTGAAAATATTCCCCGTTTGGCTGACTGCAGATCCTGTAGATCCATGATGAAAAGATAGCAAATGAAAACCGAGCAACACCTGGATAGAAATGCAACAACTAGAAAACACTCATCTAAACTGTCAACATCGTTTCCAACAGAAAACAGGTTTTATAAACTTTTTCATTCTTTAGATGAACATTTTATGGGAGCATTCTTGTACAAATTATTCACCATGCAAGCAGACATATTTAATCTAGAAATTTTCATAATATTTATCAATTAATAGTGATTAAGGATGTAACAATTCTTTGCAGATCGGTTAAAAAAAAAACGTTCAAACTCGTCAACATGGTCATCCATGCAGAAAATGAAAACATGAGTTTGTCTCGGCCTGTGCATTAATTTAGAAGCCGCGCTCCCCTCCTGGGAAATTCCCACAGCTCCTTCAGAACCAAAAGTTTCATACGAGTCAGTTCCTCCAGGATTTCATGATCGCATGTATTTGCGCAAACTCAAGATTTGATGCTCACCCTGCAACTTTGACCAATCTACCGTAACAGCAGTCATGGGTGACGACGCAGCTTCACGACTGTTTTCCTTCTCACTCCTTCCCGGGAGCCGTGCTTGGTTTCTTCTATAAACTGTACATGAACGGTCACTACATACGTGTGAGCGCAGCGGCGTGGGGGGGCTGCGGTGAGCAGGGCGTGGAGCGGTCCATCACATGGAGAACAACATGTAGAGTATAAAAGAATTTGTGATCATTTCAGTATTATTTATAATTGTTTATCTATATTGAATCCTTTCTGTTGGCAGGAAAACAGTTTGAAGTAAAGGTCAAAACCAAAACATACTTAAAATACATTTCATTTATCATGGTTGAATCAAAATTGTGACTTCAAAACTGAATCGAATCGAATTGTGGCTTCATTGAATTGTTACATCCCTAATAGTTTTTTTTTTTTTAAATCATAAAATATATTTAGAACAAATTTGTTTTTCTCAAAACTTATTTCAGTAAACTGAACTTCAGTCTTTTTTTATCTTCATAAACATTTGTATTATTTTAAAAATGAGAACCTTCACAGACACTTTACTTTGAAGAGTTATTTACTTCCGTTGACAGTAGTTCATTCAGTTTGTTTGTCTAATAATTCAAATCCAACAATACTCGGCATTTAAGAGCAATAAATTATTCGTCTGAATTGTATTTTTCTAAACTCCACTATATTTATAAAGATTCTAAAACATCATTCTCAGATGTCACAGAGATTTGTTCTGGAGTTTGTGGGAGCAGATGTTGAATATCTGAGAGTTCCAATACTCGTTACATCTGTTTGCTAAACACGACAGACTCTTTGTTCTTAGTGAAAGTCTAAACCAGCCTTTCTAACTGATGTGGTTCTGCAGGGAGCGGAGCAGTGCAAGCGTCTCTTCCGCCAGGCTTCTGAGAAGCACCAGAACCTGTACCGCATGGCCATGACCGGAGCCGGAATAGACAGACACCTCTTCTGCCTGTACGTGGTCTCCAAGTACCTGGGCGTGGATTCACCTTTCCTCAAAGAGGTGAGCGGCTCGCTCCTTTCACCGCCAGACTTCCTCACTGCTTCTAGCTTCGCTTCCCCGTCCCGTCTTCTGTTCCCCGTTTGGTGAGAATGCAACGTCACCGTTTCAAGATAAATTCAACGAATGGGTGAGAGCAGAGCGGAAGTGTTGGTCAATGCACGGAGCAGACGCTCAACCGTCCACTCTCACTTCTGCTGGTTCCTTTGAACTTTCAGATTTGAGTTTCTTGAATCTCTGAAGTGAACATGGAGAGAGGAAGCTGTAACTGGAACAACTTCCTCCTTCGATCCCTGTCAGAAACTAGACTGATGACGTGTAGCACAGATGTTTATCAAGCTGAAGGCCTGAGTGAGATAAGCCTGTAGTTTACTAGAATTACCTCAGAAGATGAGAGAGATTGAGGAGATTTCCCTTCATAGCTGCTGGAAAAGTTCAGTGTTCATGTGGGGGAGAGTAGAGAAAACATGTTAGCGTTTAAGTTTAAGAGCTGCATTCAGCTGTAGCCGCACAATTTCCGGTCAGATGGTCCGAATGAGGCCTGGATGGAGCTGATAGCGCTGCAGAAGGCAGAAGACGAGATGAGATGAGCTTCCAGAACAATGTCCCCTCTCATCTTCTGAGCAAACAGAACCTCAGTGAGCGCTCCTTCAACCACAGACAGCAACACTGGAGGTTCACTCTGTAGTCGCGTATCTCAGATCTTAATGACTCATGTAGCTTATTCAAAGAATCACCACTGATTTTCATCATATAAGAGATCTGGAACAATAACAATGAGGCAAAACGTTTTTTAACATTTACAAAAACACATTTACAGTAACATTTAATATACTCTCTAATGGTTAATGACTTGAACATGATAATGACTGTCATTTGTTTGGAGTATTTAGAAAACTCATAGACAAATATAATATGTTAATGGTTTGGAACACGCAGTAGATACAAGCAGCGGAAGAAACATTAATGCAAACCAATACCAGATCCACCACATCCCAGCTCTGCCAGCTGCTGATTGGATCCATCTCCACAATCTCATTGAAAGAACACACCTGGTCCAGGTAATCCGCAGTAGCTGATGCAGGTTGATCTGGATAACAGGTCGAGGTAGATCTGGAGGATCAGGAACGAGTGGAAGATGTTTAACCACACATTTCAGAGATGACATTGTTTTACTTTAAATCATGCACCATTTTTAATTAGAACTTGTATTAAACTCATAAATTAAATGTTCTTTTAATAATTATTATCCATAAATGAAAGTTTTTGTTTAATGACACAAAATTAGGTGCAAGTCTGCTGCTTGAGAACTAAAATATGACTGGATTGTCTTCAGTTCGTCCTTCTCACTTCTCTAGTCCAGATTGATGGGCTCATTTGTGTCTATGAGTTGTAGATAATTGTGCCTAAGATTATTTCTATAGTAATCCATAATTAGAACAGACACAGTGTTTATAATGAAAACGGTGTTTTGCGTTTCTGCTGTAAACTGTGAGCTGAGCGAGGGCCGGCTCTGGTCTGTGGGCGGGGATCGAGAGCCGCGTGCTCATGGAGGACGCTGCCGTGGCAGGACGGGCGGGTCGGTCCGAGCCTCACTAAACGCTCCTGAGGGCTGGATTGACCCTTCGCCGGGGACACAGCGGTCAAGCTGGCAGACGTTCTCCGCTGACCGGCTGAATGTGCGGCGTCGTTCTCTCTCTACGGTCCTCGCCTCTGGAACAGTCTTCCAGAGAACCTCAGGGCCGCAGAGACCGTAGATGTTTTTAAGAAAAACACCTTTTTACCATGGCTTTCACATAATCTGAAATGAATCTCTATTTATGTATTGTTTATCAAGTTTTAGTACATATTTATTTTTCTATATACATTTTTTTTATCATTGTCTAGTTTTATTTTGTGCTTTTAATGACATTTTTCTTTATGTTTTTACATACATTTTATGTATGACATTTTACTATCTTTCTTTTAAGGTTTTATGCCCCAGGGTTTCCCTTTGGGGATCCTTTGTACCAGGAGTAACCAGTTCTGTTTGGGGACGTTGCCGCGGTCGCTGCCCTTTCGTGGATGGTTGGGGTCTGACTTTACAGCATGTAGAGTGGACCCCATTGCTGTCCTGTCTGGGTGGGTGCTGTGGCGATGCTCCTGTGGCTGAGCTGCTCCTGGAATAAATAGATCCCCAAATACCGTTTCTTCACAACAGACACAAGTCTGGGTTTTTATTATTATTTTTCTTTGTATTCATTGTTTGTGGGATCATGTCTGTGTGTTTATGGAGGGAGGGGGTGGGTGGAGGGTGGACTGGGTTTCTCTCTTTTTATGAATTGATTTGTTTTCTTGTTTCTGTTTTTAATTGTACAGCGCTTCGAGCTGCACCAACATGAGAAGCGTTGTTTTATAAATAAAGTTTGATTGATTGACTGATGAGCAGTTCGTTGAGTTGTGCTCCGGTCCGATCAGTGCTGTTTGTTTGTATCGGAGGATGTTCCGTTGGCTGTCCTGCCATTCAATCAAGTGACGGATTCACAGTGAGGAAGACGATTCGCTGGCGTTTTTTCTTTTCTTTATACCCATATGTCCTTATTGATGTAAGAAGCACCACTGTTTTATTTGATAATATTATCAAATATCAAAATTTTGGTTAAACAGAAAAAATTAGTTTTTGATAACTTGAATGTCAAAAGTGTCAATTGTATGGTTACCAGGTGTTGTGCTAGGGTGTGCTGATTTGTTTCATAAAAGTCATATTTTATCCCATAAAGTATTAAAATATTCTTTACTCTGGGGTTTTTGGAATTTCTTTTGTCATATTTGCAATTTTTTCCACATATTCTGCATAAAACAACAAAAGCTTTTTGTGTTAAAAAATGACTTTTGTTTGGCTAAATCGGGATAAGAAACACAATTTATGGAAGTAACTTTGTTATAGAAGCATCTATCAATGAACAATTAATAAATAGTTGTTGCTCCTACAGCAATTTTTTGGCAGCACAGACTCTTAACAGGCTGGATCAGCTACAACCCGATAGAATTTGTGCTTCCTCTCATTGTTTTAGGTCGAATAAGAGGGGGTAAAAAAAATTAAATACCCATCAACTATGAATTATTGAGGGCTACAAAACTCCCCGGTATAAGAGAACTGGACTGTGTGACTCCTCCCTCCTCCCGATCCAAACAGGAAGTACCTGCTGTCTCCAAGAATCCAAAATCCCATAGACTTCTATAGAGAATTAAACAGCTGTTACTCAGTCATCCTATTGGTCAGAATAACCATTCTGCCTCTGAAAGATTTTTTTAAACATCTCCTCGAAAATTGTCTATCTGTCATATTTTTTTCTATAATTTCAAGTTATTTAGTTATGAAGTTATTTTTCCTCGCCTTCTTTCTTTCCCCTGAACCGAACGCAGGTTCTGTCCGAGCCGTGGCGCCTCTCCACCAGCCAGACTCCGGTCCAGCAGATGGAGCTGTTCGACCTGAAGAACCACCCGGACTTCGTATCGCTCGGTGGAGGGTTTGGACCCGTAAGTACCCAAACTCTCTTTGGTTGACAGAAACAAGGAAGTAATCTAAGGGTAACATTATGCTGTTCTGATACTTGAAAGGATTTTGATCAAGATTTGGATCAATCAAGTTAATTAACCCTTTAACACCAGAACTTCAGCTCTTTTGTTTACTTTCATTTGACTACTGTAAATATTCAACCATTTAGACCAGCGGTGTCAAACTCATTTTGATTCAGAGGGGAACATTTAACCCGTCTGATCTCAAGTGGGCCGGACCAGTAACATAATAACAAAACAACCTGTGATCAACTTGTCATCTGTAGCTTTGTTTTGTTTTTTCTCGGTTATAAAAAACGCCTCAAACAGCCCTAGTAGCCTAATCAGTCATTATTATTATTAAAGCTATTCATTTATGATCTTTTTGACAACAACATTTTGGTAATTGTGGTGTCACACCTGACCATTTTGGAGAGGCTGGCAGGTAACCAGACCAGATCTTACCCAGACGTGGCTCATGCTGTTTATTTCTTGATCTCTTGTTATGCCGGCATTCCTTTCCCTCTGGTTCCCCGAGTGGCGGAAAATGCACATTGTAGCCATTTCTTTAAACAATCATAACTCATGAATACCTGGATCAGGTGTGTTTGAGCTTCAATGACAGGTGAGTTGGAAAACATGTAGGACGTCAGCCCCGAGTAATGAATTTGGACACCCCTGGGATAGAAACTTTTTTTTTTTCCCCAACATCTTTATAACTTGCGCTCAGTGTAAATCAGCTGATTATGTTCCAAAACGGTGAGAAAACAACATGAAAAGAGCTTTTCTTGGCGGCAGAATCAGCTGCTTCACAGGTATTGTGTAAACCACGTGTCAAAGTCGAGGCCCAGGGGCCAGATCCGGCCCTCCAGATCATTTTATTAATGCCTTATCTTGCGTTTATTTTTAACTTGTAAAGTTTTGAACAAAATATTTTTTTAAATATTTAAAGTTATTTTAGGTATAAATTGATTTACTCTGGAATAATTTTCCCGCCTTTTTATTATTCATAATTATGTTAAAATGTTACAGTTTTAAAATTTAAAAAATGATCATTCTGCTAGCTTTCTGGCATTTATTAAGAGTTTAGTTAATATTTCAGCTACATGCTAGCTGTTTTAGCTTATTTAGGCTATTTTAACATTTTTTAGGCTGTTTTGGAGTTAGGCTAACATTTACACGCTAGCTGTTTTGGCTAATTAAGGCTTATTTCAGTCTTTTTTTTTGTGCTAATTTGAAGTTCATCCATTTTTTTCAGCTACATGCTAGCTGTTTTGGCTAGCCTAAGTTTGTTTTTTTTTGTTTTTTTGTTTTTTTTTAGGCTAATTTGGCATTTAGTTAATATTTTAGCTGGCTATCAAATTATCTTTCAGCTTTTTTAGCTATGAATTTCAGCATCTTCAGCTGCCAATTTTAGCTTACAGCATTCACACTGACATTATCACCGGTAATTTTATACATCTAGTGCATAATTATGTTATAAAGTTACGGTTTTAAAGTTTTAAAAATTTCCTTTTAGTGTGTTGAATAAATATTTATCTTGTTTTGCTCACAACCTAAGGTGTGTTTTGGTTTTTGGCCCCTTGTGCGATTGAGTTTGACACCCCTGCTGTAAGCGATCATAGAGTTGCAGCATTTGTTCTGTAGGCTGGTCTCCTGCCACATTTCCGGTGTTAAAGGGTTAACTTTTTAAACGATGGAATTGGAGACAGATCCAAGTGTTTTGGTTCTGCAGCACATGAGGAGGCCTATGTTGTTTTTGCATCTGTCTTCAGGTCGCTGACGACGGTTATGGCGTTTCATACATCATCGTTGGTGAAGATATGATCAACTTCCATGTGTCCTCTAAGCACTCCTGCAGTGAAACGGTAAGTCTCCTTTTGCCGGGACACACCTGAGTGGGTAAGCACTGAGCTGCACTCTGCCTCCACTTTAAAGGGTAACCAAACCCTAAATGACCTTTTTTTGTCTGTTAACCTCTACAAATGGGACTTTAAAATGCTGTATGTTGGTCTTTGCCAAATTTTTGATAAATTAAAAATAAATTGTATAATTCTTGAAAATATAGTCATAAACTGTCTGTGTACATGTTGAATGGAGGTATTACAGTTGACATTTGTGATCAGTCAAACCATGCAAGTTTCAGTGGTTCCATGTCATGATCTGCAGCTCCAGTAATAACAGTCCTCCACATAACAATAGGTTGTAGTTTTTTCTTTGGCCTGTATGGGGCGCTGTGGGGGCGCTGTGTCTTCCAGTTCCTTTGAGGCTCGTACCACCTCAAGGGACGTCATGATCACGGATCATAATTTTGTTGTGCGTCTGATACGTTGAGGTGGTACCGTGTCCCAACGCCACAATCTAGTCGTTAGTAAGGTGTGAGTACCGGCTCCTTCCTGATCGTGGTCAAATGCTGCATGACAGGCGATACCCAAGTCCCCGTAGGACCCCTGTAGGGTGTCCACACAAACTACACTCTGTCTGATTTACCTTATTTTGAAAGTCAGAGGCACGTAAGGAGCTGGAGCTCATTCATTCCAAATTCAGTTTTAGGTTTTAATCTTTTCTTTTTTATTCTCCCTATATTTACTTTTTTTAACAAAGATTACAAATGACAGAATATTTTTAACAAGAACTATTTTAAGTTTTATGAGCTACCATTTATTCAGCAGAACAATTTTGGTGACAACAGCCTTCAAACTGATTTTGCTGTGTGTGGATTGATGCTCCAAGTTATAGTCTGAACTCCAGTGACCAAAATCCAATTTTTGACTCACCAGTAGATTAAAAAAAATCTAAGCTTATTGTTTTACTAGACAAATTATTACATTATTTTACTAAGAAATTTACACGAGTGTTATTTTAAAAAATGTCATGTTTTCAGCTCAACACCGGCTCTGGTATAAAGAGAAAACTGACAAAATGGATTCATGTCTGATATTATTATGTTTTTAAAATATAGTTTTTATAAATGTACTTTGAATTAACGTTGTATTTATCCGGTTCATTTTCAAACATTCTGATTTTGTACCGATCTTCTGTGTTTACATAAAGGAGACACGGTAACAGCTCCATTAAAGGTTCTGTTGCTGCTGTAGACCAGCAGCTTTATCCTCCAGTTCTGTCTGGATTCTGTTGACAATCCCTGCATGTTCTGCTGCTGTATCTGCCAAATACCTAAAGGGAACACGGAAACGGTGGGCAGGAGGGAGGTGGAGGTTTGGGTGTGGGCTTTCCGCAGCCTGCACATTTTTTTCTTGTTTTTCCTTCGTTTTCTCTCTCTCTTTGCCTCACTGAAGAATTTCCTCTGCTAAATGCAGCTTTAATGTAAGAGACGGGCTGATGTTACACCGAACTACAGAAGCCCAAGAGAACTGGGAAAATAAAATATCAATTTTCAAGATAATAATCGTCTAAAATAGCAAATTCAAATTGATCGATAATATCGATGTATCGCCCAGACCTATCAGGAGCGTGCACGTATCGTGCAGAAATCGAACAGGTCCCTGGCTCGGTACGCAGGATTCAGGGAGGTGTTCAAAACTGCCTCTCACCTGCAGAACTCTTACATGTAGTTTTAAGCTGGACCTGTCGCCCGCAGCATGCCCATAGAAAAAATGTCCCTGAACATTCTCTTCATCGAGGGGTCAAGCATTTGGGTATTTCCTGCAGGCCACCTTCATGCTCCATCCAGGTTTGCCCAGTTTTAACCCCCAGACATCTCATATAAACCATACGGACAGTTGGGACTAAACTGCATCCGTGCTGACAGGCTCAGCCGCAGCTTTTGTATAGTCATGGGATGGAAGGATTAATGCCCAATCTCTGTCTTGAAACTCCGTCAGACTCAATCCAGGAAGTGTCTAAAGAAGAGAAGTTCTTGGAGTTTATCTGCAAATCACTGATTAAAACAGACATTTACTCTTGGTGGAAACTAGAAATGCATCGTTTGTACCTGTAGTTTCCAGGTTACACATTAAAAAGAGCAAATAAGCTTCAATATTTCCACCTCAGAGAGAATTTCTAAATGACGTAGAGCTAAAAGCTCACGGGTCAAAGCCCGGGGGCCGGATCCGGCCCTCCAGATCATTTTATTTTATTACTATTAACGGCCTGATGTTAACTTGCGCTTATTTCTAACTTTAATAATTCTGACAAAATATGTTTTTATGGTGAGTAAAATATTAAAAGTTATTTAAGGTTTAAGTTGATTTATTCTGGAATAATATTCCTGCCTTTTTAGTATTCATAATTATGTTAAAAAGTTACAGTTTGAAGATGTAAAAATTGGCATTCTGCTCGATTTTTGTAGTATTTTGGCATTTACTAAGATTTTTTAAGCTGTTTTTGAGCTTAGCTAAAATTTCAGTTACATACTGGCTATTGTGTCGTTTTTTTATGCTTTTCTTTTTAAGCTGTTTTTTAATAGGCTAATATTTACACGCTAGCTGTTTTGGCTACTTTCGGTTTTTTTTCTACATTTTTTTTTCGTTATATTTTGAATTTTAGTTATTTTTTCATCTACATGCTGGCTGTTTTGGCTAACCTAAGCTTTTCTTTTTTAGTTTTTAGGCTAATTTGGCATTAGCTATCCGCTCTAGCATTTTTTAGCTATCAATTTCAGCATCTTCAGCTATCAGCACTAGCAGCTTCAGTGGCCAAATTCAGCTTCCAGCATTCACACTAGCATTATCATGTGTTCATAATTATTAGGGCTGTGGATCGTTTCTTAAGTGGTGATCAGATTCGAGTCTCGGATCGAACCACGATTCTTACTTTTAAATATCTTTGTTCTATGTGTATGTCTATTTCCTGGATGTATGAAAATTGAAAGGATTTGTATTTAATTATCATTTATACCTTTATTTAGAACAGGAGATCAGAATCAACTAAACTGATTAAGGGGGGCGCTAGTGAGATGGACAACGAGTAGGACGTGTTTTTGCGAGCTCCTCGTGGCACGCCATTTATTCACATTATTGACACCCATTTAAACTTCCAACGTCATCGTTATACTACTAAAACTCCTTTTCACTTAATTGTGTTTATTTTGTCAACTAACAACCGAGAGAAATATGTCCAAGAACCCACGAAGCGTCAAGGGAGCAGCGGGGGCTAGCGCTGCCGCTAGCTGCCCAAAACCTAGCAAGATGGACTCAACTTCGGTCCAGGATGACGACGAACTTCCGCTCATTTGGCAGAAGATGTCGGACAAACTTCTTCAATCCATCAACGAACGGCTTGACAAATTTGAACAGAATTTTGTAAGCCTCGTGAATGCCCAGAAGGTGCTAGCTGAACGGCTGTCCACCGCCGAGAGCCACACTACGGATCACGAGGTCCGCATTACTGCCATGGAAAGCACAGTGGCGGCGCTGCAGCTCGAAAACGCGAATCTGCGAACCAAGGTGTTGGATCTTGAGGGACGGTCCAGAAGGAACAATATAAAAATTGTTGGTGTTCCGGAAGGTGAGGAGAAAGGAAGACCTACTGAGTTTGTTACAAACCTCATCCCAAAGCTGCTGGGAGCTGACAACTTTGAGAAGCCGGTCGTTATCGACAGAGCGCATCGCACCCAACAACCCAGACCCGCTGACGGCGCCAGACCCAGAACCATAATCGCCCGAGTGCATTTCCCCCAAGACAAAGAAAAGATTCTGCGACTGGGGAGACAGACCAAGATGGATCTTGAAGGCAATCGGATCTTAATTTTCCCCGACTACACCGCGGAGGTGATGGAGCAGCGGCGCGGCTTCCGCGAGGTGCTGCAGCTGCTGAGGGAAAAGAATGTTCGGCACACGCTGCGGTTCCCGGCGAGACTTCAGGTTCATCACCAAGGGCAAGTCAAATCATTTACTCATCCAGCGGAGGCGAAATCCTTCCTCACTCAGAACTTTTAATTGTGAGAAACATTTTCCCTATAACTGAATGAGCGGAGAAAGGAAAAAGAGCGTGAAGGGAAAAGAGAGTAAAAACTGACGAGAGTTTAATCGTATTACTCCCCAATATTTTGAGGTGTTTTCAGTTTAAATGTTATTTACTTGTGCTTACGAGGAGCTGTTAGTTAGTTGAGGGTGTCTGCACAGTTCACACAGCGGCTCCAAATGCAAATGAGGGTAACCTGGCTTCGTTTGGGGAAGCAGTGGGAGGGGCGTGTTCAGGGGAGGTGTTCACTAAGTGTGTTTCTGCATGTTTCTGACTGTTTTTCTGTCTTTTTTTTTTTTTTTTTTTTTTTTCCTTCAGCTACCAGATATTCTGTACTTGTGTTGCTGCAATTTAGAAGATGCCTCATATAAATAGTACCTTAGAATCCCTGTCCTTAGTTTCTTGGAATGTTCGAGGCCTAGGACACCCAATTAAGCGAGGAAAAGTATTTTCTTATTTGAAATCACTAAAGGCTGACATTATATTTTTGCAAGAAACCATGTCTCAGCCACTCGACAAAGAACTCTCAGGGCTAACTGGATTTCACAAGTCTATCAGTCACCATTTACATCAAAAGCCAGAGGAGTGGCTATTCTCTTTCGTAAAACTGTGCCTTTTATTTTTCAATCCCACACAATTGACCCAAATGGAAGATTCATACTCTTATCTGGACATATAAATTCATTTCCGATTACATTGGTTAATATTTATGGACCAAACATCGACGATCCTGTTTTTTTCCGTAAGATATTCAACCTCATTCCAGATAATGACTCTAGCCATATATTGATTGCAGGTGATTTCAACTGCTATCTGGATCCATATTTAGACAGACAATCTTCGGCCCCACCTATGTGTATCTCCACCGTGCAAACCATTAACAGCTTGATGAAGTTTAAGAACGTAGTAGATATCTGGAGACTGCAGCATCCAGGTGACCGTGAATATTCTTTCTACTCCCATGTTCACAAATCCTACACACGGATTGACTACTTCTTAGTTGACTCTGGACTAATATCCAATATCAGCCATACTAAATATCACAGCAGGATATTTATCCATCATAAGCCCTGTTAGTCTCAGTCTAAAGTTGCCCCTTCATAGGAGAGCTTTCAGCTGGCGTTTTAATCCTCTTTTACTGGAAGACCATTCATTTTAAACAACGCTTAAAAACTGATATTTTGCAGTTTCTTGAAATAAATGACAATGGAGAGGTGAATGATTCAACCATCTGGGAAACATTAAAAGCATATATACGAGGACTGGTCATTTCATATGAAGCAGCACAAAATAAAGTCAAACATAGGAGACTAAAAGAGATTGAAAAGGAACTATCAGATACAGATCAGATTTATCAAAGCTCATTGCTGCAATCAGATTACAATAAAATTTTAAAGCTAAAGTATGAATATAACTCAATATTGGGGGATCAGATTGGTAAAACTCTTTTGAAAATTAAAGGAAAACATTTTGAATTAGGTGACAAGCCGCAAAAACTGTTGGCAAGACAACTGAAGGGAGAGCAATCAAAACGAGCTATTCATAAAATTAAATCCAAATCAGGCCAAGTTCTTACAAATCCAAAGGACATTAATGAGGAATTCAGAAAATTCTATAGACATCTACACATCTAAGTCAACTGCAACACAGGAGGATTATGATCTTTTCTTTGATAAACTCAATATTCCAAAACTTGATGCATCCACAACAGAAATTTTGGACTCTGACTTTACGTTGTCTGAGCTTCAAGAAGCCATTAAATCCTTCCCCAATAACAAGGCACCAGGTCCAGATGGGTTTGGTCCAGAATTCTTCAAGGCTTTTCAGGATGTTTTGGCAACCCCCCTTCTTAAAATGTCTCAAGATAGTTTTAAAAATGGAAGGCTTCCACCCTCACTTAATGACGCTAACCTTTGTGTCCTGTTAAAAAAAGACAAAGAAGAGACAGATCCAGGTAGTTATAGACCCATTGCGCTGTTAAACTGCGACCTAAAAATTATAACAAAGGTGTTGGCAAATCGACTTGCAAAGAATATGGAAAATATCCTACACCCAGACCAAACTGGCTTTGTCCCAAATAGATTCTCTTTTTGCAACGTTCGTAAAATTTTAAACATAATGTATACAAAATACGGGAAGGATGATCAGGCAGCTATATTAGCTCTAGATGCTCAAAAAGCATTTGATATGATTGAATGGCCATACCTCATAGCAACACTCAAAAAATTTGGGGTTGGGTGACCCTTTCATAAACTGGGGTCAAAATTCTATATACATCTCCCAGATCTTGCATCCTCACCAATGGGAACAAATCTAGCTCTCATTCAACGTGGTGTGGGTGTCCGTCAGGGGGACCCTCTGTCACCTCTACTTTTTAACATCGCTCTGGAACCCCTTGCCATAGGAATTAGAGAGCACCAATTCATCACAGGTATAAAGCTAGGGAGATCCGAGACCCGAATTGCTCTTTATGCAGATGACCTTCTGGTCTGTCTGTCAGATCCGATAATCTCTATCCCTATTCTACTAGAATATATGGACTCTTTTGGGAAGATCTCCGGGTACAAAATAAATTGGGAAAAGAGTGATATTTATACCATTAGCGGGCCATTTTTACAAATTTTTTTTTCAGCAACCTACCCTTTAGGATAAAAAATGACAGCTTCACTTACCTGGGACTCAAGCTAACCACAAACCCAGAAGAACTTTTCAAATCAAACTTTACAGAGGCTTTAGAAAAACTCAAGGTTGATATTGAAACTTGGAAATTGTTGCCCCTGTCCATGATTGGTAGGGTGAATGCTATCAAAATGATCAGTTTACCTAGGTTTCTATATTTATTTCAAAATTTACCAATTTATTTGAACAAATCATTTTTCAAAAAAGCCGACTCAATAATATTGCCATTTATCTGGGGTTATAAAACCCATCGAATAAGTAAAGCGCACCTTCAAAAACCCTCTGAAGAAGGTGGCCTGGGTTTACCAGATCTCAGACATTACTACTGGCAGCTAACGCCAGAGCTCTCACTTATTGGAAATGTGAATATACTGATGCGGAGAAGAATCCATCATGGGTGCAGCTGGAATCTAACATTGTAGAAAAGTCGTCTCTCCCTGCCCTTTTGTTCTCAAGCTCTGCCCCAACACCTAAAATACATCAACATAACTTTATCTTGAAAAATTCCCTTCGCATCCTCCACCAGATAAAAAACAGCATGCCACGTTCCTCGTGTCTCAATGCAAGCTCCTATTTGTCAAAACCATGTATTTACTCCTGGCCAACAAGATGCAGCATTTACTGTCTGGAAAGAGAAGGGCATTAGATCGCTTTCAGATTTATTCATTGATGGCCATTTTGCTTCATTTACATTGCTTAGTTCCAGATACAAAATTCCCAATTCCCATTTCTTTCGTTACCTTCAAATTAGACACTTTATCAAGGAATGTTGTCCAAGTCTTGAGCTCCCCGCTGAACACCCTTTCTTTGAACACCTTATGCTACCCTCTGATTCCAAGCATATCACATCTAAATTTGTGTCTTGTTTCACAACTGTGACCCCCTCTGACTCAATTAGAGAAGCTTGGGCTAGAGACTTGAATTTGTGAGGTGCCCGTGGACCTTTGGAAAGAGGCTCTTTCTAAAATTCACCGCTGCTCCATCAGCTCTCGACTCAGGTTGATTCAGTTTAAAGTTCTACACAGACTTCATTATTCTAAAACAAAGCTGAACAAAATTTTTCCGACTGTCTCGATTAACTGTGATAGGTGTAATACAGCAGAAGGTACACTGGGTCACTTATTCTGGTTCTGTCCATCTCTACATAGTTTCTGGTGTAGAATCTTTAAAAGTTTCTCAGACTCATACGGTAAAGATATTCAGCCCAGTAGCCACCTGGTCATCTTTGGATGTTCTCTACAAAGTTCTCAACTGCCACAGCATATACAGAAAGCGCTGCAATTGGGAATGGTGGTGGCCCAAAAGCTTATTCTTTTAAACTGGGAAATCATCAACTCCTCCCTCCTTTGAGAATTGGCTGGCAGAGGTTGTATATGCTATCCAGCTGGACAGACTGCGGTTTTACAGATTGGGTTCACAGAGCAAATTTGACAATATTTGGAAACCCTTTCTGGCCCACAACACTAAGAGTTGAACTAAGATATTAAGAAGCTGGACTCTAGGTGGAGAGATACTGAATCTGAGTCACTCACAAATGTAATTTCACATTTCTTCCCCTGCATAAATTGTGTCAGATTACAACATACATTCCTGTATTCATTTTTATATCATCACTGTAATCTGGTTAGCTTATTTTGATTTTTTTTTTTTTTAATTTTTAGTCAACTGTTTTTTGGGGTTTTTTGTGTGTTCTTGTATTTTTCTCTTTTTTGTTTGTCTATATTATATACTGTTTGTTTACTTAAATGTGAAAATAAAATATTAAAAAAAAAAAAAAAAAAACTTTTATATTATCCTTATCCATGTATGTAAATAATTTAATTAAAATTGAAAATTACTCTGTAAATATTTGTATGCGTTCACTACTTCCTGTTTGATTTCCGTTTTAATCTAAATAATGGTACACTTTAACCTAGAAAATATAGCGGCATTTTATTTTGAAAAGTCACCTCAACTTATCAAAATAACTTTTTTATTCTGTTATCAAGAATTGTACTTTTAAACACTAATTTAATAAAATATAGTAAATGATAGAAAAAAAAAAAATAAAAAAAATAAAAAAAAAATAAAAAAATAAAAAATAAAAAAAAAAAAAAAAATAAAAAAAAAAAACTAAACTGATTAAAAAAACACACACAAAGATTCAGATAGAAAGAAATATTATTTGTCATTTAAAGCTTTTTTTGTGAACCTTCTGGTAAAAATCACTGATGTTTTGGATCATTTAACAGCAGAACCGGAAAACTCTCTCCTCGGTTTTGTAGCCTCAAAATTCTCACGTTCTAAGCTTTACATATTGGTGCAGAGCCCGTATGAAAAAAGTCTTTTGTTTTTCCTGCAGCAGAATCATTTGATTCACGTTGATTACATTCACCTTTCAGCAGCGTGAGGCTGCGTTTCTTCAGAATAAGATGGAGTTTAGTTAATTGCTTAGGATGTAAAGTATGCAAACAATGGAGCTAAAGCTCTGGTGTTAAACATAATTCATTTTTTCAGAAGTTATGTCAGTGAACAGAACTTTAGTCTCCGTTTTTGAACGAAAAAAACTCTTGCTCGTTTTACTTTGAAAACCAGAAGCCTCACCGTCACAAAGATGTGTTTACTTCCAATGACTTGTTTTAGTTCGTAAACTTAAAATACTACACTAATCTGCATTCCAGAGCAAAAATACATCGTCCCCAGATCATATTTTAATAATAATTGAATACTCTCCTCTATATTCATAAAGATCACGAATCATTGATCTTGGACGTCGCAAATATTCGTACTCAAAATTTCGTGAGCAGATCAGGAGTATTCGAGTACCCAGATACTCATTACAGCCCTAATAATTATGTTAAAAAGTTACGGTTTTAAAATGTAAAAAATATGATTTTCAGAGTGTTCAATGAATGTTTATCCTGTTCGGCCCGTGATCGAAGGTGTGTTTTGGATTTTGGCCCCTCGTTTGGTTGAGTTTGACACTCCAGGTTTGATGTGACGATGAAAGTCAAGGAAAGCAAAATTGACACCATATATATGATTAAAAGAATGAACTAAAATAAAGCTTATTTCACCCATTTATTCAACATTACAGTTGTGGTAGATTTAAGTTAGTCTTATGTGAAAACAGTAGAGATCAGATTCTGCTTCAGTCCTAAAACTGTGGTTGTAGTCACTGAACGCCGTCCTCATGTTCTTCTCCGCAGGACTCGCACAGGTTTGGAGCTCAGATCGCTAAAGCGCTTCAAGAAATCATGGCGGTCCTTTCTGCCGACACCGCATCCTCCAAAGGGCCGACTCCGCCGCAGTCGAAGAAGCTCCTGTGAGAGTTCCACGGCCAGAGCCCCGCCGCCCAAACGTAACCTCCGATTAGCCTTTAGCTAATGAGAGTTTCAGATCAACCTCGTTTCCTCACATTAACCACATTCACATCCTCATTTTGGCTGGACTCTCCTTAACTGGAAGCGACTTATGAAAACAGTTTTACAGACTTCTACGACCAATGATATGACGCACACATTCTAGAAACCTGAGAAGGGAAGCCTTAAAATAAGCGTTTCTGAAGAAGGATCCGTGCATCTCTGACAGAAAGACAGATGTTGTTCGGAGAAACTTTCAATTCCCATGAAAGTGAAGACGAGCTCCTCCGCTCAGATCACTTCACAGTTGAGTTTTCACTGAAATTTGGCAGATGAGAACAGAAAAAGGGATTTCCAGTGACCGTTGTCATGGTTACGTCTAGCTTAATTCATCTCCTTTGATGCCATAGATCGTCCTGTGGGCAGAGAGAGTAACTGATGGAGCATTTTAGGATTTAGGTCAGCCGTATGGTTTTGTTGGAGGCGGCGCGGCATCTTCATCTGCAGCATTTCCTGTATGTCGCTGGAGCCGGTCAACCTGATGTTTGTGCGGATTTTCCCGCTGGACGCCGTCACCCGCTGGTTTTCCCACTTCTTTTACCATCTTTTTTAAGGATTGTGTTTGGTTAAAGTCACTGCAGTACTAAAGTATTACATCTAATGATGTAAAAGTGAGCAGAAGATTACTGAGTGTAAGGTGAGGATTAAACACGTTTGCTAAGAAATTAAGGAGGGACAAGGGCAACACAAGATTTTACTTTTTTTGATAAAATATTTTTGATTTTAAGATGTATATAGCAAAAATTACAGTGGAAAATGTATGGTTTATCATTTGATGTAAAATGAAAGCAGTAGATTGAGTCATGTAGGTGTATTGTTTTTATTTTATTTGACATTTTCTCAAAAGGCTTGTTGAGTTCACACCCAGTAAAACTGCATCAAGACTTTAGGCTTCAAAGAAACTGAAAGTTTTCATAATTAGGACCTTTGTTTAATCTCCATTGTTGTTTGATCTTCCTGATGGAGGATGAGGAGAAGCAGTTCTGTGGACTAATCCAAACAAGCGCAGACTTTGCGTTTCCGCTTCAATTGTGTGTCTAAAGACCTGCTGCTGAGCAGAGGTAAAGCTTTCATGCAGACGGAGTTTCTGCTCAGTCAGCAGGGCAGCAGCCCAGGTGCTTTTCCTTGGTTTTTCTGTTCTTTTCCGTTTACTGGGGAATCAGATCTCTATGGAGCTATTTTGAGCCCACAAATACCTAGAGCCTACATAAAACATTTAGGAAAAAAACAGTAAAATGTCCCAAACTTTTTGCGACTCTAAAATAAACTTCATTATTTTCAGCTTCAAATCTTGTTTGTTTTTGTTGCAAAACTCAAAATTTCAATTTCAAAACTTTTTTTTTTTTTTTGGAGTTTTGAATCTGGAATTTTCAGTTTTCAAAACTTTTGGCCCATTTTGGGGCGGGGCTAACACGAAGGAGCAATCAGAACCGATGAGGGGGTTGGTAACGTCACTCCCGGTTCATTCACTGACTCCTAGAAAGAACTGTAACAATTAGCTCAGAAAATGGCTGTTTACTCTGTGTCATCAGTCTGAATTTAGCCCAAAACGGGTGTAAAAAGCAGAGTTTTCTCGCTTGTCTAAAACGCTGTTCTAGCTCCTTCAAAGCGCCATTTTATTGTGTTAAATACAAGTGTACAGGCAGTTCTCTGGCTGGAGTCATCCTTCCAGAATTCAGCAGCGCTCGCTTGTTCACTACCCCGACCGGGGGGCGCCTGCTCGGGTCTCCCAAACTCCCCGAGTAAGACAGAAGCTCCGGTAACGAGAAAATCTTTGAAAGGTTTCATTTTTTGAAGATTTTTGTGGAACTGTATACAATAAATGAACCAGCATCATTTTTGACGGGCGGCGAGCAGCAAACGCTCCGTGAGGCGAAAGAGGGGCGGGCCGCCGGTCCCCAACGTGCCACAATGGGGTCAAAAGCTTTGAAAGTAAAAAAAAAACTAAAAAAAAAAATTAAAAAAAAAATTGAAACTGAAAAAAAAGTTTTGAAATTAAAATTCTGAATTTTGAAACCTAAAGAAACAGAACAATTTTTACTGAAGATAATTAATTTTATTTTAGAATAGCAAAAAGTTTTGGACATTTGACTTTTTTTTGGCTTAACACAAATATTTTTTTCAAAATGTTTCATTTAAGTTTCAAATACTTATGGCCTCAAAATAGCTCCATAGATCCTGACCTTAACATAAACTCAAGTGCAGGTTGAGGGGTTCATACACAAGCTCACTGAAAAGAAAACATGAAAACTGAATAACTTCAGTGTTTTTTTGTTGTCACAACATTAATTACAAGCGTGTTCCTGTAGATGTTTCCAGCCGAACACGCTCCAGCTGCTTTGTTTTTCCATGCTGCCATTAGAACGATGCAGTTTGATGAGTTCCCGCTCATGTTTGCTTTTGAAATACTGGAGTTTCTCCGTCTGTGTGTGAGTGAAGCTCACGGTCCTGTTTCTTCCACAGACGCCTGTAATTGGTGCATTAACCCTTTAACACCGGAGTTCCAGTGTTTATGTTCTTTAACTTTTTACTGTAAATTTTTTCTCCTTCAGAATCTACAGGAATTATCGCGTTAACGGTTGAAAAGTTAAAGATGTTGTGTTGAAGCATGACCGGCGGCGCCTCAGGTGTTAAAGGGTTAAAGGCCAAACACTAAATGCACGTACGTGCCTGAGCCGCCTCCACTGTGAAGCACACAGTAACGTGCTAACATGCTCTTATTGTGACGGGTTAAAGCAAAGAGCTTCTCTGAACAACTGTAGATTGGAGCAACACAATGTCTCTTTTCACAGAACAAATTCATTTGTAACATATTTTTTTATACGTGAGAAAAGCTCCGACCACCTGTTTTAATTTTAAAATGTATTTAAATGTGGAGTTATGTTGGTTTTGTTGTGGCAAATAAATATTTTTTGTGGTTAAGCCAAGTTTGTTTCTGCGTTTATGTAGTTTTCTCAATTTTGGAAAAATATTTAATACAAAAACTCTGATTTTTAATTTTTTTTACAGCAGTTTTCTCTGTGATTTAACACCATTAATAATTTGAACTGAGTTGTTTGTGGGTTTTTTTTAAATGCCTCTGAAGTAAATAAGTTTGAAAAATTAAAAAATATTAATTCTAAGTCAATAATATACATATACATTTACAAAAAACAAAAAAAACACTAGTTACTGATACTACTGCTCACTGATTTCCTAAAAACATGAATTTTATATTTTTATGGTTCAGTTGTTGGTAGGAATGAATAGTGTAATCAAAGTTTTGTCATTAACTGCTGACGAGACTCCAGATAATTATGTATTTATTCATTAATAGCTGACAGAATGACTCTAAAAGAGAAAAAATAAACAGCAGTGTCATTTCTTTTTTGACAATTGTTACAATGTTTTGTTTTTTTATTTAAAAAAGGTGTAAACATGTATGTTGATCCAACAGTTGGAAAGCTAAAACATCATCAAGACTTGTTTTTAGGTCTGAAGACTGTCTTTAGAACAGTTAGCTAGGACGTAATGTTTTTAAAGGAAAATGTTTCGCATCACTATTATAGCAACTTTCTTTCATGAACACCTTATGCTTCATGTCTATTGAGGCTTTATTAAAAACTAAAAGTCATGTTTTTCTGTTTTTTACCGTTTCATTTTGTAGAAGCAGACTAACACATTTTTTGCTGCTGGTGTTATGCTTGCGTTTGCAACACTGTACATGAGAACTGGACCGAGTGACCCCTCCCTCATGTTTCACACAGGAATTCCCCTGGTTCCACGAAGCAGAAATCCCATAGATTTCTGTTAAGAAATAATCTGTTATTACTCAGTCACTATATTTGTCAGTCTGAATAACATTCCTATTTTCAACATTTGCTTGATTGTTCTTTTTTTTCCTCTCATATCTTTTTCTAATAGTTTAATGTCAAACGTTCAAAATAGGGCTGGGTTAAAAGAATTGATTAATTGATTTGAATCGATCTAAGCTTAGTAGATCAATGATCAATACATAAAAATAGAGATCAATTTAGAACATAACGCTAAAGTCTGCTTGCTTGATGCTAACGTTTAATGGAATTTCCCATTGAACGGCTAATGCTAACGATCATTTGACCTAAACATATATTCATACTAAATGAACATCCTTATATACTTAGAGGCATGAATTTTCAGAAATATTTTTTAAAATAACCATTTATGGTCTAAAGGAGCGTTATTTGCTCATACTTTATTTTTCTGGGATGAGGTGTAATGCTATAGAGTGATCGCCACCTAGTGTCCAAACTGAAACGTCCTCCAGGAGAAGCAGAACAATGTTTCCAATGTTAATGATTTGAACATTTCTGTCAGAACTTCTCCTTTAGAGAATCCATGTAACTATGGATGATATTAACAATCTCAATATTTCGCTGATACATTTTATAGAATGTAAATTGGATTAGATTAATATAAATATATTCAACACACATAGTAGATTTCCGCATTTTCCGGAGTACAAGTCGTTTTTTTTTTCATGGTTTAGCCAGGGGTGTGACTTATACTGAGTAAAGACTTATTTGGGGTTTTTTTAGGCATAAATAGGCGAATATGTTTGTTATTTTCCCAGTAAACACTGGCTGTCCTGTAGCTGTTGTTTCCTCTAACAACCACTAGAGGGCGATGCATCTGAATGTAAGTGTTTGCTATTGACAGCGACAGAAGAAGTGTCATCCAAAACAAACATGGTAGCAAATCTGATTGTTCTCTTTTACGACGGAGTATTAGGGTCACCGAAAAAAAAAAAAAAGTAATATTACAAGTTTTTTTCTCGTGGATATACGACTTTAAATCTCGTAAATTTACGAGAAAAAAGTCGTAACTGCTAAATTATGAGAATAAAGTTGTATATTTATGACTTTAAAAGTCATAGGTTAAATTTACAACTTTTAAAGTCGTAAATTTATGAGAAAAAAACGTGTAAATCTACGGGATTTAAAGTCGTAAATCTACGAGATTAAAAGTCGTAATTTAATGAGAAAAGAACCAAAGTTGTCTGTTTATCAGAGCCGTGATTGAAGATGAAAGACGTGGAGAATCTGGTGTAGATTATGTCCAGATCGGTGTTAAAAGCAAAGAAATTCTGAACCTTTTGGCGATTCAAAATCAAATTATTTCCGGGTTCGGTGTCGGTAGTGCGTGTGTTGTCTTGCGTATCTTCAAGTAAGCAAAAGAGGCGCTATTATTGTGTTAAACAGACTTTTTATTAACAGTCTTTTCATACTGCTGCACTGTGCATGCCGTGCACCGAACATGTGACCAGTCGCTTGGCCTTCTGGGTAATGCAGTTCGTAAACAGCTAACTTCAATACACAACAGTGCGGAGTTTCATATGTAAAATAAAGAGCTCAGAGATGCATGTTCATCAGGATCGTCACTTTATTACGTCTTTCATTTCCTTTCATTACCTTACATCATGTCTCTGTCATGCTCAGAAACCAAAAGAGAATGTAAACAGAGCTCCGGACGCCTCCTTCCCCAAATGAAATGTCCCGTCTCAACACAAAACAACATTGAGAAATGACAACGTTAGCACAAGAACATTGAAAATTCCAAAAACTCGTCCTCTTCAGACGGAAGCATCACAGAGTTGGAGGAGATCTGGTCTGTCAGAGGAAGAAATGACTGAAGTGGACAGCTGGAGGATATGGACCGCTTCATAAACGGGATCTGCAGAGATCCTGCAAGCACCATCAACTTATAAAACATTAATACACTGTAAATCAAATAAAGGAACTTCCAAATATTTGGAATATTTTAAACATTCAGTTTACCTGATGAAATCCCAGACGCTTTTCACAGTTTGGTTGGTCTGCTTCAGTTCACGGCATAAATTCGTTGGAATGTAGACTCCCCTCGATTTGAATACATTACGAGAAAAATCTACGAGATTAAAACTCATACATTTACGAGATTTAAAGTCGTAATTCTACGAGAAAAAAACTTGTAATATTACTTTTTTTTTTTTTCGGTGACCCTAATACTCCGTCGTACTCTTTAACCTTGATATTTTTCTTTAACATTTAAAAAAATACCATTTCTTTTATTTATTTAATTTTTTTATTTTATTTTTAGGCGGATTTGTTTCAAAACATCAGACTTTTCTCCTAAAAGTGCGACTTATAGATGGTTTTCTTTTTCTTGATTTTTTTTGCCACAGTTTTTGCTCTTGCGACTTATACTCCAGAAAATGTATTTCTAAAAAAGTGTAAACTGTATAAACTTAAGATTTATTGTATCAAATTTATTTGAGAGGATGGATGGAATTGAAGAAAAAAATCTTAATTTGATCAATACAGGCTCAGATCAGATCCACGTGTGTCTCTTTTATCTCTCTTTTGTGGTTCCTCGGCCCAACATAAAATAAATCATGGAGACTGTTGATCCAGACATGTCGACCGTCTGAGTCAGCAGCTCTTTGTTAATGACTGCTTAACCAAAACTACCTAAAGAAAACAAATAAACAAAGCCTGTAAACTAAGACTACCAAGATCCAACCACAAACTAAAATAACAAAACCCAGCAGTGGAAGACTGCTGAGGACAAAAAGGGGAAAATGAAAAAATAATAAAATAAAATGAAATATATTTATGTTTTTTGGATTATTTAATTAGAATTTATTTACTTTAGATTAGTTACATTTATAAATTGATGCTGAGGTTCACATATAGTAGATGATCAACTCTGTAGCTTTTTACATCCCTGTTGATCTGAAGACGTCTTGTTTGTTCAACTCTACGTCCACAATGAACAGATTTGATATGTAAAGCAAAACTTTGGTAAAAACTTTGATCTTTTATGAGTTGAAAGCACATATTATCTTGTGCTATTGTTACTAGCAGCCCAGAACTGCACTGAGATGATCTTGTCTGTCCAAACGTTTAAAAAAAAAAGTCTTATTTTGAGAGATGCTAGGTTCTTTTTTATATTTTAGCTTTGGTTTGTGCCAAAAATAGACATGATTCCTTTTTTTTTTTTTTTTTTACAATAAAAGGTCATGAATGCAAATCCAAATTTCTTAAAGGCTAAAGACTATTTCTAGGTTTTGATCAGTAGAAAACGAGACCAAATGTCTGTTTTACTGTTGAAGGTTGCCCACCCCTGATGTTTGTCTACTGAACAAGTTTATTGAACATTTGTTCATGTCTATGTACTAGAAGTATCCTCTGCATGTCCTGTGAAACAACAGGAGCTAACGACGCTAGCAACTGTTGCTGAGGACTTTTCTGACGAGCAGATCCAACAACAATAGCAAAGCTGGAACATCACATAGTAGGACACGCAGAGGATGTTGCTTAATAGACATTGAACTTTCTTATCAAGGCAGGGGCTGCAAAATATCAACTTGGGAGCTGCAAATGTGGGCGTGCCGCCGGTTTGAGACCCCTCGATCACATTAGTGAAGTGTTGCAGCTCTGATTCATTTGAGTTCAGACTACAAAATTAGAGATTCACCTGAATTCTATAAAGTCACATAGCTGCTCGCTCTGATGCAACATCCTGTGAAAGAGCCTTGATCAACACGTCAATCATTTGAAGTTCCAGCCTTTGTCCTCTTACTGGACACAACATACTTCACTCTTCACTGTCTTCGTTTGGTCGTCTCTTCATCACGTGTTCACTAATATAAACTTATATTTCTGGTGGAATGGCTTATAAGTACAACCAGTCACTGTTATGCTTCAACCCAGCTGGAAATAAGCGCCTCACCCCTGAACATCAGAGCTCCAGTGTTTGTGTTCTTTGTTGTACTGTAACTTTTCAACCGTTAATACAATCATTCCAGTAGATTCTGTGTTAACGGTGGAAAAGTTACAGTATGTTAAACATTTTGTGTTTAAGTGTAACATGCGACACCTCAGGTGTTAAAGCTCGTGTCGAGGCCCGGGTCGGGCTCTATCCGGATCATTTTACTCTATTGTTATTAATGGCCCGATGTTCTCTGGTGATCATTTCTAACTTGTCCAATTTTGACAAAATATAATTTTATGGAGGGTAAAATATTGAAAGTTATCTAAGATTTAATTTGATTTATTCTGGAGCAATATTCCTGCCTTTTTATTATTCATAATTTTGTTAAAACGTTACAGTTTTAAAGTTTTAAAAATTGTCACTCTGCTAGCTTGCTAAAATTTTTCAGATTATTTGGAGTTTAGCTAAAATTTCAGCTAAATGTTAGCTGTTTTGGCCAATTTAGACATTTTGTTTTAAGTTTTTTTTGGCTGTTTTAGAGTTAGGCTAATATTTACAAGCTAGCAAAATTTTGGCTAATTTAGGTTTTTCTTGTTTTTTTAGGATATTTTAAAGTTTAACTAGTTTTTCCAGCTACATGCTAGCTGTTTTGGCTAACCTAAGTATTTTTTGTTTTGTTTTTTAGGCTAATTTGTCATTTACCTGGCTAACAGCTTCATGGTTTTCAGCTATTAGCTTCAATGATTTCAGCCTCAGCGTTTTTAGCTATCAGTTTCAGCATTTTCAGCTATCAGCGCTATCATCTTCAGCAGCCAAACTCAGCTTACAGCATTCACACTAGCATTATCACAGGTCATGCTATATATCTAGTTCATAATTATGTTAAAAAGTTATGGTTTAAAAGTTTAAAAAATGTAGTTTTAGAGTGTTCAATAAACGTTTATCGTTTATTGAACACGTCCCGCAGCCTAAGGTGTGTTTTGGATTTTGGCTCATTGTGTAATTGAAAAACTTCATTTTCAGCATCAAATATTCCCCTGAAATACAGGATGTGCCTTTTTTCTTTGTGTTTCTGCACCGGTCTAGAGTTTTGCATTCGCCAATCATTCCTTTCACGGTGAACAGCTTCATGGCGGAGATCTAAACAATCGATAAAAGATAGGCAGGTGCAAACCCCGATGTGATCATACCAATGTAGTCATGCAGGATTCATAAACGTGTCTTGAATCGGAAAACAAAAAAGTGCCCCTATATTTTCAGCAGAGTTCATTTTTATTGCCAATCTCCTTCAAAAAAAATTCCCCTTCTAACAATTCACCTTTTTTTTTTTGCACTGAGGCTTGAAAAGGCAATATTGGTCAGTTACATAACATCTGCAGTGCCTGAGGCCAGCAGTATAGTTTCCTGTTTGTAGTCCTGACTTCCTTTGATTTCAAGTGAAGCACACTGTAGCAACAAATTTTTTACGTGAAGCCTCACAAAACGGCGGGTGTGCAGAGTGACTTCTGGTATATATATTATGTATATGGTTTAGAACGGCAAAGATGAAAGCTGAATACTGTTTAAAGCAATTGTACGTAAATAATGAAAGCTAACCTAACCACTTTCAACAGAAAAATGTACAATATTTATTTTCTAAATGTCCTTCCTGGTTGTATTGTTTCCCTCTTCGATCAAATGTCAGTATTCCTCCTGCAGAATGCTCCACAGCTGCTTCCCAGTCGTGGATTATCTCTCTCTACAACCCGGTTATAGTTAGGTGAAGGTTACAGAAACTTCATTGAATGCTGCTGTTTGATTATGAAGGTTATTTGATTTTCTTCTTCTAACTGATGCTAATGCTAACGCTAGCTTTCCACGGCAGAAATGAAGAAGATCTTTTCTGTCCAGTTAAAGTTGATGACATTTCTGTGTCCACAGAATCACTAAAAACACAGATAAAGTCGGATAATTTTAATGTGTCTGACAGTAGAGAAAATCTAATAACTGTTATTTTCTGACGTAGCTCCTCTTTGCTGTTGATCATAACCGTGTCTGATCCCTGCAGGATAATGAAGACAAAAATAATTAAAAACCATCTAAAAATATTCCTATTAAAAGCATTCTTATTTTTACAAATACCCCTTAAATTACCCATAAAAACCACAAATTCCTCTTATTACAATAACTAAAATGCGACAGACTGTCCACAACCTGTCCAGGTTGAACCCTGCCTTCGCCCATCAGTAGCCGGGTTAGACTCCATCACCCCCACAACCCCAAAAGGGATGAAGAAGATGAATGACCAACAAATAAAATGTAACTTTGGGTTCAAACACATGCGGCCAACATGCAGCAATGTGTATCATGGCTGCTCCTATTACGCCTGAATTTCAGTTTTTGAGCTGATCGCATTTCAAACATGTACAAATAACATCAAGCAAAATAGAAGCCATTAGAATAACATCTACTCAAATGAAAGGTCGATATTTTCAACAGAACCTCAAATGTTGAAGGATTATTCAAATTTGTATTTAGATTTAAGAAATACAGTTCAGCAGGATATTGATAAAATAATCATTGTACATTTTTCAGTTAATATTGCTAAAGTTACCTCTTATCTATGTAAAATTGTGTTAATCAGCGTTCATGTCGGGGTAAGGCGTAAGGTAGGGGACCCACTGTCTGGTGACCCAACAAAGCAGCAAATTAAAAAAAAAAAAAAAAGTTTTCAAACTCAGTTAATTGAAACAATAAAATGTCCCTGAAATCTAAAGGTCTAGAAACATTTTAAGAGAAAAATAGACTGAGAGACCAGACCGTGCAGCTCTTCTTTTATAACCCCCACCCCCCCACATCCTATCGCCACACTTGCTGCACCCTGGATCGCAGCTGCTAAAGGCGCAGTAACTCACTACTTAACAAACCACGTTAACCCCAACTCACTTAACATATTTCTGAACACTTTCAAACATAACCCCACCCCCTTTGCTGAGACAGGACTCTTCAGCTCTCCCACCCCCCAAATATCGACATCACCCAGTCACATAGCCTCTGTGCCAGATAGGGGGGGCCTCTTATCCTTGGCGGAACTTCAGATTCTGGTTTGGGTGGTACCCCGCCCTGCACCCGGTTGGTTCCTGGCCTGGGCTGCCAACCCAACGTCGCTGCTAGTGACATGGATGACAGCGGTGGGCCTGCTTGATACTGACCCAGGCCCCAACAGCTAGTGACGGGGTCTGCACTCGATGGTTGGCTTCAAACTGTCCCTTAAGACGTGGGCTCTGACTTTCTGCAAGCCTCGAGTTTCCTGCGGGGGAACAGCGTATGCCCTCAAACAATCCAGGGGCTGCTTCAGTTCATGTCCAATCACGAGCAGGGCCAGAGACACCCCCAGGTTGAAGCCACACCTGCTTACAGATGTTCTTGATTAACCCCTACATCAGCGTCCAATGACACTCCCCCAACTGGAAATATTCTAGTCCCTACAATCACTCGCAGTATCACTGAGGCCTTTTTCTGTTTTCCCTCTGAGAATGCCTCACCTCAGGCAACCGGATTCCTGCGTCCCCCTCCTCTGTTGAGAGGGGAAAGACAAAGCCCCATATTGCCGGGGCGCCTGCAGGGGGTGTTTGTTCAGGCTGGGCAGGCGGTGCATCTGAAGGACTCAGGGAGGGAAGGCAAGGTCTCAAGCTATTCCAATACAAGACACGTTCTGGGCCATCCTTATTTAGTAGTATTTCTAGCAGTTCCATATCTGCTATATTGCATAGAAATTTGGGGAAATGCGAACAAGAAATCAATGAACTCCATATTTATATTATAGAAACAAGAATCATCACTAGGAGTAACTACTGGGACCTGTCTACACAACTATTTATAAAGCTGAAAATATTCAAACTTAAAGACTTGGTAGATCATTCCATCCTAAAACTCATGTTTAGAGCACATCACCAAAGTCTGCCTCATAACATACAGAAAAAGTTTGAAAAAAGAAAAAGTAATAACCTAAAGGGACATGACAAAATGAAGGAACAAGAGTTTCAGTGCAGGCTATCAGACTGTGGAAAAATAAAAAAAAAAATGTAAAAACTGAAATTCACACAATACAGATTTTAAGGTAGTTGAGAATGGGTTCAAACATGACACGGTCGTCCCCTCTCTGATGCTCAGGCTGTCGCAGGACGCTTTAGAACTAAACTTGATGTCTGTAGCTTCAGTCCTCAGCTGAAGCGCCCCAGCATGAACCATGTCTGAGTGACGGAGAAGCACATTCCCAGGCCCCTCTTTATTTTAAGAGTAGAACAAACTTCCCAGTGAGCCAACAAGACATGTCAGCCAAGAAAGCCCCACAGTTTCCGTTTGACTCTGGAGATAACAGATAACAGTCGAAATCAGTGCAGATATACTCACTTAAGCAACAGACAGAAACAAATTTAACTTTTTGTCAGACTACTCTTCCGCTTGACATAAATGATCTATGAGACTACTTCATCAACAGATCAATATCAGAAAAGAAACACGATTTGGTAAGCGCTTTTCAAAGTGGAAAGTTCTTTATTCTAACTGAAAGAGAAAGGATAACTCTAGAACAAGCACACCCTTCAGCTGCAGCTAAATCAGGCCTCCACTGACATTTGCATGTCCCCTCACTGATTGAATGCTGGGTTGTTTTTCACTGCTGTGCTGGAACTGTTCTCTTTTGGGTTTTAGAGCCTATAAGAAGTCAGACCTATTTCTCCTTCAAAGGATTTATACCACAAAGTCAGTGTAGCAGAACACATTTCTGATTTTTTTTCTCTTACACTGTAGAGCTGGGTATTGATTCTAATTTGCAGAAATGATTCGATTAACAATTGCCTGAATTGATTCGATTCCGATTTTTTTTATTCTTCAATTCAATTCAATTTTGAGTTTACGTATTTAGAGACGTTTGTTTAGAAGTACATTAATAGTCCACTGTATATTTTAAATATGATTATATTAATCTGATCCAGTTCACATTCTGTAAAATGTATCAGTGAAATAATGAGATTGTTAATATCATCCAGTGTTTCTCTAAAGCAGACGTTCAAACAAAAATGTTCAGATCATTAACATTGGAAACATTGTTCTGCTTCTCCTGGAGAACGTTTCAGTTTGACCACTAGGTGGAGATCGCGCCATAGCATTACACCTTATTCTAGAAGAAGAAGCATGAGGGAAAAACAAGGTTTTAGATCAGAAATGGTTATTTTAATTAAATATTTCCTTAAAAGAGTTTGGAAAGTTCATACATAAGAGTTTATAAAGGTTAATTTAGTCAGCTATGTTTGTTTACGTTAACCAAGCGTTAGCATTAGCCGTCCTATTGGAAATTCTATTAAAAGTTAGCATCAAACTAACAGACTTTATCTTGTTGAGCAAAATCTATATTTTTTCTGAATTGATTATCGATCTTTTAAGCTTAAATCGATTCAAATCAATTAATCGATTGCATCAACCAAGCCCCTGTGCCGTGTTCTTATGGAGAGCAGACGCTTGACAAACGATCTAAGGTTGTGAACCATGGTCCGTTGAGAGAAAATGTTGATGAACTTTTTCTCTATGAGTATGCTGCAGGTGATAGATCATAGTGGACACCTAAACAAGATGTAATGGGCCCGCAAGTCGCCAGTTTGAAACCCCCGGTCTATGTTAACGCTCGTAAACCCTCGTCTTTTGGCCTCCACATTCAAAACTCTCATATCCATGTGTGACAAAACAATTATTTTAAAATTTACTCTCAGAATCTACGTACCCTACAAACTTATTTGGTGTTAATTGAACATGTGATGAAAGTTTAACCCATAGAACTGACAGCTTAAATGGCAAACAGCTAAACTTTGACCAATCAGGAAGTCAAATTTGGTAGTGAAGTATGGGTAGCGTCCTTGTAAAAGAGTGGAAGAATCACCTGTTTGAAAATTGATCATAAAGGAGAAATGAATAATTGCGGTTTATGCTCAGCTGGAATTCTATGACTCACCTTCTTCTTCTTCCTCTCCTTTGGGCTTTTCCCTTCAGGGTCTCCACAGTGAATCATTTTCCTCCATCTAACCCTGTCCTCATCATCCTCTCCTCTAACACCAGCCACCTTCATATCTTCATTCTCTGCATCCATAAACCTCCTCTTTGGTCTTCCTCTAGACCTCTAGACTCAGCATCCTTCTACCAATATCTTCACTGTCTCTCCTCTGAACATGTCCAAACCATCTCAGTCTGGCCTCTCTGACTTTATCTCCAAAACCTCTAACATGTGCTGTCCCTCTGATGGATTCATTCCTGATCCTATCCATCCTGGTCACTCCCAAAGAGAGAAACTAATAAAGTAGAATATAAACTGAATCAATGTTTTAACACAAAAATAGTTTCTCCTCCCCCGGGCAGTGGTTCAGTCCAATTAGTGTCCTGCTGCATAAAAGGCCTCTGCTGTCTGGCTTGGGTTCTTTGTTGTGGCCTGACTTGGCGTCTCCAGCAGCAGATGGCGGCAGCAGCAATGGGTTCCACAGCACCGTAACTCAAAAAAACACAAGATTAAATTAATGAAATTAAATTGAAATAAAGCTTAAAATATGTCAATAAATGTATATTTTAAACCAAACAAATGAGTGTCTTAATTGAAAGAAAATTAATCTAAAAGGTGTATGTGCAGGTGAGTGTATGGTGCAGGTTACTGCCCTGATGGTGTGGCAGCGGAGGCAGCCATCACAGGGCCCAAAAAAACCTGATCAGGACATCTTTAGTTCTTGGATACAATAAATCGGTTGATCTCAGGAAGCCAACTTATCTTTCAAATCTCTTCTTTTAGTCCTTTTATAAACACAGCTTTTAGTGCTTCTTTAGTCAAATTGCATCTGCAAAATGCTATTGTGTAATCTAAAAACTCTTCTTCTTTAGCACAAATTCGATTGAAAGAGGAATCAAAGTAGTTATGTTTAGGATAGAGAAAATGAGTTTTACTCTCTTTACAAACTGGTCGAAGTAAACATGTCCCCAATTACACTGGAAAGACCAGGTTTTTTGGATAGCCAGGGAACGCTGCAGGATTGGAAATGGACAGAGGAAATGGACAGGAGGAGGGAAATGTGATTCTTTTTGTCAGATGACTGCCCTGGCGCAGATTACCAACTGAAAATAGAAATAGGAGTCATGTAGTCTGGTGAATCTGGCTTCTGCCCACCGGAGAGCTGTTCCTCTAATTAAGTTGTGCATATAATGCATCCTCACTGAGGCAAATGCAAGACATGCAGGGCTTTACTGGAACACTGAGGAACGTTCACAAAGAAAACCACCACAAGACAAGGTTGGGCTGAGCAGAATGGGGTCCAGCATGACCCGCAGATACTTGCGGGTCTACCCATGCTGTCTCCCTCTATGTGCACAGGCTGAGGTGTTCAAGCTTTCTCTCTGAAGTCCAGAACCATCTCCTTGGTCTTCTGAACACTCAGCTGGAGTTGTTTCTCCCTCCACCAGCCGCCTGGACTCCCTCTCCCCTTCCTGTTTGATGTAGGTTACAATAGCTGTTCCTCTGCATGTGGCACGTCATGCTGTTATAGCCAGTGTCGGAGCTGGATCATTCGATAGGGTGGCAGGAGGGGGGCAGAAGAGTGGCAAATCAGAACAGTAGAGTGGAAGGCGATCACAAATGAATGGTTCAAAAATACATATTACAAACAGTTTTCTTTTATTGTTTAGCAATTTGTTATGCTTAAATAAGCTTATATTGATATTTTATTTCCCATTAACACCTGCATTTATTGTTCAATTCTGAATTTTTTTTTTCTTGTATTTAATTGGATGCTAAATAAAATTGAAATAGTAAATTTGACAAAAAACCCATAAAATAGATATAAATTGAGGTTTGTGGGTAATCAGAAACAAGCTGCATCTACTGTAGGATTAAACAGAACACCTGTTACCATCTGCAGGATGAAGAGAGTTTTATTCTGTAAGAGAATATTTTGATTGACTTCTAATTCCATTTTACTCTTATATGTAATCTTTCAAAGAAACTCTGTAACCTTTAAATGAACCTATTGTGCTCATTATCACATGTTTCTCTGGATGTATCCTCAGACACTCGGTGGTAGCTCGTTAAAATACCAAGAGTTGATTTAAGGAGTTTTTTGACGAGAAACACAGTTTGAAGGGAGTAAGAACGTAGTTCACACACTGACCTCCAGGTGACGGCTGGTCTCTTTAATTGTAAGAACCTTGCTTGAAGCAGAAGCCTCTGAGATAATGATCAACTTGCTAATATGGGCATGACGTGACGGGAGCATTGTTTTCACAGTACTATAAAGGTTCTTGTGTCTTGCCATATCGTCAGAACCTCCATGTAAGAGCTTCCCTACACGCTCAAGCTCTGGCTCTTTCATTGTTCATCTTCTGCATGGATCCTCATTTACCACCTCGGATCAGAGTCCTTCAGCAAGAATTCTGAGAGCGGCTGTCTGCACACCCGTAGACCATTTATATTTTACGGTCTATGAGCTCACCTTTCCTTCGGGGGATGGCCCAAATGCGGAGAACGATCATGAGACTTTAACTGTAAACACGTGTGACCATTATTCAGACTTTGACGCACCTAAATATGTGCAGAAATTTGTGTCTAAGCTGCATATTACACGAAACAAATACGAATTTTGACCATCTTGTTACACGTAAATACACAAATAATATCATCCCTCAGGATATGTAGTATATCTTATACTACGCCCAGGTTCCACCAAGAAATTGTGTACGTAATCATTTCTGTGGCCTTCAAACTACATCTCAGCTCTCAGAGATTTTAATAAAACAAACAGCCAAAACTAGGTTTATTGCTCCTCAAAACACACATAAAACTTTAAATTCCTCACAAAAAAATGCTTCAGTCACTTTTCAACTGACAGGAAAACATAAAAGGATTCATTCTGCTGAGGAATCTCCACAACATTTTTAGGGTGGATCTTGAACATATTTGAGAATTGTGCAGGCAGATGGGAGATATTTAGAAGACTGCTGCAGGAACAAATGATATTCTGGTGGAGGTACAAAGAGGAGCAAAGACGGAACGCTGCTCACGTCGCCATGAAAATGATTCACATGAAAGTGAAGAGGATTTTTGATACAGAAACGTTCAGAACATGATTTAATGTTCTCATCATTTCAATGAATCCTGAAATGTTCATCTGGTGTTGTTGTCTGAACTTTGTGACCAAATTTCAACACAGAATGAACTCAAAGGACATCAGCATTCTGTCTGTGATGAAAGAAACGCCAGTCTCCAATAGACGCCTGTATGGAATAAACACTGACATGTTTGGAATGAGGCCAGCGCTAATGTTAAAAGATATATGGTGTTATATTATATTTGAAGGGGCATCCCAGGTCATCCAAGGTAATCTGATGGAGAATCAAAGGATGCTGGGAAAAACTATTTATTTATTTATACACAACTCCACCTTCAATAGTACCTGATGAGATGGGTTTGGAACGCGTCTTTTCAGGTGAACATCTTCTTAATACGGAATCTGCAGAGGGATTAATAACTGTTTTCAAACATGTGCTTAAATACATGCCTAATGAATTAAATGATCTCCTCTTACCTGTGGTTTCTGCTCTTCCCAACGCTGTTTTCTCGCTCGCATTCTGTTTTCTTTAGACCCTGGTGATTCAATGACAATAAACATGCACTGTTAAAAACTTTAATAAAAGTCAATCTATCCCAGTAAAACGTGTACCAGTTGTGTCACTGAAAAGTTACAGAATTAGTTTATTTTCTAGTTTAAAGAAAAAAATGCTTAGAGTTGAAAATTAGTGTTATTAAGATGTTTCAAATATATTTTGTTTTATACTGTGTAATACTAAGTTGCATTGCAATATTATATGGAAGCTGTTTATATTGCTAACATGTGCTCCTTACTTATTGATAGAGTGATAAAGTTAGCTCTACATTGTATTGATCTTTACTGAAGGGAAAATTTAATGAACTTGATCAATTCTTGGTTTGCTTTCTTTCTGAGCCATTTGGATGAGCATTTAAATGAATAATTTGAAAAGAAATCCTCATCTTCCTGACTTTCCTTACAAATGCCCCACAATAACTTCCCTGAAACCCCCCCCCCCTTCCCCTCCCCCCACCACCACCTTTATAATAATGACGACTAGTACAGCCATGGTCTTACCATTCTAAGAAACATTCCACAGTTGTTGGAGCTCACCACTTGCTTTGCCAAAGTCTGGGGTTGAAAAAATGTCTTAATTAAAGGATACAAAGCAAATGGAAAACTTTAGCAGATGCAATGACATATCAGACCAGAACATGATTTCATACATATACACAAGAAACACGATTGAAACTAACAGAGGAAAAGGTGGAAACTTGAGTCACTATTTAGAATGGGCTAAAACAGAACTAAACCAGATCAGCTCAAAAATAAAAAAGAATAGATATGTTATCTTATTATTTATCAATTAACAGAACGATAGAAAAGAAAAGTGGTTTTAAACTGAACGATCTACAACAGCATCATGTCAACACCAACATCCTGTTCTAAACCCAGACTCCAAAAGGCAGAAAGAGTCAAAATGGTGTTCCCCACACTGCAAGTAGATTTTAAATACTAAAAAAAAAGTTATTTTTTTCATAGAATTTCAATAAAACGTGGAAATGCAAAAAACTCCATATTTATTAAATAAAAGACCACTAATTATAGAAGTGAAGGCCAAAATGTTTGCCCTGACAAAGGCCTGTGGTGGTGTTCTCTAAACACAAAGACAGAAATAAGCTCATGGAAATTAGAAACTCAAAGGGCAAAAAGAGTCTCCATCTACTCCAGGAGACTCCAGCCCTGTTCCTCCTGAGTTACTGTCCTGCTTACCTGGATCGGATGAGTTCAGTCTATCAGAAACTGGATTCGGTCAATTCTGACCAATAAAACCTAAAGGCAAAACAAGCAGGGCAGTAGGTCACGAGGTTCAGGGCTGGAGATGGAGATCGAAGCAAAGAAGAGTAAAGAAGAAGACGGCAAATCCAGTGACGAAGAAGAATTACAGACAGTGGGCGTGCCTCAACAGCGTCCTCCACTTCCATTCTCGTCCTGTATGTGAACTGCAGTGGATTTTGGGCATTACTGGATCTTGCACCAGTGGCTTAGGCATTAACCTCTCAAAGGTCTTCATAACATGTGAGGTCAGTGGTACAGGCCTGTTGTCTTTTGGATACTTGACTTTGGGGATGGATAGTGTCCAAAGTCCAGGCTTAGGTTGTAAAGATGGTGACGAGGAACCCCAAGCTCATTTGCACAAGTTCTCAACAGTCTGCGACACACTCAGTCGGAACCTGGAGCTCTCCTGACATTCAGTCTCTGCAGTTCCCTCCTCACCTGATGATCTGTGATGCGAGGAGAAGCACGTTCAAACCTATTAAAATAGGTATTCAGCTCATTGGATTTTTCAACTCTTTCCCCCACTGATTGTTTTTGTGGGTACACCGTATCCAGAATCAGTTTATGTGGTACGTTATGCACATAGACCGTTGATTAAAACTGGACATGACAAGTGTTGAGGTCCCCCATCAGAAATGCATTACTCATACAATCGGGCCAGAACCTTTGGCTTCACTTCCTGATATCTACCTATTGCAACCGATTGGTCCGAGTCGGTCGGAGTCAAGTCTTGATTGGAACCACTGTCACCAATCATGAGTAAGCTTGTTCCTGCTTGTTCAAAGTCCACACCCCTCCCACTAAGCAGATAGGGGGAATCTGTCAATCAAAGATTCGAGCCATTAAGGCCAATGGGTACCACATGCTTTTACTGAGGAATCTGGTTGGTCAGTTTATAACTTGAATAACTGGAAAAAAAGAAAAAATATGTAAAAAAAAAAAAATGAGGGTTAGAAAGAACGTGTTAAGAAGGAAGCATCAGAGCAAGAATGTTATTCTGACTAATACAATGACTGAGAAATAACAGTCTATTTCTCAATGGAAGTCTATTGCCTGATTTCCAGTGAGCAGTCCAGAATGGACCGGACCGGGCCGGACTGGACTTTTGAGTGTTTCCATTACAAAATGGACCCATTAAGCAGGACCAACTGGTACCATTTCTTGTCCCCCGTTGGTTGTAGGTCCATAGAAAAATGGAATGGACCCGTTAAGGCGGAGCTTCTGTCGTCACACAATGTAACTCATCGATTGGTGGAAAGCTTGTACGACAGCAACAAGTGTCCGACCAGCGCCTTTCCTGACTCAAGATCCAAACCAAAAGTTTTTTTCTCTTTTCAGGTGTATTCTTCTTCACCTCCCGCAATCTTCTTGCCAAGAATAATACATTTTTTACATACAGTATTCCCCCTTATTCACCGGGGTTGGGGACCCGAGACACGCTAAATCCAGACCCCACTCCTGTTTCTATCGCACCCGACCCCCGTGGCTGAAGAATGTCTGCTGCTGATCTATACTCCTCAAAAAACACTTCCAATCAAGCTTTCTTCTTCTTCTTCTTACTGCCCTTTACGCCTTGAGACGCTTAGGGCAGCAACGAAATCTTTCCATTTCTGACGGTCGCGGGCTAAGGTGTAGATGGTTCCCCAGGTGTATCCAAATTCTTTTAGCTCTGCCTCTACTGTTCGGCGCCAGGTGATTTTGGGCCGTCCTCTTTTTCTTTTTCCATCTGGTGTCCAGTGTAGTGCTGTTTTTATGATTGTGTTTTCTTCACTCCTCAGTACGTGTCCTATCCATGTCCAGCGTCTTTTGAAGATAATTGTTGACATGTCTTCTTGGTTGCAACGGGACAATAGGATTTCATTGGAGATCTTTTGGGGCCAGAAAATCCTTAATATCCTCCTTAAATTTCTGGTGTGGAAGTTGGAGAGTTTTGTTGAGTCTTGCTGTGTCATTCTCCAACACTCTGCTCCGTACAGTAACACTGACAGGACACAGCTGCTGTAGAGTTTCAGTTTGGTCTTGGTGTTATACCGTGAAGACTTCCAAATATTGTTCATGCTGTTGAATGTAACCCTTGCTTTACTGATCCTGTTCTGTATGTCCTTATTACTTCCACCATCTGATGTTATGATGCTACCCAAGTATAGTAAAGGTTTCTGTGAATGGTAAGATTCTGATCATTGACCTTGGGGGTCTGAGGAAATATTCAAGGTCAGAATCTCTGACTTTTTGTGGTTGATTTTGAGACCAACTTGGGATCCAAATCGGCCAACACGGTCAGTCTTTGTCCTGCATGTGTTGGTGGATATTGAGAGAGCAATGCCAAAATCATCAGCAAAATCGAGATCCTCCAGGGTGGAGAAAAGTGTCCATCTAATGCCAGTTGGGTCCTTTTTTCGGTCGCTGCGGCGCATCACCCAGTCTATCACCAGGGTTAAAGAGTAGAGCTGACATCACACAGCCTTGGCGGACTCCAGTTTTCACCTCAAACCAGATGTCACTTCCTCCCACACAGCATTTGTAGTTGTTATAGAAGCTTTTAATCAGTTGAATCATGTGGGTCGGTACTCCATAAGCCCTCAAGATTTGCCACAAGGTGTCTCTGTGCACACTGTCAAAAGCTTTTTCAAAGTCTATAAAGTTAACTAAGAGCTTTTGCTGCCATTCAGCACTCTGTTCTATAATATTTCGCAGAGCAAAAATCTGTTCTGTGCATCTCCTCCCTTTTCTAAAACCAGCTTGTTCCTTTCTAAGGGTTGCATTCACAGCTTCCGACAGCCTATTAATGATTACCTTGGCCAGGATCTTGCTGGGGATTGACAAATCAAGCTTTGTAAACATTTATTGAAGAACATTGGAGTAGTGCTCAACATAGTTTTTTTTTCCTATTTGGAACACAAGAAGTAAATAGTTATGCACTGAGATGCCTCCTTAATGTTCTCTCCAATAGTGACTCAGCATTGTGCTCTAGTCTGTGCTTCCAAAGGCATTCACACACTGTCATGTTCAGTCAGTTAATCAGTGTTGGCCCTTGCTCCTGTGCTCTCACATGGTTGCCATAGCTACAGCTGCTTTTCATCCCTCAATTTCTCTTAGGTATTTAAGGAATGCTCTCGGAGTGTTTCAGTGTCTCAGAGTCTTGTGTAGTCAGCTCCATGTTTTCTTCTCCATGTTTTTGAGCCTGTGCTTATGGTGACGTTTTTGTTAGTAAATCTTTTTACTCTTCAAAACTTTGGTTTGAAGTCCTTCCTGCTCTTGGATTCCATCTCGCCTAGCCATTACACAATCCCCATAATCACAGATGGGACTGGTGGTTTACTGGCTTTTGTTTTCCTCTTGGCCCCTTTACAAGTCCCTCTGAATCTTCTTCTCATCTGTTTGGGGATGTTATGTCTTTTTCCAGCCTTGCTTTTTATCAGACTCAAGAGATCAGTTCTCTGGTAGACAATCTTGTGGATTTTTGGTCTTTTTTTAGTCTTTTCTTTCACACTCGCGTTCAGAGTAGTAGAACAGCAGGACACCTGACCCAGCGGCACCATCTTTAATAACTCCCCAGACATGATTGCTGTGAGACGACAAGCCAGCTTGTTGAGAACAGGGCATGAAAGATCTTAAAGTACCACTCTGATCCTCTTTTAATGTATTTTCAAAGTGTTCCCAGTGATGTTTTAATTAAGATGATGCTGTTTTCAGTAAAAAAAAAAAAAAAAAAACAAAAAAAACAAAAAAACTGTCATTTCCTATGACAGTTTCTGCAGGGCGGCAGAAGTTCATCAGAAATTGTGAGCAGGACCATTGACAGTGTAAGCCAACATATGCTTCCTGTCACCCCTTTGTTTACATCTGTTTACAACAATTAGAATAAAGAAAAACTCAGAAGTGCAACTTAAAGCTTGATTTTCATTATAAATGTCCTGCATCATCAGAAAAAGGCCACAAGAACGTGTTAAAAGCACCAAATCCACCCATCCACCCATCCATCCATCCATCCATCCATCCACCCCAAGACTCACCACATTTGCATCACTTCAACATTTTGCAACAAAACTCTTCCAAATATAGGTGGTGGACATGTGCCAGTAAACATCAGAAAATAAAAAAGAAGAAGAAGCCCCTCCCTGCTTGTCCAGTGTGAACTCCATGGGCTAAAGCCTATCACATGCCTGCTGTGTCCTTAGCTTTCAAAAGGGTGAGATAAACTTTTGAGTTTTTAATCAAATCAATATGTTGTTGTTCACCTTTCAGCATATCCCCTCAGGGGTCAAAACAGTGGATTAGCTTTTACTGATTTGCACATTTGGTTTGACAGATTTTTCCACTGGTTGCCAGTGATTGGACCCAGACTTGGGCCCCCTTGTGGCTAAATACACTATATTCCCAAAAGTATTGGCTCACATGTGTCTAAATTACTTGTCCTGGCCACAGGTGTATAAAACTAAGCCTTCAGCCATTCAGACTATTTCCTACTATCCTGTGAAAGAACTCACCTATATACTCACCTATTACTATATCTGTGAAAGAATGTTCCGTTCTCAGGATCTCAGTGAATTCCAGCGTGAAACTGTCATACGATGCACGATGTGCAACAAATCCAGTCGTCAAATTTTCTAAATATTCCCCAGTCAGTTGTCAGCTCCATCAGAATAAAATGGAAGAGTTCGGGAACAGCAGCAATTCGGCCACCAAGTGGTAGACCCCGTAAACTGATAGAGGGGTCAGCGGATGCTGAGGCGCACAGTGCAGAGGGGTCGCAGACTTTCTGCACTGTCAATTGCTGCAGAGCTCCAACCTTCATGTGCCAGATTATCCCAAGTACAGTACTTCATGGAATGAGTCTCCATGGCCTCGTGGAGACACTTTCTCTGAAGGGAAAAATCCCGCTTTTCCAATTGGAAATCTGATGGACCAGTCTGGGTTTGGAGGTCGCAGGAAAATGTTCAGACTGCGTCGTGGAGAGCATGAAACTTGGTGGATTTTAGGAGTTGTGCTTGGCTGCTTAGTTCCAGGGAAAAGAACTTTAATTGCTTCGGGATACCAAAACATCCGACAATTCCATGCTCCCAACCCTGTGGGAACAGTTTGGAGCGACCCCTTCCTCTTCCAACATGACTGGGCACCAGTGCACAAAGCAAGGTCCATAAAGACATGGAGGACAGAGTCTGCTGTGGATGAACTGGACTAGCCTGCTCAGAGTCCTGACCTGAACCCCATAGAACACCTTTGGGATGAATTAAAGCGGAGGCTGAGAGCCGGATCTTCAACATCAATGTGTGACCTGACCAATGTGCTTTTGGAAGAATGGTCCAGAACTGCTATGAACACTCCTCAAACTTGTGGAGACCTTCCCATGAGAGTTTAAGCTGTAATAGCTGCAGGAGGTGGACCCCTCGTCATATTGAACTCTGAGTTGGGAATGAGATGACGCTTGAGTTTATCTGTGAGTCAAAGCAGGTGAGCAAATACTTTTGTGTAGTTGGGCAGTAGCGTGAAGGGTCTTGCCTAAGGACCCACACTGGAATCAGGTCATTGCACCCTCTGGGAAACAAACCCTGGTTTCACATCTGCCAGTTCTGCATGCAGCCAACTTCAACTTAGAGCTTCAAATTCCTGGATACCACTCTATGGAAGAGTTTGTGACACAATATTAAAAATAAAAGTAAATACTGGAAATACTAGTACATTTTCATAGTGTATCTGCATTACTTGTCTCAAATTAAACTAAAAGCAATTATCACGACGGCTTTTTCCTTTTCCTCTTCAACACAGCTCTGTCAGGATTAGCTTCAGGGACCCAAAATATGACAAACTCAGAAATTCAAGAAACCAGATTATTAATTCTTTAACTTGGACGACCCTCAGACGCCAGACAAATGCAGCCAATGCACGGATTCTAAGGAGACAGGAGAGGGTTAAATGATGGGAAGTGATTTGCAGCAAATGAGTGATAAACAGATGAAGTCTTACTGGGATGAGGAGAGCAAAGTGCAGGGAAGGAGTGGAGAGGAGTCCTCTGAAGAGCGAAAGGAAGGCGTGGCTCCAGACACAAAAGGTAATGAGGAGAACGGAGGCTGGGAGGGTCCAGAAAACTCAGGAACATGGGTGACAAACTCTTGTTTTCAAATAATAATCACCAGAAGTCACTGGGAAAAGTCCTAAAAATTCAAAGAAGTGGGGACTTACGAGGCTTGGGTGTAAAATGATGCACCAGAGAGACAGGAGCAGGCACCATGAAGACTGAGCAGAGGCAGGAACACAGGCTGAGCAGGCTGGCTTGAAGTTGGGCTGAGAAGGCAGAGCAGAAAGATTTAGCTGTCAACAAACAGAGCAGGTGAGCATTCTGAATGCTTTCAGTGCAACGGTCCAGCAAGAGTGAGAGGCAGAGGCAGGAGTTTATAGGAGCAGGTGGAGGGAATCGGATGACAAGCAGCAGCAGGGAAGCTGCTGCCATGACAAGCTCATTCTGCAACTTAGTTAAAATGAGAAAGAAAATGAGATTTGGCATTTCATTTTCAAAAAATTCTATGGTAAATTTTTACCAAAATGCAACTAAAAATATCAAATTTGAAAATTAAAAATTGATTAACAGAAATGGTTTTTCGTTTTCAAAACGTACTTGCAATATTTGTCTCTTAAATAAAATGAAAAAAGAATCCTCAGAACGGCTTTTTTCCTTTTCTTCGTCATCACCGCTCATTCTGTGACTAAATTAAAGTGACAAAGCCAATGAACGTTGCTTTTTCGTTGTGACATTCTCAATAAGTTTCTTACAAATCTGTTGGAGATCTGGAATGAACAGTTCTGAGGGCGCACGACGATGACGTCCCTGCTCCTCCTCCTCTGGTTTGGTTTCTGCTGTCGGCGAACACGCCGTTCTCATTGATTTATATAGGGAGATGGGGAAAAATGGAAGGAAGAGGGGTAAAAACAAGCTCAAAGCTGAGATTTATCATTTGCAATGAACTTGTGTTTTTTAATACAAATGTACCAAAGAACTTTTTGAAAATGAAATGTCAAATGCCTTTTTCTTTATAATTTTAATTATGTCACAGAATGAGCGGTGTTGAAGAAGACAATGAAAAAGCCTTTCTGAGAATTGCTTTTTAATTTCATTTAAGAGACAAGTAATGCAGGTAGAATGTGAAAACGAAACAGCATTTCCCTTGACTTCTATTTTTAATATTGTGTCACAAATGCTTCCATAACCACTCAGCTAAGCCTCACTCATTGGTGTATATTGTTTGTTCCACCCAGCCTGCATACTGAACATTTCATCCTGACCTGATCTCTTGTTCACCTGTTCCTGCTTCCTTTGCTATTCTGCTTGTTGCCTAGACCCTTGCCTAGACCCTGACCACTCGAGTTGCTTTCTGATTAATCATGTTTTAATAAAACATAATTATTTTGTTAATATTTATTAATCGTGTTCAGGCGTCCTGCCCTGCAACTGTAAGATCAACGTAATAAAAACAAGTCTAAAATAAACTTAAATATTTTTTAAACGTCCTGTGATTTAAATTGTATTAAATTAAAGAGATAAAATTGCATTTATTTGTAGATTTTGGTAAAAAAAAAACAATCTTCTATTTTAATAAAGGCTGATGTTATTCCCATGTGTTTACGTGGGACCAGCATAGAAAGTGATAGAAATTCATATTGGCCACACGTAATACATACAGCCAAGATCTCATTGCTGCATTGCCCCCACGCGTTTTAAGTGTGTCCAAGGTTGGATTTTTTTGTTGGCCGCATTTATTTAAAATTAAACTTAAAGTTAAAGTCCCATTAACTGTCACACTCTTAAATGTGTAAATGTGTTCTCCACATTTGACCCGTCCCTTGGTGGAGCCATGAGCTACAGAGACAGCCAACCTCAGAACCATTCAACCATAACTGGAACCATAATTCTGACCTAAGTTAAAAAGTTTAGCACTGTCCACACATTTTTAGAAAATTACTTGCAAATAGACACTTTCTTTAATAAATAAGGTGGAGAATTAATGTCTGCCTGAAGGCTGCTGCACAGAGCAGCACCTCACCTGCTATGAAGGGCGAGGGGAAGGGGGCAAGCGAAATGGAGCAAAACTTATTTTGGGATGGGACCTACATGAAATTTCCACAAAAACAAGCATTGACGTTGTCTAAATATTGAGGAAACTCTTCTCGCTAAAGTCCCTCCCCCCAACACCTTGTAAGAAGACAGACATGCCCTGACCTGTGATCAGCCGACCTCAAATCCAGCTGGATCAAACTTCTCCCAAAAAAGTTGTTTTATTATTTTTCACAAGTATAATGAAGACAGTTTAGGAGAAAAAAAAAGTAAAGAGCTGAAAAAAGAAGAAAAACAACAGAATTCCAGTAAAAATGTACAATAGACAGCAGTGCTCTTAATTTTTGTGCTGCCTGGTGGGACTTTAGCCTGAATGTTTTTTAGTATTTTCATTACAAATATGTTGATTAGTTTGTTGACAAATTTTATTTTTATTGTTTTTATCAAATTACAACTAAAACTCTCAGTCAATGTTGTCGTTTCCACCAAAAATTTTCGTCATCATCTTCGTCAACGACATTTTTCACCAAACGAAAACAAAACCAAAAGTCCGGCTCATACACAAAAACTTTCACTAAATTGATAAAAATTTTGGTCAACGAATAAAAACGAAACAAAAATGCTCTTCGAAGACGACATCCAATCATAGCGACTGCTGAGAAGGGCAGGAGTAAATGCAAAGCGATCCAATCAGAACACAGAGCCCTGCAGGCCGCCCGGGAAGACGCTATTTCAATGAATTGTGTCTGTGATTTAGGTGAAAAATGTCTACTCCAGGTAGAGAAAGAAGAATACATAAAATGACTAATTTTACTTTTAACGTAACCCTCAACAAGACGTTGTGTGAAGCGACCATCCCAGGTAAAAACACAACAAACCTGAAGCGACATTTGCAGGCAATCCACCCTGAAATCCACGCAAAGGTAAAGATGCAAACATTATTATTTCTAGTGTATTGGACTGAATCTAATTTATAAACCAATGTTGTTGTGTATCTCCGAATGCTAGCAGCTGTGATGCTTCTTCAGATCCATAAGCAGATCAGTCACCGGTTTAATCTCCAACTCCATCATGTCTTATGTGACAACAGCACCCTCTGTTGGCTGGGGCGGTATTAAAATAAACCACATATGCTGGGTATATCAAATGACATGGGTTAGGATAGGTCTCTGCAACTGGAGCCACATGTGGTTCTTTTACCCCTCCTCTCCATGCTCTGTGGTTAAAGAAAAATAAAAATTTCACATTTTAAGTGAATCTCAAGTTCATGTTCAAATCAATTCAAAAACTCAAAATGAATCATGTTGTTCCAGACAGATATTTTTGTTTTTGCATGATTTTATATAGTGTGTCAAAAGAAAAATGACAAGTTAAAGGTAGTGCCACATAAGTGCTGTTGTGCTGATTAAAATGATAAGCAAGCCAGTAGTCTTTTAAATTGAAAATAGAGGTAAATTCAAAACTAGACAAAAACTGAGTTCTAGACCCTACAGGTTCCATAGGGTTAAAAATAAGTGTTCTAAATGTACAATGTTGAATGTGATTTCATTTTAGAATTATTTGCTGATAATAAGTGGCTGGCAAATACTGTTACTGAAAAAAAAAAAAAAAAAAAGGTTGATTATTTGCGATTAATATTTTCCAGATTTGCGATTAATTAGTTACTTTCTTAAATTGATTCCCAGCATTTTGAGTTAATAGTTTACTAAACTTAAAAATGTAATTTTGTAAAAACTAATATTTATATTTTTAAATGTAACACATTACAGAGGTTTTATGAATTGATCCAGTGTTTCCCTTTTTATTGTGTATCTTGCTTATTTGATGCTTATTATGTCATTTATAGCTTATATTTAGTCTATTTTTTATATTAACTTGATATATATATATTTTAAATTGGGCTACTTTATTGTTTTATTTATTTCCCACCTGGTTTCTCTTAGAAACGCAGATGTGTTTTTATTACTATTTACAGACTGTAGATTTCTTCATCGAAAGTAAAATTAAAGGCGTGGATTTAATGACACTTCGTCTCCTTGGATAGTGAAGACGTGAGAATGCATGCAGTCATCGTGGAAAGTCCGTGAGGGGCGGGAAGCCCTACTAAAGGACCGAAAACGAAAGTACAGTTGCCATTTTCCCAGTTCACATTGACCGCTATCTGGAACCGGAGGAAAGACGCTGCCCGCGCGGCACTCGCAGCACGGTAAGCCCGAGACGACGCGTCTTACCGCAGGGGAGGCGTCAGCGCCGCTTCCTGCACGCGAGCTTAAGGGCGCGAGGAGGAACGACGGCAGGTCTGAACCGAGCTAAAATTAGTCGGTTATTGGGTATTCGGCAGAGCATTCGCTCTGGTCAGGGTTATACGATCTATATGGGTCAGAAAATTAGATTAACTTTTGAGGCTTTTCTGTTTTTTGTCAATTTTTTTTACAGTAAATATTTACATTTAATTTCAATTGCTTTAAAACAATTGGACCTAATTGGTCCAAATCATTCTTGAATGATAAAATTAACTAATATCTATCGGGGTCAGCAACTTATATTCACATTTGACGCAATAATGAAATTAAATAAGAACTAACTCAAAATGGATTTACAAATCATTTTAAATTGAATAAAAAACAATAAAATGTTATGTTGATTTTTGTGTTTTTAATCACAATTATTATACATTCAAAAGACGACAAATTACGTCTATTATACATAAGTATTTTCATCCTTTGCTGCATACTTTGTTGATGTACCTTCTGCAGCTAGTAGGCTACAGCTTCAAGTCTTTTTTAATTTTTATGCCATGAACTTGGCATGCCTGTCTTTGGTTGTATATGTCCCTCCTTGAATTAACTTTTAAGATCCATAATGTTGGGATGGGATCGACCTTTGTAGTGGCTTCTGTCTGAACACTACAAAGGACAGAAGAAGGCTGGAGCTCTGACAGGGTGACCATTGGGTTATTGGTCACCTCCCTGACTAGAACGTTTGCCCCCACACTACTGAACTTACCCTTCCAGACCAGATCTATGGATGATGGAGGCCACTTAAATCATATGAACTTCCCAAGTAGCAGAACTTTCTATGTAACCATACCCAGCCTTGCACCTTAATACTATCCTATCTTAGATGTCTACAGACAATTAATTTATCTTCATGCTTGCTTTCTGTTTTGACATGCACTGTCAACTCAGCGGCCTCATGTAGGCTTGTGATTTCCTTTCCAATTCTTGATCAACCAATAAAATTTACTACCTGTTTACTCCAAGTAATATGCTAAAATATTTAAATATTTCAAGTATGATCAATGAAAATAGATTTTACCTTAGTACATTTTAGAGGATCATTCCAAATTTTTTTTATGCTTATGTACTTTTTTTTGTTTATATATATATATATATATATATTGTGTGTAGAATTTTGAAAATATTGAAATAGGGAAGCACTGTGATTACTTTTTCCAGATGCACTGTTTTGGGAAGTAAAAGTTATGTTGCAATCGGTCAATCAACTGTGAATCAGTTGAGACTCATTTTAATTTGATGCTTGGGTTATTAAAAAATAGAAAAAGAAATGATTTCATTTTAATAAGATGCTGTGTGCTTATAAATATTAGAGAGCAACCCTAAACTTTAAAACTATACTCAATGAAAAAGCATTTTAACTAGTGTAACTTCATGTAATTATTTGTACTTTAATGATCTGCTTGAAGGTGAATTAGTTCTCAGCATTTAATTCATATTTTAGTGATGCTGGTTCAGCTTGTCAGAAGCTGTAAATTCCCACGATTTGGTAACCATCTCATGATCTTGAGCCAGGATCCAGGTCAGGTGTATCAAGCTGGAGGTTATATCCTATTGTGGCTTTAGAAGTTGAAGAACTTGAGTTCCTAGAGGGAACCCACACAGAAACTTTTAGAACATAAGATAGTGACTTTAGTGTTTCTGTGTGACATCTTTGTTATTGAGCTTTCAAAATTTGTGAAATGATTATGAATGTAAAAAAAACATTAGCAAATCTAGTCTGAAGAAATATAAAAAAGAATATTAAAATGGGATTTCACTAAATTGGTATATAAAAATACAGAAAAATAATTGAAGAAACATTTTTAAACAAATAAATAAACAGATTACACTTCTTACAGTGATCAGGAACCATATAGCGGGGACAATTTTTAAGCAAGGGTACTTGTCTGCCATTTCCTATTATCCATCCTGCGAGTCTTGGGTGTTCCTCTGGGTCCATGCTCTGTGGGACATGCCTAGAAGAACTCCCGAAAAAGATATTGAAAAACTTTTTAAAATTTAAAGTAAAAAAATTGGCTTAAAATAGAAAAAGCCACAAAACTGAATCTAAGTTGCAGATTCCGATAGATCTTAGTTGATTAATTTTAGCATTCTAGAGTGATTTGGACCAATTAGGTATAAAAACTTAAAAGCTATTGAGGAAAAACGTGAAAATTTACAGTAAAAAAATGACTAAAAGTAGAAAAAGCATCAAAAGTGAATCTAAGTTGCAGGTCCAGATAGATATTTGTTAATTTTATCATTCTAGAGTGATTTGGACCATTTCGGTATAAAAAACTTAACAGCTTTTGACAAAAAAAAATTACTTTTTGATGGTCCCTATCCATGACCAGAGCGAATACCTACCAAATTCAATATTCAACTAACTTCACCTCGGTCAGGTCCGCTCCATTCATGTCCATGGGGTTAGGCTGAATCTACCAACATGACGGGATGACCTCTCCTCAGTGGAGGGACCGCAGAGACTCAGGCTGATCTTTTTTTTATGTTGCGCCTGCATGAGAAAAGTCTTTAGGTTTTAAAGTCTTTCCAAAAAGCCTCAAGAATGTGAAATAGAAAATGCTTTATTTTCATTTTGTTGTTACTATTATTCCAAGATAAAGACAGGAACATTTTAACACTTCAACTTTTACTTTAATGTACCACAAAGTTACGACGAAGTATTAGGGCCACTTCATAAATTATGACATTAATTCTTCTAAATTTACGAGAAAAAAAGTCGTAACTGCTAAATTATGAGAATAATGTCGTATTTTTATGACTTTAAAAGTCATAGTCTAAATTTATGACTTTTCATCTCCTAAATTTACGAGATTTAAAGTCGTAATTTTATGAGAAAAAACTACTAATATTAATTTTATTTTGTTGTAAAACAGGGTGGCAAGGGGGGGCTGCTGCCCCCGAGCAAAAAGCTTTGCCACCCCAATTTTTGAGTCAACATTGACAAAAAAATCTGATAATGCTCCACAGAAGTTCTCTCCTGAAATTAGTTTTCCTGATAATGTATCCAAAATACCGTCTGTTTTCCTCCTCTCCAGCCGATTAAATTTCAATATTTACGTTGGAACTTTCTTCAAGCATTAGTTTCCTGTAGGACACTCAGAAACGACGCACGTTCTGATCTTGTTTCCAGCTGGAGCGTCTTTTTTCTGACAAACAATCTCACCAAAATGTTCCAATCTAAGGTAAGTTGAGCTCAGATAAAAATATGCAAATGTTTATTGATTACTTGTGTCATTATTACAAAGCAGTTGGGTATTTATGATTATACTTTGAAAGATATGTGATCATGTTCGTCTGGCGCGCTGCAGCACAAACTCATGCGGATGTTTTGCTTTGTCACCAGAACTTTCTGCCAGACGAGCTATGAGACCCACGCGGCTGCAGCGCTCTCTTCTTAGAACACATCTAGTGATACTATAGTCCGCATGTTTGTCTTTAATATGCCTCTGGAATATTTTTCATCTGGGAAGTAAAATTAAGACATTTTCAGACGAAAATTCGTCAGCTTTTTATTTTTCTAAGGTGAAAGTTTTTATTTAGAAAACAATATGAATGTCAGCTTTTTATGAAGAATTGTTTTATGTCTAAATAGCCACTAAACAGTTGTTGCTGTATCCTCCATCTCCTGCTAATTCCTTTAGAAAGTTACACTTAGGTACTTTCTCTGTCAAAACAGTGAACGCTGGAACAGGAGGTCACATGACCGGTTTTTAGCAAGCTGATTGGTTGCAGCCAATGTCTACAGATAGGAGCAGATGTTTTATTATTTAATTAAATGGAAATAAATATTGATCTGATATCAAATGTAATTTAATTCCTATAGTTCTTTTGACTAGATTTGCATTGATAATTTCCTTTTTAGAATTGAACAAATAATGAGAACGTCATGACACCTTAAACACTCTAAACTTTGATTCAGGTCTCAACATGACCATGTGATCACTTAAGACACCTTAAGTTTCTTATTATTTGATCTATCTGAATTATCTTTATACCATTGGAAAGGTCTCTTTAATCTATTTCCAGTGACATGCAATCCAGTAAATCAAAACATTTCAGTCACATATCTACATAAATTAAGCGCCGTAACATCGTTTGAGACTCACATGTATTTTCTTTAAAATCTGATGTTTCACAGAGTATTTATGGTCACTTTACAAATATTGTAGTGGGGTAAATGAGATTTCTGTTCGTTGTTGTTCCATAGATGTATTTTAAAAATGAACTTGGCTTCATTCTATAGAAAACAGCACATGGACTGTGGTGCAGCGCTCCACCTGAGGACAGTCAGGACAGATGTCTCCTCATGGACCAGCAGGTGATTCCAAAATCATGTGGAGCAGAGTTTCTTCTTGTTTGTCATCCTCATGAATGTAACTATGTAAACATATTGAATAGATAAACTGCTGCTCTGTTCTAAATATATTTGTTTTAAACCAGATGATGGAAGCAGCAGAGATGACAGGAGCAGTGTGATGAAGATTCTGAGACCATCACAAACATTGAAGCATCAGAGCAGCAGCTGAAGGAGGGAAACCAGCTTAGAACGTCAGTTTGAGAGGAAGAACCTCTGAGGTTCAGCCAAAGTCCTCCCCACAGAGAGTCCAAACAGATGCTGAAGGATCTGATCCCAGGTGGTAATGAGGATCAATGCTGAAGATTCTAACAATGAAAGAACCAGACTCTAATGTGGAGAATGTAACAGAACAGCAACCGCTTTACTTTAGTTCATAATGAGGATGAAACTAAACACACTTTCTAGATTAAAGGAACAATTACACAGAGTTTTGTGCTTTGTTTTTTTTTTGTTTCGTTTTTGTTTAGTTAGGTTTAGTTCTGTCAGTCATTAGAGTGTAAATACTGGAAGTAACTGTATGAATAAAACTCTTTTCATCCTGCAGATGGTAACAGGTGTTCTGTTTAATCACACAGTAGATGCTGCTTGTTTCTGATTACCTAAAAACCTACATTTATATCTATTTTATGGTTTTTTTGGTTATGTTTTAGATGTTTTTCTGTTTTTGTTTGTGTTCACCTTTTATTTCTTCCTCTGTGGAGGCTGACTGTGGCTCCTCCCAGATGATCACCACCCTCTCCTGATCTCTGTGGAGGAGTGCGCTGCTGTCTGCACTTTGTTGGTTTAGTTTGCTCCCTATTTAAGTTGAGGTCCTCCAGTGTTTGGTGTTGGTTTGTTTTGCATGCTCTCCCTGTGGTTTTCCCTCAGCTCTTTGCACCGCTTCCTCTGAGACATTTTTGTCAAATTTACTATTTCAATTTTATTTAGCATCCAATTAAATACAAGAACATTTTTCTCAGAATTGGAAAATACATTCAGGTGTTAATGGGATAATAAATCATTAATACGAGCTATTTTAAGATAACAAATTGCTAAACAATAATAAAACTGTAATATGTATTTTTGAACCATTCATTTGTAATCTCCTTCCACTCTACTGTTCTGATTTGCCACTCTTCCTAAGTCTTCTGCCCCCATCCCGCCACCCAAATCCGTGGTCCGTACAGATCAGAGGCCACGGTTTGGGACACGTGTGTACCACGGACCGCTCCGACGCCCACCTACCCCCCAACCGCACACCTCGCGCTAGCATGATTTAAACCAATTGTCTGTTCACATCGAATGGGGGGGGGTGTTAGAACTTCAAGGACTTTACGTATGAGAGACCAACACCACAGCTGTCCAAAAAACTAAATAAACCGAATGAATGAATTTAAATTTTATAATCTGTCCGTTATCAAATGTTTCTACGTCTGCTTCATGTAGCCTATTGCGTAATGTTTAATAAATTAGACAGAGCTCATTTTATAATGAAAACACAACCAAACAAACAACCTAACAGCCCAAGAATAGGCACCACTGTAAGGATTCACCACCTTTGTAAGCTTTAAAGACACAAACCAGCGCTGACGGAGCCTTCGCGCGCTCCCGCGACGGGGGATACACATTGTGGCAGGGGATAACTACCTTGGAACCACAACGATTCCGTCACCGAACGATTGTATGGCAAGCCAAAGGTGTCAAAAATCACCAGGAAAGGCGGGCGCAGAAGTGCCACGTTTTACAAATAATTATTATTTAAAACAGTTAAATGTTCCCACAGTTAGTTTCAATAATGCAATTAATACCAAAATAATTGTAACTCTTTTATTTATGATTTAATTTTAAGTGATAATCCAGATAGATGTGGTATATTCAGCACTATTTTTTTTTTCAGAAACTATGTTTTAGCATTTTGTTTGTGTTCAAAGTTTAAAGATGTTTCGTTTTAATAAATAGGTCTCAATGACCAAATGTTTTGATGTTGCATATGTAAATATTGTACTTTAAATGCTTACTGAATATATGATTTGAAGCGTTTCCAAAAATAAATTTAGCTTTTATATTGTTGTTCTTTGTTGCTTTTTTTTTTAGTTTGTTTTTGTACTTTTCATTGATTCGAAAAATGATCCGAACCGTGACCCTAAAACCTTGACACGATCCGAAGCGTAAGTTTTGTGACCCCTTGTTAATGTGTTCTGTGCTACATTGGTGCTTCAATCAGTGGATGAGTTTGATTAGAAGAGTGTGGGTTTGGGCGGAGGAGCAAGACAATTGGACTGTGGAAGCGTGAAGGGAGAGTGAGTGAGGTACGAGCAAGTGTCTGTGCTGTGTGTGGTGCGGTTACGGCCAACAGTAACCATTTGAGTTCACTAAAAGCATCACGGTTGGAGCCGCTCCCCTCTGTTTCTTCATTACGTCCAGAAGGACTTCACAATATATATTATATATATATATATATATATATATACTTTATATATATTAACGCATATGATTAACAAATTATGATTAACGCGTTAATACTTATTAACACAATTTCATGGCAGCAGTCTTTTTCCCTAGGCGGTGCATTAAAACACTTCATTGGGTTAGTTCAGGGGTCGGCAACCTTAAAGAGTAAAAGAGCCATCTGGGCTTGTTTTCTACTGATCAAAACCTAGAAGGAGCCGCATTGACTTATGTTAGCTTGCCTTTAAGAAATTTGCATTCATGACCACATTTTTGTTTTTTTTAATAAATATGAATAATGTCTGTTTTTTTGCAAAAACAAAATAAAAAAAACATAAAAAAAACTAGCATCTCTCAAAAATAGTTTTTTTTTTACGTTTTAACTTTTGTAGCAAAAAAGCAATATCCCTACTTAATTACTAGCTTAACTTCAAGTGAGCATAACATTCATAACAATCAGCCAAAAATTTTAGCATGATGCTGAAATAAAAGCTAAACTCACAATTAGCCTTGAACCTCCAGTAGATAACAAATGAGCTAAAAATGTTAGCATATTGCTAAACTCCAAATTAGCATAAAAAACTAATTAGAGGCCAAATCTGCCAAAAGATCTAACTTGTTGCTCAATTACTAGCTGAACTCCAAAATAGCCTAAAATTCCTCTGTAAACTAACTTAGTCAAATTGTTGGCATGTTGCTAAAATAGAAGCTAAGACTCTGAATTAGCCTAAAAACCCCACTAGAAAACAAATTAGCCAAAAACGTTTGTATGTTGCTTAAACAATAGCTAATCTCCAATTTTTTGAAACTGACTTTTTTTTTTTTTTTGCTTTTCTTCATCCAGAGAGCCACTACGGAGAGATAAAAGAGCCAAATGTGGCTCTGGAGCCGCAGGTTGCAGACACCTGGGTTAGTTACTCACTTATCCACCTTATTCCCAGCCCCCATGAGCCTTTGCGTGGATTATGGGCGATACTTACTGTAGACGCAAGAAGTATCAACCTCTTTCAAGTGCATTTAACACCATTCAGCCACAAATCCTGAGCAGGAAGCTAAGAGAACTGGGTGTGGACTCTGCTTTTATCTCATGGATTGAAAGCTATCTCACAGAGAGGCCCTAGTTTGTCAGGTTGGGAAACGTGGTGTCTAATACTGTACTGACTGACATTGGAGCACCACAGGAAAACGGTACTTTCCCCATTCCTCTTCACTCTGTACACTGCTGACTTTGCACACATGTCCACTTTATGCCATCTGCAAAAGTACTCTGATGATACAGCTGTTGTGGTGTATGTGAAGGACGAGGATGAGGGGGAGTACAGGAGGGTCATCACTGGTTTTATCAACTGGAGCAAATGTAATGGACTCCTTTTAAACACAACCAAGACAAAAGAGATTATCCTGTATTTTAGCAGGAAGGAAAGGAAACTTCAGCCTGTAAAAATTGATGGCAGTTCTATTGAGATTGTTTCCTCTTTTAAATACCTCGGGGTTCATCTGGACAACAAACTTGACTGGTCCGTACAGGCAAATGCCTCTTTTAAAAAGGGTCAGAGCAGACTCTTTTTTTTTAAAGAAGGCTCAAATCTTTTAAAGGACTAGTAATGGGGTTGTGGGTCATTTTCGGTGTTAACTGTATTTCGCCTTATATTTACAATTTCCAAATGTTTTGGCGTGTTTTGAGCAAGAAATATTGAAATAAAACGGCTTTTTTGCGGCCAATCCATATGCAAATTTCCTCTTCCGGGCAAAAGCTCAGGGCTCGTTTACACTGGAATGGGAACGCGTTTTGCTCTCTGACCCGGTAAGCAAGATATCGGGTACACACCAGGACGTTCCAGAATGATATTGCGTTCACGGTTAAAACGAATGCTGACGGAAAACGATGTAATTCACACGCCACGCCGCTATGCGCGCTGTGAGCCACTCCCACCGGATGGAAAAGAACAATAGGAGACACCGTTCCTGACCGTACACACTAGAATGGGAGGGCGGTGGGAATGGGAACGTTTCGCAATGCTCCACTCTGGAAGGCATTCTCCAAAGTTGTCGTTCTGGGGGCCCTAAAACGCCGTTCTGGTCTAAACGAGAGGCCCAAACGATAACCAAGTTGTCGGAACGCACGCGAAAACGTTGTAGTGTAAACGAGCCCTCCGTTTTGGTCACGTGGTGCGTGTGACGTCACCAGGATCAACATAGCAAGACGACTTCTCCCTTGCGTGTCGGAGCTAGCGATAGCGACGATATTTCAAGGTCCACAATTCTGTCTTCAGACTCAGATTGTGGAAACATTTGTTCTGAAAGTGACGCTGATTCAGAGGCGCCAGGTGTTTGTGGTTTGAGGACTGTAAAGCCCGATCAATTTGAGCCGGCAGTGCGTAAAGTAAGAGCTCACAACGACAATGACAGTGACGCTGAGAATGCCGATTTAAAGTCGTAATTTAATGAGAAAAGAACCAAAGCTGTCAGTTTATCAGAGCCATGCTGGAAGCTGGAAGACGTGGAGCATCTCGTGAAGCTTTATTTACAGATCGGTTTGAAAACAAAGAAATTCGGAACCTTTTGGCGACTCGAAATCAAATCATCATCAATGAAGCTGACTATCCGGGTCGGTAATGCAGAGTTTCATATGCAAAATAAAGAGCTTAGAGACATGTTTGCAGGACCGTCCGCCACTTTATTATTTATTTATTCACTTTATTCACATACCCAGAAGCTCTTTCACCACCTTACTCTCTGACATGCGCAGAAACCAAAGGAGAATGTAAACAGAGCTCCACGTGAATCGTCCTGTTTCAACACACATCAACAACAGGGGATGACAACAGTCTGTCACGTTAGCTAAGTACACTGAAAATTCCAAAAACGATTCCTCTTCAGATGAAAGCATCACACAGAAATGAATGAGATCTGATCTTTCATGGAGGACGAAATGACTGAAGTGGACAGCTGCGCGTGTCGATGGTTTCATCAACGGAGCTGCAGAGATCCTGCAAGCCACCATCAATGATTAATAAACTGCAAATCAAACAAAGAAACTTCCAAACATGTGCAATGTTTTAAACATTCAGTTTACCTGTTGAAATCCGAAGCTTTTCACAGTTTAGTCGGTCTGGTTCTGCTCACAGTGTTCATCACAATAGGCTCATTTCGATTGTAAATCTCGTAAATTTACTTTAACAATCATAATTTTAATTTTAATTTTTTTTGGTGGCCCTAATACTCCGTCGTATCATAACACAGATGTTTATAGGATTCAACTTTGTTGCAGCGCACACACACATACACGTATCTGCAGACACGCTGGGTCCGCCTGCATTCTGCTGCTGGCGCTGTCTTACCCACATGACGTCAACGCGTCACGTGACCCAAATCGAGCCGTTTCTGAAGCAGGGCGAAATTTGTCGTTGATTTTGTCAAATTTTACAAAAACCTGTGTTTGTCAACGGTAATTATTTGTTATTTTTGATACATTAGAACATATGGAATATATCTGGATATGCATTTTAGCTTTGTCCCAGCCCATTACTAGTCCTTTAATGTCTGTAATAAGATTCTTCAAATGTTTTATCAGTCAGTCGTTGTCAGTGCAGTGTTGTATGGTGTGGTCTGCTGGGGCAGCATCATCTCGGTGACAGACACCAACCACCTACAAAAACTATTGGACAAATGTGCGTCAGTGGTGGGCGAAGGAGTTCATTCTGTGGGGACTTTGGTGGAGGGAAAAATCATCAGAATGTTAGACACCATTCTGAAAAACAATAGAAACCCCCTGCACATGACCCTGGGCTCTCAGAGAAGCAGTCAGTCAGAGGTTCATCTCACCGCGCTGCAGAACAAAGAGGTTCAGGAGGTCTTTTATCCCGACTGCCATGAGGTTTTATAACAGGCACTGCTGACGGATTTTATTTGAACATTTTATCTATTTATTCTGTGCATGTTATTCGTCTGTACTTTTTATCTATTTCTTTTATCATTTCTATTTTTAGGTAATTTTTAGTATTTTTATATATCACACTCATGTTTTCATTATTATGTCCATATTTTGTTTTATCTATGTTTTATTTAACTGTGTTGTTCTTATGCCTTTTGAGTGTGACTGCTGGTTTTCATGGATGAGCTGCCAGACAGGGGATTTCTCTCTTCAGAGATTAATTAATTAACAGCCAGCCAGCCAGCCAGCCAGTCAGCCAGCCAGTCAGTCAGTCAGCCAGTCAGTCAGTCACTCACATTACAACTGTAGAGCCGTCATGTCTTTAAAAATAGGCGATGTGGGAACACCAGCTGTCATGTCTTTAAAAATAAGCGACGTGCTGCTAAAATAGAGGAATGGGAGGATGACCTTAAAAACTGTCCAAACATAAAATATAGTAGCATTTTTAGCTACTTTCTCAGTTCGGTTGCTGCAGAGGGTGAAGCTCTGAACAATCTTAAAGCTCCGAGACATATCAATACCTTCATACATGATTATTTCTGCTGAAGTTAGCACACAGTGCTGATCAATTGTGACCTTATGGCTTCACGTGTTTGTGTTTACATGCTGCCAGAGCCAATGAGGGTTGCCTCTCACGGTGTAGCTTTAGCCCGTTTCATGTTTAAAGTCAGCTGCGGTTTAAACATTGTTAATTTTTGAATAGTTAATACCAGCAGATGCAGCAATTACACAGAAATCTCTTCCCTCTCTTGTGACACTGCTGTCAGGTCTCTGTAGTACCCGGCGTCTCTTCTTCTATGGTGGTCTGGAGTAACCCAACCAGAATGTTGGATACTGATTTTCCTCAGTGGGTACTTTATCCACAAAATGAAACCAACATACATATAAAGTCTTATGTGGATTCTTAAGATTGACATTTTTCAGCCACATCCTTCTGACTTCATCCTCGCCAGATAGACGGTAAAATCTGTACTGAGGAGGGCAGCTGCACTCCCTCTTCGTCAGCGGCCCATGTTCCACACAACGCTCTTTAAGACACACATTTAATTTAGTTTAGGTGTTAGAACAACCACGAGCTGTGCAAAGACATTTTTGAAACTTTTGATGGATTAAGTAAAACACGCTTCTAAAGTTTATATGCACCGCTAAAGCTGACAACTTTCGGTTGCTATACTATTACATCAGCAGCCCCAGGAATAAGGTGGATACCATGGTTATTTACTAAAGAAATATAAATTCAATCTTTTTTTAATACTTAAATCTTGTTATTTTTTGATTTAGATATTTTTTCCATGATCCGGCACGTTGTCATGTCTTCTAAATTTCATTTTATGATTATTTGCAAATATTAAGTGGTCAGTAAATACTGTAAATAAAAAGGAATTAATCGCAATTAATCGTGATGAATTTTGCCCCAGGTTTGCGATTAATTAGTACATTTTTTTAATCAATTCCTGGCCTATATATATATATATATATATATACACATACATACATACATCTTCACCATCATTAGCTTTTAAACTTGAAGTGTTTAAGCCATATGTTAACTAAAAATAAAGATAGATTAATAATAATACATTATTAAGCCTTTAATGAATCATGCAGCTTTTCTTCTTCATTTGTTTCTGGCATTAAACAAGACTTCAATCAAATAATGCAATCTGAATCAACTACAGAAAATTTAATACAAGCCAGCAATTCTTTTTTAAAGCATATATTTAAACATGTATAAAGTATTTCTAAAGCTATTTGTAGATATAAAGACACTCAAAATATTTGCTCACTGAGGCCCATTTATAAAAGCAAAACACTAATGACATCTTTGATCTCAAGATATATTAAAAAATGCCCGTATAAACAAAGAGCTTTGAGAGATTACTTTAAAAAGAGGGGAAATGTATATTTTTAAAAAGGGAAAAAAACAGTGGATGATAGAATGTACAACAGTACTTTCATTTTTTCACTACCAAATTCATTCCACATTTTCAGTTTGGCAGACCACCAATAAATCTGTGTGGCAGACCCGTACTGACTCAACCTTTCTGTCTGTGCAGTGAATGTTTCAAATCCGTGCTCTTGAAACCAAACGGCGTGATGACGGCGCAGAATATGAATGAAGCCTTGGATGAGCGGTTCATTTCCAACTGTCCACCCCTTGGCTTAGCCAATACAGGACCATGAAAATGCTTCTTATGAAACCACTCCTTCATTACCAGACAGTGTGTTTTTTTTTTTTGGATGGTTGTCATGCTGAAAGACCCAGTCTGGGTTTCATTTTCAATGATGGAAGGAGCTTTTCACTCTAAATCTGACCATACATGGTTTGACCATTCATTCTTTACCTCTTAATGCAGCTCGGCATTCTTTTTCCTCCAAACACAGGTAGAGTTCTTATCAAAAAGTTCTATTTTGGTTTCATCTGACCACAGGAGATTCTCTCAATCCTTTTCTAGATCATCCAAATCAGGGACAGGCAGCTCCAGGCCTTGAGCGCTGCTGTGTCTGGATGATTACCTGGTTCTGGTGGGTTTTTTTTTTTTTTTTTTTTCATTTCCGTAACAGCTTTGTCCCTTTCGGGGTCACAGACTAACCTGGCTGCTTCTTGGCGAAGGCAGGGTACAGGCCCTCAACAGGTCGCCAGTCTCCTGCAGAGACACAATTACATACCCATACACACTTGTTAATTTAACCAATTAACCTGTGATGCATATTTCTGGGAGAAAACCCACTCATGCACAGGAAGAACATTCAAACTTCTCACAGAAAGGTCCTTCATTGATGATTCTGTTTCAGGTCCCCTAGCTGGACCTTAAACCAGGGACCTCTTCGGTGTGAGGCAAAAGTGTTAACCACTGCACCACCTTGCAGTCTGGTTCAGGTGTGTCTGGCCAGTTAGAACATGCCAGAGAAGGGTATGTTGGAAAACATGCAAGAATGTGGCCCTTGTGTGCAGTCCCTGGGGCTGCATATCCATGATCCGAATGCTCTCGAATGCTAACTTAGACGGTCCTGCACATGAACTGGCTTTAGCAGGGGGACACGTCTTGTTACTTTGTTCCCAGCTCTCTGCAGGTCATTCTCTAGGTCTCCCCGTGTGATTCTGGGATTTTTGCTCACTGCTCATATGATCATTTTGACATGTGGGGTCGAAATGACCCGTGTGGTCAAAATGATCACAGAACGATCAAGGGAGACTGAAATAACTAATTTCTTCGCATCAAGCTGCTTACCTATTGCAGATTCAGTCTTCCCAGCCTGGTGTGGGTCAACACTTTTGTTTCTGGTGTCCTGAGACAGCTCTTTGGTCTTGGTCATTGTGGAGTTAAAAGTGTAACTGTTTGAGGTTGTGGACAGGTGTGGACAGGTGTCCTTAATACAGAGATTATATAGAGTTCCAATAGGTGCCATTTATACAGGTAACGAGTGGAGAGGATCCTCTTACAGAAGAAGTTACACGTCTGGAGAGACAAATTTTTTCAAAATCACATCATAAGGTTCCATTTTGTAGGGGGAGGGTAGAAACCGTTCAGTTGCTCCAGGCGTGTGTGGCTTCAACAAGTTCTGCTGCAAGCACTTACAAAATATTTTGGATATCTTAAAGAAACTTCCACCTTCATTGGAGAAGACTACTCAAAAAACTAAATCAATTAAAGCAAAGGACTTGAGACAGTTGTGAAAGCTAACATGATAGCATTGTCGTAGCAGCTAAAATGTCCTCCAAAATCAAATCAAATTTATTTATAAAAAGCGCTTCTCATACTGAAGAAGCTCGAAGCGCTTTACAATTAAAAAACAGAAACACAAAATATCAGGTAAAATGAAATAAATAAATACACCATTAAATAAATAAATTAATAAATGTACCATTAATTATTTAAAAGTGGCAATAAATAAATAAATAAATGTTGAAATAAATGTAGCATTAAAATATTAAAATAGCACATTTAAGTATTATTATACTATTATTATAAGTATTATTATATTATTTAAGTATTTTGATAAATTTATCCCTTGGGGATATGAATAAAGTTAAATTCAATTCATGACATATTTATTTATTTCATTGCCCTTGTAGGTATAAATATGTCATGAAATACTTAAATGTGCTATTTTTAATGCCACATTTATTTAGGTGTTTAGTTATCCAGAGTATTTGGATCTAAACTGCTCTTCTTCAGGAGGGACCTCACCACCGCTGTTTTACAGGCAGAGGAGAAGACACCCGTCTGAAGAGAGCAGTTTAAAAGCTCCGACTCAAAGAATCCATGAAATGGTTTAAAAAGTGAAGAGGGGATGAGGTCTAAAAGGCAGGTTGTGGTGTTTACTTGGGATAAAACTCGACCAAGCATCTCTGCATCAACCAGGACAAAACTCCCCAGTGTTTCCTCGGGTGAAACCAATGCTGGTGATCTGTTAGAATCAGAGTGTTGCACAATGAAAGGTTAGATCTAATAGCATTGATTTTACCCATGAAGTGGTCTGTGAAGTCCTCACATGCAGCATCAGATGATGGCATGGAGGACTTATTAAAATCTGTATTTCTTAAAATATCTATTGTTCTAAAATACATTTTGGATTTTTTTTATTTTCTGTAATGATGTTTGAAAAGTAAATAGTCCTGGCCTGTTTAACTGAGTTATTATAAATTTTGAGTTGTTCTTTTAAAATTTCTTTATAAATTATTAATTTAGACTTCCTCCTTTCAGCCTTCCTGCACTTCTGTTTCAGACGCTTAGTATCATCAGTCTTCCATGGTGGTTTAGAAGTGGTTCTAATTGTTTTTGTCTTGACTGGAGCCACTGCATCCAAAGAAGACTGAAGTCTGTTATTAAAATCATCAACAATGAAATCACAGGATGCAGGGAAATTCTGAGGAGGAGTTGGGTTAAAAATATCAATAAAACTTGCAGCCACTTCAGGATTTATATACTGTTTCCTCACAGTTCTCACTGAGGCTTCCAAAATAGTAGACTGGACGGTACCGGACCGGACCGCTCAGTGGAAACGAAACTTTAGAGACCATACCATCATCTTCTGATTCATTACTAAAAGTATCCCCAGTGGTCTTTAAATCAAGATGATTCCGTTTTTAACCAAAAAGCCTAGAAATTCTGTCGTATTTTGAGCGAGGAATTGAAAGTGAGCCATGCTAGGGAGGTTCTGCCATACAGAGATTCAGAGGACCTGAAGGTCTCCCTATCAGGAATCGAAGTGAAAGATCTGGTGGAATATTCGGATCTAAGTTTTAAATTTTAACAAACACATTTGTCTTGTTGCTGAGATTCTAATGCTGTGATCTTTGACTCTGGTTGCAGAATAAGCCTATATGAAACTTTGGCAGTATGGAGCGTGCTGGACAGCTATCATATCTGATTCTACTGGTAAATATGGTTTCTTTCCTGTTTTGAGACATTGGACTTATAACCAAGGTTTTAAAGCAGTAATCAGAGAGGCAATATGACGTACAGATTTAACAGCCCTGCTGTCTGATTTGCCTTTGTGACGTTAAAATGCTACACGGAAAGGAAATAAGTTTTGGTCTGTCTTTGATTTTGCATTAATGCATTAATTCATGTCTAACTTTTGTTTTCTAGGCTTATCTGAGCATTATTGACCAGTCAAAAGCAGGATGCGAAGAAGGGCTGAAGGATGACCGTTTGGTATTTCTTTAATTTCTTGGTTTCTCTAAACATTTGCTAGAGAACAAACATCAAAAGTTGTCAGATGACATAACTTCCTAGAATACTGTAAGAACGTCTGAATAATGTAATAAAACCATCATCATAAACAGAATCATGAATGAAAGATGTAAAACTGATTAACTCTTGTTTTTGTTTTCATTCTCATTTCTTTTTTCTAGAATATTTTTTTAGAAGAACAAATTCCCCTTGTAATGTTTGGAAATTTAACGGTAATTTCTTTAAACTGTTGTTTAAAGTTTGGTTCTCTTCAACCTCACATGGTTTAGCTGGACGTTAAAAGAGTCTGTATGTCTTCTTTCTCTGCAGACAAGTATGCACTGTACAGTGCAAAACAGCCAAAATGAGTCATGGATGGAACACCTCAAAAATAACGACACGTGGAACAACTTAATGACGCCTGTTCTAAATTGCATTGACGTCTTAGTAAGTCAGAAAGTAAGTAGTTGTCACATTTGTTGATGTGTTTTGTTGTTTCTTTGGCGAATGTGTTTCTCACCTTACCCTCAATTTTTCAGGGTTTGAATAACATTGCCTGCACACCTAACCAAACAGTAGAGGTCCCTCTTTTCCACTTCCGTTGTTTCATGGCTGAAGCAGTGGGTCATAATTTAACAGGTATGGCTCAAACCAACGTTTCATGGAGCTTCCTTTTCTGTTCTTTGGACTATTGACAGAGGTCTCAAACTCCAGGTCTCCAGGCTTCTCAATAGCCAGACACACCTGATCAAGGTTATCAGTAACAGATGAGGCTAGATCTCTTTAAACCAGCTGGATGCTGGCCCTCGAGGTCTGGAGTTTGACACCCCTGCATTAGAACATCCATCCATTTTTCTGAATCCACCATATTCCTTTCGGGATCACAGGATTGCCAGAGCCTGTCCTGGCTTCTGTTGGGCAAAGAGAGATAAGGCCTTATCCACACATCTGCTAAAACAAATGTATTTGTATACGTTTTCGCCTATCATCCACACAAAACCGAAGATTCAAGTCACTCAAAACGGTACATTTGGAAAACTCCGGCCAAAGTGAAGATTTTTAAAAACTCTGGTTTTGCGTCTGAGTGTGGACATGAATAACCGGTGATTTACGCTTTTAAACGTCACTTTTTGCAACAATTAATGCATACACGTCATAGATGCGCCATTGTTTATGTCAGACAGTGGTCAGTATGGACCCCAGGAGTGTGTTACTTGCTTTTTTTTTTTACAAATTCAATTACTGCTTCTTGTCGAGGATATGCCAAAGAGCACAGGCTTTGCCAGTCGGCTATTTTCCACCAAATATCCTTTCTTCCTCCTCCTCGAGAAACTCAAGAAAGATGCCGTCGGAGATTTTGGGTCCGACCTGGATGCAAAATACACAATAAACTTACACTTACACGATAGATTTACACTTACTTTTAGGAAAACACTGCCAACTACTGTTCTGGCAAGCTCATAACTGCGTCCAAGAGCACAAGTCTGCTGGGATGTGTGGATGGAATTATTTCTAAAACAATCATGTGTGGACGCAACACTTTTTATAAAACGGAGGTCAGCAGGTATGCGTTTGTAGAAATACCCGCCTATGTGTGGACAAGGCTTTGGTCTATCGCAGGGCACACAACCACCCTCACACACTCACACTTAGTAGTTTTGCTTTCGTGGAAGGAGTGCCTGGAGAAAGCTCATTCACGTGGAGAACTTGGAAAAACATCAGACAGAAAAGTTCCAACTGGGATTTGAACCAGGGCCCTTTTGTTGTGTCAACTGAGCACTAACCACTACACCACTGTGCAACCCTGCATTGAGGCATGCTCACTTAAACCCTCATTCCACAACACTTGGCTCCAGCTCTCCCACAGGTCAAGAAGCACTAGAGCTCTGTATGTCACACATGTCAAAGACGAGGCCCAGGGGCCGGATCCGGCCCTCCTGATCATTTTATTTTATTGTTATTTAACTATGTTAGTTAGCTTATTTCTTACTAGTATAAATTTGACAAAATGAATATTTTATGGAGAGTAAAATATTGAAAGTTATTTAAGGTTTAAGTTGATTTATTCTGGAATAATATTCCTGCATTTTTATTATTCAAAATTATGTTAGAAAGTTACAAAAAATAAAGTTTTTTAAATTTTAAAAATTGTCTTTCTGTTAGCCTTTTGGACTATTTTGGCATATACCAAGATTTTTTTAGTCTGCTTTGGAGTTAAGCTGATATTTCAGCTACATGCTAGCTGTTTTAGCTTGGTCTTTTTTTTTGTTTTTTAGGCTGTTTTAGAGTTAGACTAATATTAACACACTATCTGTTTTGACTAATTTGGACTTTTTTTGTTTGTTTTTTTGGCTATTTTGAAGCTTAACTATTTTTTCAGCTCCATGCTAGTTTGGCTAACCCAAGTTTTTTGTTTTTTAGTCTGATTTGACATTTAGCTAATATTTAAGCTGGCTATCCGCTCCAGCGTTTTCAACTATCAATTTCAGCATCTTCAGCAGCCAAATTCAGCTTAGAGCATTCACACTAGCATTATCACAGGTAATGCTAAATATTTACTTTTAGTTATTAATTTAAAGTTTAAAAATGTAGTTTTAGAGTGTTTAATAAATGTTTATCCTGTTCGGCCCGTGACCTGAGGTGTGTTTTGGATTTTGGCCCCTCGTGCAATTTAGTTTGACACAGCTACTCTAGGGTATTAAACTAAATCTTAAGAAAAAAAAAATTAAATGCATAAAGAAGAAAACAAAGACAAGACAAGATAAGACGAGAAAATATTTGTGAACAGGGGAAACATTGGTAAAATATCCAGTATCCCCAACAACCCTTTTGAAGGACTATTGAAGGATTTTGTAAGTGTGTGATGAATTCCGTCTCCGTTATATTTTATATTAAATTATAACAAAAAACAGCCTAAAGATTCTGTTATTATGTTAACAAAAAATTATTTTTTATTACTTTCATGAATAAATATTGTTATATTTATCCGCCACGTCTCAAAGCCTGGTCAGTGAGAATATTGTCCGACTTTAGACTGGTCTGTGAACACGTCAGGGCTACACACGAAGCAGCTCGTTAGCATTAGCATCATGCTAATGCTACATCACGGTCACCAAATCAGCACTTTTATTAAACTTTCTGTTGTTGCTGTAAGTCCAGCAGGTTTATCTACCAGTTAATCACCAGATGTTCCGCTGCTTCATCAGCCGAAACTAAACGTTACACAGAGAAGATTAGCGGAAGTGACCACAGTAGTGTTGTGTTTTTACCTTGCCCAGAGACGATAGAGAGGGATTTGATAAATAAAAATTACTAAAATGAGAGCAAATAAGCACAAATAATTAGATGCAAACATTTACTTACCATGTGGCAACTAACTCTCTAATTTTACTCACCAAAGAGAGAGAAGAAAATGCTGGAAGACAGAAAGTGTCTACTTCGGACCCTTCAAAATAAAAGTTTATTGTAACAGACTCATTTCTCTATCAAGAAAAATTTCTATCGCGGTATATATCAATATTGTTTTATCGCCCAGCCCTACTCTGCACTCATCCAGGGTGTATCCCACCTTTACACATCCTAGAAAGTAAAAAGATCCTTGCTTCAAGAAAGTTTTCCATTGCAAAATAATCTCATCTTGAGAAAACATATCCTGGTGACTACATTTAAAAAAAATCAGAATTATTGGTAAAACTATTTTTCTTTCCCCAATGGCAGATTGTTCTTCTTATTTATTTTTCTGGTACCTGTTTTTGCAGTGCAACAGTGGCTGGATTTAGCTCCAGCAACCCCATGGCCCTGGAAGGGAATAATCAGGATTAGAAATGAAATGTTTGGATGTTCGTATATATTTCAAGTTTCTAAAATTTTTGAATGCAACAGAGCTTTGGAAATGGGGAGTGGAGGGTTACTATCTAGTTATCTGTCTTTTGGAAATACAATTCTGTAAAAAAAAAAACTGCAGAACTGTCCTCATTTTGACTTTTTGTTCCTCTTCTCTTCCAGTCTGCGGCAATTTTGGTGAGTCTATAAGTGTGCTGTGTTGGTGGTCAGTTGTTGCTGTGTGAAGGTTCTTCTCACTTCGTCTGTCACAAATGTTTTTGGGAGAATTCAAGACGAGCTCCTAAATCTTTAGTAAAACAAAAAATAATTGTATATGAGAATTTGACTGACAGGAAGTACCCGCTGGTTCCAAGAAGTCAAAATGACATTTATTGAGAAATAGACAGCTACTGTATGTATATATACAGTAGCTATATATATATATATATATATATATATATATATAATTTAGCTTTATTTCAAACATGTAAAAAAATTACAAAGCAATAAAAGGCAGAAAAATAAAAAATAACAATATTCAAACTAGTAGATTATTCATGTATTTCTTAACAAATGTGTATAAGTGTGTAAGATCTAAAATGTATTTATTATTATATTTATCATATTATTATTTGTAATAATTTTTTGAATTGAAGAATCGAAAGAACTGAAAAAAGAAATCAGAATTGAATCAATTCAGGCTCTTGTGAATTGAATCATATCATTTGTGGAAATTATAATCGATATCCAGCCATTATTTCAAGCTCTGATTGTAGACAAAACAGCAAAAAAATCACACAGATATAAAAAACTATGAATACTCATAATCATAAATAGAGATTTTTGAATGATGCATATAATACTCACTTATGTCACATTAGATATTTTAAATATGATTTAGTAACTAAAGAGTTTGATTTTTCGCTTAAGAAAGAGTAGGAAGAAGTGAAATTATACAATCTCACCCCTACCCAATGTTATTTTATTTTTTACTTTTCCACAGTTATCTTAACTGGTTCTGATCAGATCGAGTGCATTGACAGGTTCCCCTGAGCCCACTTTCTAATTGTTCGGTGCGTGGACTTCCAAGGTCACCTCTGATTGGCCAGATTGGCTGCTATTGAAACAACGTCTTAGATCGACTCTGACCAGCAATCACTGCTCATGTGTATTATGAAAAATGGCGACGGAACTGACTTAATTTCATTGGAACTGGAAGTAAATCCTTTTCTGTGGGTCTACGGGTCCAGTTCTCAGATACAGTCAATGAGCAGCAAACATATAACCCAAAAACTGTGACAGTTTCTTAGATTGATGTGGTTTAGTAAGCTGCTTTTTTCTAACTTCTTACAGATTTCTTTGACCTTAAAAACGTTGACATAAATACTGGCTGTGGCGGGGTTATTTTTTAAAGGAGCCCGGTCACTATTAGAAACTGGCGTCTGATGTAATGAGCACCTGTTAGGTGGAAGATACATGGAGATGGAGTAAACCCTGAAAATACAAACAATAGTCAAGTAACAAGGCAGAAGTCATTGTGCAATTTTTTCTGGAAGAGAGCCTATTGCCGGAGTAGAACTCAGTCCACTCTGCAGAGCAGCTCTGAGTTTTGTCTGCAAAGACACCCTCTTTTTATTCAGCTTAAAGTCCCCCTCTGACAACTTTAAGAAACGTTCCCAGTAGTGTTTTAATTGTGATTATGACGTTTTTAACCAAAATTCCACAACCTAAGTGTCTTAAAAAGCCATTTTTCCTGTTGATCTGAACCCTCTGTTTCCAAAATCTTTTCTGAGGGGGCGTGGCTTTGGGAGCTGAGCTTAGAGTCCCCGCCCCCAACACCCCCTGTCTGATTATTATAGGTCTGTGTCTCGCTAGTGTAAATCTTCATAAAAATGTCCATCAACATGGGTAATGTCCAGCCGTATGGTTCTGATCCGGATCGCGCATGAAGGCTTCTTCAGATTCTGTATATTGTTTCAAACAGAATTCAAAACAGTCCAAAGCAGTTAGAATTATAATAAAATTATATAATAAACTAAATCTTTTTTGCTTATCACCACTAGCTCTGCAGAGAAAGTGTGTTTTTGTGTTAGTCTGGGGGCGGTGCTCAAACTCTTCCTGGAAGGGGCTGTTCTCACTTTGAGACATCACCTCATGAGGACCTGCTCGTTTTCCTGGGTTGGGAGGGGCTGGTTCTCACCACATGTTTTAAGAGAAATTCCCAAAAATAAGTGAATGGATCAAAATACCGCTTTGGGGTTTGTTTATATTGAAGAATGAACATTATAGTACACTTAAAAGCTCATAATACTGACTTTGCATGGCATAGGCCCTTTAATGTCTCACCTTTCTGGCCTGGTTGCTTGGGTTTGTATGATGAACTGATGATCTGTCTTGTGTAGAAAATATCTGCGTTATGTTCATGTTTTACTAAAATCTTTTCTGTCTTCCTTTTTTGGCTCTTTAGAGAATATACGCAACGTATATTTGAAAATGACGGAGTCAAATTCAGGTAAGATCATCCTATGTCTATATGTCTCAATGTTCAAACTCAAGTTTTCCACCATTCTCACCTCTTTTCTTTTACAAACCTGTTCACTCTTTAAATTTGAACTCCTGTCTGGACAATTCCACTTAAAACCTGACCTAATCGTGTTTATGGACACATAACTTTTTGTCATGTACAACATAAATTGTTAGATAACTGATAAAAAATCTGAACCTGATGATGTTTTGAAAGAAATGCTTAAAGATACCATGTTAAACAATCTGAGTAGGGATTATACCAGAAACTCCACACAACATTCTTGTTTTCCTTGGGTTTTTTTCCCTTCAGGGGTAACCACAGTGAATCAGATTTCTCTATCTAACCCTGTCTTCTGCATCCTCTAACCCCAGCTACCTTCACTGCATCCGTAAACCTCCTCTCTGGTCTTCCTCTAGCCTTTCCGCTCTCCTTGGCTTGTTTACATTAAAAGTGGGGTCATCTGGACTCCACAAGACAGTGCGCTGAACTTTTTTTTAATCTTTGATTTCACTGTCCATGGCAGACATAAAATCTTGTCCACCTTTGTCCACATTTGTCATGGAAGGAATCACATATATTGATATAAACTGTTCACAAAAATGAGCACTTTAAAGTAACACATTAGATCCATCAGATCTCAATATGAAGTTGGATATCTATAAAATAACAACAGGGCAGTGTCTTAGGAACAAAAGGATGCCAAGTCTTTTCATGGAAATAAAAGTTTTCAGTCTACAGAGGCTCAATTGTGTAGACACCATCAAATCAGAGTGAAATGAAGATGTGGCAGGATAGTCCATTTTCTTCAAAACTTCATTTCTGCAACTCTAAATGCTTTTCAGTATCTTGTGTGCCCCCCACGAGCTTGTATACATGCTTGACAACGTGGCAGCATGCTCCTAATGAGACGACGAATGGTGTCTTGTGGCATTTCCTCCCAGATCTGTGTGAGGGCATCCCTGAGCTGTTGTACAGTCTGAGGAGCAACCTGGCGGCGCCTAATGGACCCAAACATAATGTCCCAGAGATGTTCTACTGGGTTTAAGTCAGGGGATGGTGAAGGCCATTCAATTGTTTCAATTCCTTCATCCTCCAGGTACTGCCTGCAGACTCTTGCCACGTGAGGCCGGGCATTGTGGTGCATTAGGAGGAAACCAGGACCTACTGCACCAGCGTAGGGTCTGACAATGGGTTGAAGGATTTCATCTGGATACCTTATGGCAGTCAGAGCACCATTTCCTAGGCAGTAGAGGTCTGTGCGTCCCTCCATGGATATGCCTCCCCAGACCATCACTGACCCACCACCAAACCTGTCATGTTGAACCACGTGCAGGCAGCAGAACGTTCTCCTGGTCTTCTCCAGACTCTTTCACGTCTATCACAGGTGCTCAGGGTGAACCTGCTCTGGTCTGTGAAAAGTACAGGGCGCCAGTGGAGGACTTGTCAATTCTGGTGTTCTTGAGCAAATGCCAGTGGAGCTCTACGGTGCTGGACAGTGAGCACAGGGCCCACTACAGGACGTGGGGCCCTCAGGCCACCTTCATGAAGTCTGTTCCTGATTGTTTGGGTGGAGACATTCACACCAGTGGCCCTCTGGAGGTCATTCTGTAGGGCACGAGCAGTGCTCAGCCTGTTCCTCCTTGCACAAAGGAGCAGGTATGGGTCCTGCTGAGGGGTTGAGGACCTTCTACGGCCCTGTCCAGCTCTCCCAGAATAACCAGCAGTCTCCTGAAATCTCCTCCATGTTCTGGAGATTGTGCTGGGAGACACATTAAACCTTCTTGCTGCAGCACGTGTGGATGTTCCATCCTGGAGAAGTTGGACAACCTGTGCAACTTCTGTAGGTTAAGGAATCTCCTCATACTGCCAGTAGAGAGAATTACACAAGACAAAATCAGCACAAGTGGAAAACCAGCCAAAAAAGATCAAGAGGGAGAAACTTGAAATGACCTCCACATGTAACATCAGTCCTGTTTGGAGGGTTTTCTAATTGTTGCCACTGAAGTGCACCTGTTGTTAATTCATGAACACCAATACAGATGAAATTGATTAACGAGGCCCTCAGCTGCTGAACCAACAAGAACATTATCAGACAGATTTCATTCAATTCATGTCAGGACCAATAAAAAAGAGTTCCTTTCATTTTTGTGAGCAGTGTCATCTGGACCCCAAAGATAGCGGAAAGGCTAGACCTCTTTCCTGCAGCTCTAGACTCAGCATCCTTCTACCAATATCTTCACTGTCTCTCCTCTGAACATGTCCAAACCATCTCAGTCTGGCCTCTCTGACTTTATCTCCAAAACCTCTAACATGTGCTGTCCCTCTGATGGATTCATTCCTGATCCTATCCATCCTGGTCACTCCCAAAGAGAACCTCAGCATCTTCATCTCTGCTTCCTCCAGCTCTGCTTCCTGTCTGTTCTTCACTGTTTCTAATCTGATCAACATGGCTGCTCTCACCACAGTTTTCTACAGTTTTCCTTTCATTTGAAACTCTTCTATTACACCTGACATTTTTCTCCACTCGTTCCAACCTGCTGCTCTCTCTTCTTCACTTCTTTTCCACACTCTCCATGACTCTGGACTGTTGATCAGGAATTGCCAACGCTGGTCCTCAACACCCTCAACCCTGCCTGTTTTCCAGTTTTCCCTGAGCAGCTTGCTGCAGATTAGCTGACTCAAATGGATCCACATCCTGATTTACTGAACACACCTGATTTAGGTTGGCAGCATCAACCAGTCCAGGGAGAGTTGGAAAACAGGCAGGAATGAGGCTCTTAAGGACCAGGGCTGGCCATACTTGCACTAGATCAGGGGTGTCCAAAGTCAGTCCTCGAGGGCCTGTGTCCATGTTTTCCAACCAACCTGCCATTGAAGCTCTATATTGGCCAAACACACCTGATCCAGGTAATCAGCAGCCGATAAGGCAGGATTTCTGGTTAACCAGCGGGAGGCTGGTCTTCTTTGGACACCCCTGGACTAGATACTTCAGATCCTCCATCTCATCTCTCTTTAACCTCACTTTTCCACTTGGGTTCCTCTCATTCACTCACATGTCCTCCATCTTACTGCGGCTAACCTTCATTCCTCTCATTTCCAAGACTAACTTCCACCTCTCTAGCTCGTCCTCCACCTGTTCCCTGCTGTCATTACAAACCACAATATCATCTGCAAACATTATGGTCCATGGTGATTCCTGTCTAACCTCATCAATCAATCAATCAATCAATCAATCAATCAATCAATCAATCAATCAATCAATCAATCAATCAATCAATCAATCAATCAATTATTTATAATAGAGCGTTTCTTATGTTTGTGCAGCTCGAAGCGCTGTACAATTAAAAACAGAAACAAGCAAATAAATAAATCAATAAAGAGAGAGAAACCCAATCCACCCTGCACCCACCCCCTCCCTCCATAAACACACGTCATTGCAAAGTCTTTCACTGCCAGGAGGCATGGGATCATGTTATTTGTGCATAACCAGCATGTGAGGGAGTTATTCAGAACAAAAAGACCACTCTTCTCACTTCTCAGTGCGGAGCTGCTAGCGCACGGAAATACACAACAACATCAGTTTAAAACTTTACAAAGGTCATGCTCAAACAAAAAGCATCACTCGCATCTAAATGTAGACCTCTGTCAGACCCTCCAGGATTTCGGGGCAGATTTTTATGATTGTTGTGGCCTAAAACGCCTGATGTTGCAGCAGTTTTTGTGAAAAGCTGCAACAAAGGTTGCAATGTTTTTTAATATATCTATTTTTGTAAAAAGTGTCTCATATTCCAACTCTATTTACTGTGACACATGCACTAGGAAAATACCTCATCATCACCATATACAATGTTGTTGTGCTGTCATTAACTTGAAAATAACCATGAAACCCAAAATGAACTTTTTTGTCCTCTCTGCTCACAATAACACAAGTATTTGTGTATTGATTTAAACATACTTTAGAATAAAATGACATTTTACAGGGAAAAATTATAAGCTTAGAAAAAAACCCCCAGCATAATCAGATTAATCCTTAGACGTTCTCCCCAGAATTTAGCTCTTTATCTATTTCAAAAGTATCACTGGTGTGAGTCAATGGTTTTTGTAGAAGAAGACCAACACTTTAAGGGGTGGGTCTATTTTCTTTTATTACTACTGATCTGCTCAGTTTTGGTTTGGTTCTCTCAGGTGTGTGTACAGGTTTGTTTTGGAGGAGGCTCTACATGGAATTATTTTCCTGCAGACTCTAAACTCTTCCTTTGTATTTTCAATTTCCAGAGTCTCTCTCTGTGTTTCTCTCATACTCTGTCCGCTCCGCAGCCGTGCACAATTAGCACACTCCCTGCTGCATGTGTTCCCAGGCTCAGATCAAAGCCAACCCCCCCACCCCGTCACATGTGTGCTTAGCCCACTGCACCCCCACCGCGCCGCGTGCGCGCCCGCACACATAGCGGAGTGACTGTTTACGCGCGTCTTAAAGCGAAAAATGTCAGAAAAGGCTTAAGACAGATGATAAAAAAAAAATAACACGGCACCCAAGAAGAAGTCAGAAGGGAAAAAGTCACGTCATCCATGAGTGTTGTAACAGAAGGTTGGTCAACAGTGTCAAAAGTTGCAGGTTACAAAGTTGCAAATTGCGGGGTTTACTTGGATTTGCGTTAATAGTTGGGATCACAACATTGAGATATCCTGGAAGGTCTGCTCTGTGCTTCATTGCGCACTCACATGAAGAAAAGCGCTTCTCTGCCACACAGCATTGGCGGCATTTAGCTTGGCGAGGATAACCCCTAAAAAACTGTTACAGATAATTCTACCCTGTAAAATTCCACAACAGTTGGAAGGGTAGGGGAAGAATTCAGATTTGGTCCAATACGCTTGAAATAATAGTGTTTGCATGTTTGCCTTTGCTTGTCTACACATGTCGCTTCAGATTGTCTTTAATTCAATTCAAATAACTTCATTTATCTGTTGAGAACTTCATTTGCAGACCAAACATCAGCACAAGTATAGGCTCAGACATGCAGAACTTTGTTAAAACGCATTCATCAGCATTAATACATAAAATAGAAAATTGAATCAATAAAATCAGCAAACAACATAAGAAACCATAAGCCAACAATCAGTCACAGTCAAATGTTATCTGTTATTTAGCAGACGTATTGAAGTGGGAATGAAGCGGATTATGGCTCTCTTAATGAAAGAGGTTTTTGTTCTCTGTAAAACTGACCAGCTGACAGGATGTTGTAGTGCTGTTGGCTCCCTGAACTCTTCAAATGCTCCTTTTAGCAGAAATCTTGGGGTAAATCTTGACAGGAATTTTAAATTTGACAAGCAGGTCAGAGCAGTTGTCCAGTCTAGTTTTATCACTTAATCAGTAAAGTCAAGCCTTATCGTCCTCAGCATGCTTTGAAACAAGTGATCCATGCATTGATCTTTTCCAGACTGGACTACTGCAACTCTTAGTACTTTGACATTGACCAGTCTCTGCTCTGCCGTCCCCAGCTAGTCCAAAATTCAGCTGCCCGCCTGTTAACGGGGACTAGACGGTGTGAGCACACCAATATTTTTTTTGCCAAAAAAAACAAGAATTTCTCGTTTTTTTTAAGAGATATTTTCAAGAGTTCATCAGAAAATTCTCATCTAGGTTGTGGGCTAGACTGTTGTCGTGGAAGTTAGCTCAGCTGATTTTCCCATCCGCCCTTTATTTACACTGTTTCCTGCTAGCTTATAGCTCCTCAATATCAGAGCTATCAGTTTTGATCCAGATTCCAGCTCTTGTTTGTTTGTTTTACTCTTTTCATTTCTTTCTGTTTGTATCGTTGTTCTTGTTCGAAAATAAACTTAAAAAAAAAAAAAAATGAGGAAAATGAAGACGTTCATGGATCTGTTGTCTGCAAACGGATGCTTCAGAATTGTAGCAGAGAATAGAGACTTAATCCCGCCCATGCAGGCCTCGAGAGTGCGACCAATTTAGGCACAAATTCGACTGGACTTTTCAAAGGTAAACCAAAAAAAAATCTTGGTCGCACTTGTTCGCCTAGTCTTCTTTCAGTGTTTCATAACAAGATATTATCTTGTTATCACGAGAAAACGATCCAAAGTAAAAAGTAGGTCAGGCTGCTCTCGGCTTCCGTATGTTTTGAAAGCTTTTCCAAACAATGATTTTAGGCTTCTATCATATTGTTTTTTGTTTTTTTTTTTCTTTTTTGCTTTCTACTGGTTCATAAAATGATCTAAACCATGACCTCAAAACGGTGACACAATCCGAACTGTGAGTTTTGTGAATATAACTGAGTAAAATATATAACAGATATAAAAAAAAAAGTTTAGCCTAAATTACGAAAGGGGTTTATCCAAATATACACCTTATATGTAGTAAGATGCATGAACTCCTGATGTAACAGTTAAATAGGTCCAACACAAGACGCCTTCAGATCTTATCTCTTTGCTCAGTTTTTGGACAGGAAAAACAAACAAACAAACAACCAATCAGACACACCAGATCTTTTCATGGTTCATGGACAGTGGTCAGAGGTTTGCAGGAAGTGATGGACCTCAGCCAAGACGTTCTTCAGCTTTGTTCACATATAAGTCCAAGCTTTCATCTTTTGAATGAACTTTTCATTTCTATAGGGCACTGCTCTCTCACAAACATGCATGGGAACATAATTAGCCCATAACTCACTCTTGTAGCAAGAGATTAAGCAGAGCTCTGCCTCCGGACTTCATGTCACTCAAGTGATTTCAGTCTGAAAGGTGTTAAATTCCTCTCAATTGAGAAACAAACCACTTTACCTGTGGAGTTGTTTGTCAGTTTGAATGTCTTTGATGTTCAGCCTACATCAATGAAACGTGTGGTTATCTTTTGGCAGCACGCCTGATCTCACACCTCAGAGATGTACTGCAAAGACTAAATTAAAAGCTGTGGGAATGTTTGTGTGGAAAGATTTATGTCGCTTCTGGTTTTTGAGATGTCAAGAATCTTTTTTTTTTTTTTAACTCCACAGCAACCCCGCGACCCGAAACAATCACACTGTCCACATCAACCTCGCAATCCAGAAAAAACACGCCTTCCACAGCAACCATGCCTTCCTCAGCACCTCCACTGTCCAGATCCACCCCACTGTCCAGATCCACCCCGCTGTCCACAGCAACCATGCCTTCCACAGCAACCATGCCTTCCACAGCAACCATGCCTTCCACAGCACCTCCGTTGTCCAGGTCCACCCCACTGTCCACATTAACCCCACTGTCCACATTAACCCCACTGTCCGGATCCACCCCACTGTCCAGATCCACCCCACTGTCCAGATCCACCCCACTGTCCGGATCCACCCCACTGTCCACAACCACAAAAACAGTTGACAAAACTACAAGCAAAGCAGATGAAGTTGGACACCATGACCAAACACATGGTAAGAGAGGTAAAGTAGAGATTGGACAATACAATGATGTGTGTTTACTTTGTTAAAAGGACTTCAAACAAGACGCAAGAACTGAAACACTAGAACTAGAAACATGCAAAATCCAGCTTTAGTTATTAATTAATTGAAATCAAAAACATCTTTATTGGGAAAACATATAAATGAAGAATGAAACACTATGATAGTGATAAATTTATCAAATCTACTCATATATTTTCCTTTTGAGCAATTTAATGTGCTCTTTTACAAAAAATGTTTTGATGCTTAGTTCACACTGGACATGTGATGCACATAAAAAGAACACGCTAAACAGGCGTTCTTGAACACGCTTTAGCATATGGTGTTCAAAATGTACTGTCGCTACCCAATACCAGCATATGTGCTCTCAGTTGGAAAAAGGCTTGGTTCCCAATGTGAAGCGGTGCAAATCTGGGGAATCTATTCCAATAAATAAAAGACTTGGTGTCATAGATGTCTGGCCAGGTAGAAACCGTAACTGTTAATTTGTCCTCTATTATTCGTTTTTTAACTGTTTGGACTTCGTTGTAATAAAAGAGACACCATCCATATGACGCCACCAAATCCATGTCCCTGATTGGTGTCCTGTTCTCAGCCTGCTCGGTTTGTGGGGTGTTGTTGTTGTTGTTTTGGTGCTGCTGGTGCATTCGTTCTCTTTCGTCTCACCTGTTCACCGCCGTGTATATACTGCTGCTTCAGTTCACTGCTGTGCCAGTACGTTTTCTCTGACAGTAATCTGGGTTCTGTGTGGAAGTTGTTTACATCAGAGTTCTATTAAAGTGAGTTATTTTTGTTTACATTTTTCATTATTTTTGGTGATCTGACCTGGTGGAGGACTTTTGTTTCTTGTTTGGAGCGGGGTGTTTTTTCTGTTTGGATTGTGTATCACTTTGAACCGTTCTTTCCCAAAATGAGTGAAGAGAAACTTTCTGTGAGGGACGTTTTCTGGAGGATCTTATCTCGATTGGGCGCGGTGCTCGCCTCCCCGGTGGATGAGCCATAAACCATCATTAGGTTCAACTACTTCCTCATCGTGGGGGGCCACCGTGGTTCCTTTGGACAGTTGAAATTCTCATTTTTATGTCATTAAAAATCCTCTCACACTTCCTCCTGTGTTTGAATTGTTTTGAGTTTCTCTCTAATTCCTGACAATTGTCAAAGTTGTCTAACTTTCTATACAAGTTTAATTTTGTATGTAAAATTGGACTTAAAAACTTGCATGCCGACGCATGAATGCAAGAGGTTTGAAAGCAGAATTTCAAAACGTGTATTTGCACGTTAAATACACATCACCAAGCCCTCTGTTTCTCTAGCACTTTTTTGTAATCCATGATCCATGAGTGTTGCAATGTCAGAACGTGCACCTTGTTATGTGGTCGAGGACCCAAACGCAGGAGACCAGGCTTGGTGGCAGAAACTTAAAGTGACATGACAAAAACCCCAAGGAGAAACAAACTGGACAGAACAGAGCAGATGATCAGACACAGGAACTGAAAACCAAACCCGTAAATGAATACAGTTTGAATTTATGTTTTAAATATTTTTTTTAGATAAAGTTGTAATAACTTGACGTTGGGTGAGGGTGCGACACAATGCACTAAATATAGCAGAAGAAGAGAAGAAGTTGTTCTTGCTCAACACAGCAGTTATAATGACTGAAGCCTGTTTATTTAGAAGAAGCAGATTCAAAGCTTTCAGCTTTCAGATTCAACACTTTAATAGTGTGTAGATCCTCTCATATGTATTGTTATGGTGGAGAGTCACTTTGTATCTTCAAAGCTTGAAGAATGCAGTCAAGTTTGTACTTGTACTGTAATTAATGCAAATGTTCCTGAAAGCATCAACAACATCTTCCTGCAGAGGATTTTGGTGTGTATGTTCCTGAAAACAAAACACAGGTAGAAGTTGTTGGATGGGATATCATTTTGTTGTTACAGAATCGAGATCATAATGTCAATACTATAAAAAAATAACATAAGATATCCAGAAGAATTAAAATACAAGAAAACCTCAATTATGAACTTAAGGGCTCAAAAATGTGGCCATACCAGTACCTCCAAATTCAGTGGAGAGTACCGGTCCGTGAAGATCTCAACTTCTTCCAGCTCAAAATGAAACGATGAAATGAAATGATTTAAGCTAGCGAGACACGGTGCCACCATGATCAGACGTGGGGTGGGGGGACCGGGACAGATCAGCTCCTCTCAGTTCCAAAAGCCACGCCCCCACAGAGGGTGTTTGTAAGACTGAAGCGTCAGATCAACATGAAAAGTAGTTTTTAAGACATTTAGGTTGTGGGAGAGAACGTTTTTCTAAAATGAAAATCAAAATTGTATTGGGGAACTTCAAATAAAAATAATCCTAATTGTTTTTTGTCTACTAATCAGTCTTCTGTTTCGTGAGAGTGGTCGCCATAGAAATGTTAATAAGACCAATTTGGATCAATTGCTTCTCGCCAATGACTCCAATATGGCGACCTCTGTATATATATGTATATATATTAAAAAAAGGTGTTTTTTCAATGTACATATATAATATATATATATTATATATATTATATATATATTATATATATATATATATATATATATATATATATATGTATCTATACATACATTGAAAAACACCTTTTTTTTTTTATTTTTGTCTAACTTTCAAACTGTCAGTCTTTTAAAATGCTTTTGTAACTTTTTAAATTTTTCTGATGGATGACACATGAAGAGAAAATTAACCATAAAATTGCATTTCTGAGTATTTTTTTATTTAGATTGTTGTGAATCAGGAGCAGATGAAAAAAAATGCATTTGGAAAAAGCTTGTGGCAGTGCTCTAATCGTCAGGCCTGAAGCCCCCTGCTCCGCCCCTTTCTGATTATCCAGAAATGATCCTGAGCTGGAATCTGGATCTAAACTTTTCTTAAATTTTGATTTTGTCTCAAAACATCGAAACATCATAAGGAAAGTCCACTATTCTTTATAAGATCATTTTTCTTCCCCCGTTGACAGATTTTTTTGTCTGAACCGACTGTTGTGTTTATTTGACATAACTGAGGATTATGTGTCTCTAAAATAACTAGCAACAATAAGTAATTAAACCATCTTCTCTCTCTTTCAGCCGAAGGAAATTCTGGGCCAACTGGTAAGTTTCACTTTTATTAGAAATCTATTTGTTTTTAAAGGGCCTGTTTTTGCAGTGTAGAACTTAAAGTTGAAAACCTTTTCCATGCACCTTATCTGGTAAATTGATCCACACTTACCTTTAACCTGATGAAATCTATACATTATCAAGGAGCATGCTTAAAGTTTTTTTCTTTTTTTTGTGAGGTTTTGGTAGATAAATAGTAATTTGTAAAAAATAAAGGTTTAAAAAATTGCTTGTAAACATTGTTTTAATTGTTTATTTTATATAAAAGTATCTGAATCATCTTGATGATCAGTTTAACAACACACTAACTTATCATTTATCGCTTAAAGATTATTGTTTTCTTCTTTTATTCTTTCACTTCTTTTATTGCAAAAAAAAGAGCTTATTTATCTTGAAAGAATCATGGCATTCACGACCAGTCAGAAGATCTTACTATTTTTTTAATTGACTTCATAATGATCACAGTGGGACTAAGAAAAGATCCACTGTACCATTTGTCACAATTAGGTAAATAATTAGTTCATTTCTGAGCTGAGAACATAAGTGTGTTTTTTCTGATCTCCTCAGAATCGTGTGGTTTGGTCAGTAATAAGCTGTTGGTGGTTTCGCTGATCTTGAACGTCTTGCTGCCAGCGATGGTTTGGCTGTACATGCGGCGGAAGGAGACGGTGCACATGGAGCAGAAGGTGAGCCAGAGTTCCAGCAGGAAAACTGAAGACAAATCCCCCTGCAGTCAGATCGACCTTTTTCTACGCTCCACAATTTCGCAACGGTTTTTACCCGCGGCGGCAAACTGTCACCTCATGTTCAGTCACGCACACATGTTGTCTGATTGTTCTCACACCTGTCGTGGCAGAGTCAAACGTGAGAGGTGTGGAAGAAAATGACTCCCCGCAGGGGATCTGGGGCTTGAACCTAAAAGGAGAAACAGCAGAAGTTGATTCTTTGACAATTAAATAACAAAATTGTTGACAAGAAATTCCTTAGACAGAAGAACTGAAACGGAACCCTGGGAAAACACTGATAAACTGACACAGGTTTGAGACTCTGTCAAATTAGGCCAACAAACAAATCCTCCAAGCAGCCTTTAATAGTGTTGAGAATGTTATGGTTGTAAAGAAAGTGTTATGTTGCTCCTCTATTGACACATCCAGACAGTAAAGCACAGTTGCGACAATTCCAAGTAGTTAAGATCATCCCCTCAGATAACCTGTGCTGTCTAAGAACAGTCCCAGCTGCTCCACACACAGCAAAAAGAGGACGCCTAAAGCTAGCAAGAGAACACTAAACACTTACGTTACAAGAAATCGTGTAATAAAATGTTAAAACTTAGAAATGAGGAGTTTCACACACGCATCCAAAAAGGGAAGAACAAGCTAAAAAATAACCTTCGTATAGAATTACTTAGTATTTTGCTAGTTATTAACAAATGCTTTGTTTGTTTTAAGGATTTGAAATATTGCAGTTTTTTTTTTTATTATTTTATTTGTGACAAAGAAAATAGTGTTATAAGTGGAAATGAGGCAATTTTAGAACAAAATAAGAATACGACTCGGCCCAACTTAATAAATACTCGAAAGAAATATCAAACTAACACTGATTCTTAGAACATAAATCTACACTTTTGTTTACAAAATAAAGATAATGAATGCCATTCTAACTTAACATTTATTGAACTGTAAAAAAACATTTAAAAAATTGAACGAAAATTACATATTACTGATTTTTTAGTCTAAAATCTAATGTTTCTGTTGCCAAGCATTTGGAGAAAAAGGAGTTTCACTCAATTAAAAATAATTTTATTATTTCTATATCTTAGTTCTTAATGTATGGAGAGATCTGTGTGTGCTGAATTCTTGAATTGTAACTCATTGTCACTGTGTGTACTTGGAATTGTGTATTAACATGTACTAAAACTAGAAAATACAAAAAAGAATTTAGACATGAACAACATATGCTTAAAACTTACTACATGTATAAATCTTTACAAAGACTCTTTTCATGTCTCAAGGATTCGTCTGTAAGTGATGCGTTTAAATGCTACTAGAATGCTGGATCATCAGAGTTTTCTTATCAGCTCCTTTAAACAAATGTTTTAAATATGAGACATTTTTCCACTTTCTTGAACAGATAATAAATACAAAAAAGTCTGAACCCCTGACAGTAAAGATTCTCTATTCTCATTGCTCCCTCGCTCCTCCTCCTCCGCGGGACTTTTCCCAGTCCCAGTGATAGCAGCCCTACGTCCCGCTCCGCTCCCTGTGTGTGGAGGTGGACCTGGCGCCTCCTCGTGACTGGGGGCCAGCGCTCCAGGGAGAGCTCCGTGCTGTCCCTGTAAAAGGGAAGGGGGGCGGTGCTGTCACGTGGGAACGATAACTTCTGGAAGACTTGGATAAAAAGTGATGAGTGTTTTATAGATGGTATCACCCTGAGGGGTTTAGAGAACGATGTCAAAAATTTGTTGAGCACAGAAAAGTTAAAACAACATCAAATTTAGTCAAAAATGTGGTTAAAATCTTGGCTGCTGGTTCCAACCGCCTGCTTCCATCTGTCTTTATGGCTTTTCCCTGTTAATGTTTCTCCTCATTTTTGGTTCTTTTTAATCACAATCAAACCCCGTTTCAGACCATGTGTGCTGCTCTGCTGTTTTACGTCTGGCATTTATTCTCTGTTTCTTTACTTTTTCTCTTTCTTTAGGTTCCTCTTGATACCGTGCTGTAACACATCCCGGAGATAATCACCTTGACAGCCAGTAACAGGTAATTGAGGCTTTAAATCTTTTCACGAAAAGCTCATTTTTTGAGCGTTTCTGTCAACTGTCACCTTGCTAAAGGTCAGCGCGGTTTTACTGCGGTTGTGCTGTTGCAGCTTCAGCCTCCGCTACACTGCTGCTGCCCATCAGGACACTCAAAAGCTCATCTTAAATGGAGTCGGAGGTGTCAGCTCTCGGCTAACCATAGAAATGTAAATGTGGAGCCACATTTACAGAAAGAAAACATGTAACAAGTGTTTCACCAATCCACATCATTTTCATTTGACTAAAGTAAATCTGAGTTTAGAAATTTGTTACCAGAATATAATTTTATTACCAAAAAATTCTGTTGTTTATAGTCAACTTTTATTATAATGAAAATAAATTATACTTTTAGGTAAAACACTATTTTTCAAAAAACAGAGGGTTCATTTTTGTCTAATCTTATAAGTTCTAAGTAGGTTAAATTCAATCTTGTGGATGTTTTCCACCTGATATATATATATATATATATATATATATATATATATATATATATATATATAATATACACATACATATGAGTGTGTGTGTTTTTTAATGTTTTACAATATTTATAGAAATTTTCTCATTTTTCTCTCTTGTTTAAACTTTCATAAGAAACAAGTCCAAATAATCTAACAAAGACGCAGATTTTCCCATTTTAAGTTTCAAAGACAATTTTTCTACAGTTGTGAACACTTTGGGGTCAGGGTTGCGGCAAGTTATGTCATTTCTGCTTCTGGAAGCCGCCATCTTGTCTGCAGCCACACCTGTCTTAAAAACTCAACCCTGGTCTGTTTTGCACGCCAACCACAAGCGATCCGCATCAATTCTATCGGGAAGTTACATCAAGATAGATGAGAAAATCCAGTTTATTTTCTAAATATAACCAATTTCTCACAATAAACCCCAGTGATTGACAAATGCGATCATGTTTTTGTGTCTAAAACGACTGTAGAAATGAAAATGAACACACTTCATTCTGTGTAATTGCTGGAGAGGGTGGATGCCACGTGCACGTTGCTCCCGTGTCCAGTGTGAACCTAAGCGTAACTCTAAGCATAAGACTAAGAAAAAAAGGAAATTGTAAGCATACTGGGGCAATAACTCATCAAGAATGATTGTTCAACTGCAATAAAATCCAAATGAAAATGTAGTAAAAACCTCAAACTAAAGCTTCTGCTGTCAAACCTCCTGACTCCTGACAGACTTTTTTCTCAGTGTTCCATGTGCGCAACTCCAAACCAACACATTCTCACTCCCGACTCGTCGAAAATCGACACATGGTTAAAGTCCCTCCGCGTCGAAACTCGAAGCTTTGGGGGTACCCTTCTCGTCAAAATGTGCCAAGTTGGGTAGTCCAATTAGATCACACGAAACTACAGACCCGCAGCTGAAGCGGGACCCGACCCGGAGCGGTGAGTCAAAAATGTGAGGATCTGGTGGATCTAATTGGATCAAGCCTCCCGACCACCAGCTACCGGGACGCGGAGCGCGTCAGTATGCCTGCATACTGCATATGCGACCCTCAGGGGTATCGGAGCCCGACCCGCAGCAGGTCGATGCTCATCTTTTGATGCGCTAGTGGATGAATCAAGGCTTCCAGCCTCCGGGTCTCCTAACGGGACGCGGAGTGCGCCGGCATACCCGGTACCAGGGGGCAGCTCCAGACGTACAACAGTCCAAATGTTTAAATAATTTTAATAATTTCAATATTATTAGAGCTGGCCCGTCTGTATTATACAGTGTCAGCGCTGTGACACCACATTCACTGCTCTTACTACAAATCCCATAATGCTCTGCTGTTGTTTCGGGGCAAGGAGGCAGACACGCCCCCCTCTATGACAATAGCAGTCTTGAATATTGGAAGGTAGTGATCTGTCTTTACTTCAAAAGGCTGCAAACAGAAATTCCATTTTTATTTAAATCTTATTTAATATTCCATTGATATTTTTACTATTATTATTACTACTATTATTAGTAGTAGGATTTTTCCTGCATAGAGAATTTAGTTGTGGCAGCCACCACCTAATTTTTACAAGCGGCACCAGCTCCTGCACAGAAAAGGAGGGAAAGGTGGCGGATTCCAGGGGCCCAGATTGAGATGACAAAATGATAAAACAGAAAAAATAATTACTGTGCAGGAAATGGAGAAGCTGACTTTTTCAGTTAAACTACAGATGGACACATTCTACAGAATTTGGACTAAGTGGACGGAATATGTGAAGCCTGATGGCTTTTATACTCTTTCAAGGGGAAAATAACTTCTTATTTATTTATATACACACACACATATATATATATATATATATGACTACAGAAATACGTAAACAATACAGATATAAGTAACATGGCTACCCTTCTACACATGCCCAAGTTTTTTTTTTGTTTTGTTTTTGTTTTTTTGTGATTATTGGAAAAAAAAATTGCAATGATAAAGCATTTCAATGACATCTGTATGTTTACCAACCCCTTACTGTCATTGTGCATCATCAATAAAACTTGAATGAAAAAAAAAAGATAACAGGTCATGAATGCAAATCCAAATTTCTTAAAGGCTAAAATGAGACAATGTGGCTTCTTCTAGGTTCTGATCGGTAGAAAACGAGCCTAAATGGTTCTTAAGGTGATGGTTAAAGGTTGCCAACCCCTGCACTAAGAAAATACAGCATCATCACCATATACAACGTTGTTGTGCTTTCATTTAACATAATCAGAACTGTGGGACTCAAAATGAACTTTCGGTCCTCTCTGCTCACAATAACCCAAACATGTGTGTATTGATTTCAACACTAAAATAAACAAAATTTCGCAGGGAGATTTTTAAAATTTAGGGAAAAAAACAGATCTACATGTTCTCCACAGAATCTTCCCCTTTATCTGTGTGAAAAGCATCACTGGTGAGTTGCTGGTAGAGGAAGACCAAGTCTTTGAGGAGCTGATCTGGTTTCTTCTGTCAGTGATGATCTGCTCTGTTTTTAGAGAAGGTTCTGTCACGTTTGTTGTGGAGCCTTTTTTTCCTGCAGACTCTACACTATTTATTTGTATTATCAATAAAAGTGAAATGGTTCTGGATTTTGCTCCGCGTGTGACGGTGCTTACACACTGGCTGCGTCGGCGCGCATTCAAGCCGCCACTTTCAATGACAAGTCAATGCAAACATGCGTAGAGCAGAATCAAACAGAATCAAGGACTTCTGCGAACGCTCTGCGCACCCCAACACACACTGCACGTGCAACGGCTCGCGCTCTGCAGTTGCGCAGAGAAGACAGAGTTCTAAAGAGAGTTAAAAAAACGAACCAGGAGTCTCGGAAGGAGGGAGGTCAGAGAACAGTCACCAAGCTGTGCCGTCATCCATGACTGCATGCATGTCACATTAGATTGGTCAAAGTTGCAGTAAAGTTGCAGTGAAAATGTGAAGTTGCAAGGGGTGCAATAAAGTTTGCTTGAATTTGTGTTGATTGTTGAGATCTCAACACTGCGAAATCCTGAAGGGTCTGGATCTCCCAGCTTCACTCCATTCTGATGCATTCACTTCCAGACAAATTGATCCATGTTTGTCTTTTTTTTATTGCAACCATTTCTGTTCCATTTTGGCTAATAACGGCATCATAATCATACGAACACAAATAGATCAAAAGTGGGACTTTAATCGATTCAGTCTGTTCCACAGCTTTCATCATTAATGGTTGGTTCATTTCTGTTGGGGTGTGTGGGAGGTTCGTGGACAGGTAAGACAGGGTGCCCTGTAGATTTCACGTTGCTTGTCTGCTGTTACACACACTAGATAAGTTGGTTGGTGCCACCCCTGTAAGTTTTGACCCCAATTTGTAGAGAAGTCAGATAGACTTTAGTTTTCTTGTTTTTGTTGTACAATAGTGATAGCCAGGCTGTGTTTTGTTTAGTTGTTTTCATTCCTTTGGCCCAACCTTGGTCCCTTCCTCCCGTCCTCCTTAATACAATTTGTAAACTTCATTAATTGTGTGTTCTTATGTTACGAAACCATCCGGCCCTAGACACTTGTGGACGTAACAGTTGGAATGAACTTGAATGGATCTCAGTTTTCTCTGGTAGTTTCAAACATTCCTCTCATTACCTCCCAAACATTCTACACAGTAGTTCTTAATACTATAAATCTGTTATGCGAGCTTGCTCAGTGTGGAAATTCTAACTTTCTAAATGGACTTCACTGTTGATGAGCAGACACGATTGGCCTTCTCTGGTCCAGGTATTCGGGTTTCAGCTGTTTAACCTTTCTACTTAAAATAGACTTTCCAGAAAAGCGTGCTGCTGTTTTCCATTTGGTTTTGTATTGACTATTTAAACTCTCTCCGTTGTGGGATTTTATATTTTCTTTTTTGTAAAATTTTCTTTTACTCCATGTGACTAATAATTTCTATTATTAGATCTGAAAATGTAAAACTTGAGACCCAACAAACATCTTGAACTGAATAAAATAACAGTTTTTTTTTTTAGGCTGAACGCAACATTTAAATGTTTAAAACTTCAACATATTCAACTTTCCAGATTTTCTTTAAAACTCCAATCCGTGTGCCTGGTGGGAGCCAGATGCTGCTCCAGCTTTCCATGCTGCAGAGGAGGAATGCTGAGATAGATTGTGTTCTTAATTCTTTATATTCTACATCTCATTTAAAAAGGGGTGTAATGGTTGTGTTGTACAAAATAACAAGATTAAAGCTAAATTAATTTTTGGAAACGCTTCAAATCATTTAATTCAGTAAGCATATAAAATACTACAAAATATTTATAAATGCAACATCAAAACATTTGGTCATTGAGATCTATTAATTACAACAAAACATCTTTAAACTTTGAACACAAACAAAATGTTAAAACATGTAGTCTCTGATTACATTTACATGTATTGAGACTAAATTTACAAAACTGAGAGAAAAGAATGCTTGAAAATAGAGTTGAAATATCTAATCTATCTGGAGTTCCCCTTTAAATACAAATGTTCTCATCCCACCCGATGTTTAAGTTAAATCATAAATAAAAACCGTTGAAATATATTTTTGGTATCAATTGTTTTATTAAAATTAACTGTGGAAACATTTAAATGTTTAAAATATTAATTGTTATTTGTAAAACGTGGCACTTCCGTGCTCGCTTTTCCTGATCATTTTTGACCTCTTTAGCTTGCCATACAATTGTCCCCTGACAGAACCGGCGAGTCCGTTACGGAGAAGCAGCTTTCTCCTGTGCGGGACATTGCTGCTCCTAACTGTGAGATTCTTTGAATCCAGACATGGTAATGTGTACTGATGCTTTTATCCAGCTCTTAAAATTAAATAAACCTGATATCTATTGATCCGGGTCCTCCGTGATGAAGCTCCTCCCACACGCAGCAGGAGCTTCAGGTGAACTGACTTCAAGATAACCGTCAAGCAGCTACTTTAGTGCCTGCAAAACAAAGAGGATTTACATGAATTTGATGCGAATTCCATTCAATTTGAATGGACAATTGGTCGGGGGGTGGAGTGGTCCGCGGTACACACGTCTGCCGAACCGTGGCCTCTGATCCATACGGGTTACACCCCTTATTTAAATAGCTTCTAGGAAGTAGTTATCTGGGGTGAAGAGAAACAAAACATTCCTTCATAAGCCCAGCACTTCTGCAGAAACTCAGGAGACAGGTCAGAGTGCAAGATGTTGGCAGATGTCCCACTCTGTCTTCTGCTCTCTGCTGAACGAAGCCGAGGCTTGAACAGAAGAAAACCAGTAAAAATGTGCTTACGTAATCCAGATCCACACAATCTCACATGTTGTTTCGGTCAACAGAGCCCAGACCACACGGACCCAGAAACAGCAGTGGGACACTTCACGCCCCCATCAGCCAGATTTTATCAAACATACTTTCAGTTGCAATCCAAATACGTAGCTTTGATTTTCCTTCTGACTGCAGCACATCTCTGATTTAATTGGTTTTTGTTTTACTGCTGTCTTGACGCGTGCGGTTGGGGTGTGATGTTTTTACAGGAAAAGCACCTGGTTGCAGGTTTCTGCTCTGTTCCTGAGCCAAACATCGGTTCTTCTGCTCCTTTTACTTTTTGTACATTAACCAAACTCTGGACTGGGACCAACATTCCTGAAATTACACAAACTCACATTCAGCTGCTCCTGAAGCGTTCACACGCACAATTACACACACACACACACACACACACCAGCCTTTAACAGATTCATGTTTTATCCACAAGCAAATCCACTGGGGCAAAAAAAATATTTAAACAGCCATCAATTGTGCAAGTTCTCCCACTTAAAAAGATGAGGGAGGCCTGTAATTTATAGGTATATCTGAAGTATGAGAGACTAAATGAGGGGAAAAAATTTAAGAAAATCTTATTGTCTGATTGTTAAAGAATTTATTTGCAAATTAAGGTGAATAACAACAGTTCATCTCAATTCTTATGAGATGTATGATGTTTTTTTGGATGTAAGTCAGCCTTCTTTCTCCTCCAAACAGTAGAGTTCTTACCAAAAAAATTCTGTTCTGGTTTCGTCTGACCACAGGACATTCTTCCAATTTTCCTCTGGACCATCCAAATTCTCTCTAGCAAACTGTAGACGATCTGCACATGGCCTGGCTTTAGCGGGATGACACATCTCCCACTGCAGGGTTTGTAGTGAGTTAATGATGGCAGCCTTTGTTACTGTGCTCCCGGTTCTCTGCAGCTCATCCTCTTGTGTGCTTCTGGGATTTTTATGATCATTTTGACCACACGGGGAGAGATCTTGCCCCAGATGGAGGGAGATAATCAGTGGATTATTTGTATGTCTTCCATTTCCTGCTCCCACAGCAGATTTTCTTTTGTTTCTGGTGTCCTTGGACTGCTCTTTGAGCCTCTTTCTTAGGCTCTCATTAATGCAGCAAGAGGAGGAGAGGGTGGAAACAGATTGTCCAGTCCAACAACTCAGAGGTCAATCTCTTGCTCCCATGTCGTAGAAAATGACTATTTTTTTTTTTATTTGGCTATAATCTACATAATCATAATTAAAGACTTTTGGGAATAAGGGTGTGCCAAAACATCGATCTAGCGACATATCGCGATATTTAGTCCTGTGATTGATTCTCGATGGGTTCTCACCAAGTATCGATCTTTTATTTTTGTTAGAAGAGGCTGTTCCTTCAGAGGTAGATTGGGGCGCACGTTGGGAGACTGGCGAGCACCAATGTGTCTGGCAGATCTTTGTTTCGTTGTTTACCGCAATTTTGCACTAGTGGCACTGCTGTTCATGTTCACTATTAACACTGAATTTTTACAGATAATTCCAATTCAGTTGGTGTCAATACTGATTTTAGCAATGTTGCACAAAAGAGTCAATTATTTGTTGCACAAAATAGGTTGTTAATTATGATTGTTTTAAAGCTAAAAAATATGGGATATATTTTCCTAAAAAAATGTCTTCTTCTACATATCCTGAGTTATTAGAGATGATTTTTACTAATTATTGCAGCATCGCGATACAATCCGTATTGTGAGACATGTATCGCGTCGCATTGTGAGGTACTCAGTGATTTCCAGTGGGAACAATGAGAATCACAAGATAATCCCAGTGGGAATTTCAACTAAGATTATGTTGCTTTCTGTTTTTGCAGTGTACAAAGAGAAATACAATCAAAAAGTTGAACAGGTTAATTCATCCAAATGCACATCCTACCAAAATATTAAGGTCAAGTTGGATCAGAATATGAAAAGTTGAACCCACCAAGTGGTGATTGAAATAATGGACACTTCTCAGAAGGACATCCTGTTCAGGGTTACTCCCGTCTTTTTGATCAATTCCTATGGACTCACAAAAGTTAAAGCAGTTTATTTTTCTGTTTCTGCTCATCAGTTTAAAAAAGAAAGGGAGGGGGGTCACAAGGAGCTCATACTCCTCAACATCTGCATCTCCTTTCCTTTCTTTCACAATAGCGTTCTGACAACAGCTGCAGCATTTATTTAATATTCGCCATCTCCAACCTAGATTTTCCCACTGAAAACTGATCCAGTTTATACTTTAAGCTTTGGAACTGTGATCTTCAGAAACAAAAATTATTTCACAGCTGCTTCCTGTGGCTCACTGTATTAAAATTTAGTGCCAAAGCAACTCCCTGTTGGATGCCAATATATGTTGAAGACAATAGTTACCCTGATACTGAATAAACTGGAGTCAGCAGCACTTAAATCCAGTTTTTAGTTTAAACAGATGCAACCCTTTCAACGGTAGCAGTAGGGAAGCAGACATCCTCATCCTGTTTAAAAAAAAAAATCTGCAGTTGGTTTAAACTTCATTTGCACTCTCGATTTTGTGATGAAACCATAAATGTGATTTAGAGTTTCTCTCGAGGCAGATCTGTTAAAGGGGAGCTAAACAGTTGGAGACCAGATTCAGCCTGGAGGAGTCTGCTCCACCCCTAGGCTAACACAAAGAACCACTAGCAATGATCAGCTAGCTTCACAAGCCCCGCCCCCAGCTGTCTGTGTTGTAAGCTGGTGCAGCCCGCCAAGAAAGCGTTCAGCGTTCAAACTTCGTGTGGTGGCATAGGAGCTTATAGGCTGGTGAGAAATCTCCATGACATGTTGAGAATGATCCTAAATGTATCGGAGAATAGCACAAGCAGACGGAGATATTGGGAAGACAGCAGGAGAACGGGAGCAGACTATTTCCTGGTGGGAAAAGCGAGCGATGAATTGAGAGAACTGGTTTAAATGTGGATTATTGAGTGAAGGCAGAAAGGTAAATGGATCTGCATGAAAGCAGAAATAATTTTTGATATGGAGATCATCATCTCAATAAATCCTGAACTGTTCATCTGGTGTTTTCTGCATTCTTTGACTGAACTTTACCGCAATATGAACCCATTAGCTATAAACATTCTGTCTGTGCCAAATTTTGGGGATAAATGCCAGAGCTGTACTCTGTGTGCATCAATATGTTTTAAAAATGTGATGTTTTTTTTTTTTTTCATGGGTGAGAATGACTTTAGGATGAGGTCATGAAGTGGGTGGTACCCTCTGGGAACGAAAGGCGGAGCCTCAGAGATGGAGTCGTTTTGCTTCCCGGTCTGAGAAGTGTAGCAAAAATAACTCATATTTCATAAATAATTTGTTTTTCAGTGTTCCAAAGGTAATATATGATCATTTACATGGATATAGTTTAATCTGAAAGATTTACGAAAATCATAGTATGGCCCTTTTAAACTTCAGGTTAAAACTTTAGCTTGGGTAGAAGATATAGGGATACTCCTTGCTTCAAAAAATTTGCCAGGTGCCCCGCCCCCTGGCTAAGCCAATCAAGAAGTCCCACCTCTTTTCAAATCCCCCCTAACAGTTTTAACATAAAATTTATATAGTTTTCATAAATCATATAGGGTTTCAGTTTTGCTTCAAGAAAGTCGTGGCTGGATCTTCAAAACGTGACCGAGCGGCTTGAACGAGTTGGATGTGGTGGAGAGATTCCAGTAGATTTCCTAAATAAAACTTCCTGTAAACATTAGCCTTTAAGGTTTCTGCTCTTCATTCTGACAGGATACTGTTCACATGAACTGCTGCAGAGGTTTTTCCAGAGAGGAATCATGACAGATTTTTCCCCTGTACGCAGTCTTTGTACTTTAAACCATTCTGAAACATCAACCTTGGTTGGTGCTTTGAAGCTGTGCTTTGCTCCTTTGACATTCTTCTTGTTTTTTTGTTTTTTTCTTGCAGATTCAACAAGAATTTAAACTTTGGGCTGTAACTAACCAGCAGAACAGGAAGCACCACATGTTGTTGGGAACTCTGCTTTGCAACATGATACAACAGTTCTGGGGATATCTCCAAAGGGAAAAAGAAAAGAAGAAAATGGACTACAAAGTTACTCTTACTAAATGGCAGACGAATTGAAGCTCTGAAGTGGAACAGATATTGGTCAGTTTTTGTTTTAACGGTCTTCTCTGCATCCTCCTGGGGAAAAAGATTTCCTGGGAAAGTATTTCAAAGTGGGACACAAATGAGACTCATTTTTGAGAGCCTGTTACAGCTGCCTCAAGCTGGGGAGGCACACAGAAAGACTGAAGGGTTATACAGACTGAACTGGGTTTTTTTGATTTTTGTCTGACATTGGAACAAAAAATTAAAAAAAAGAAAATTTTATTCTTTATTTTTTTTAATACTAAGCTTGTATCATTGTTATATGTTCTCATGCCTGTAACTGAATTTGCATTTGCTGTTAAAGTCTTTTGTGAAAGGATTTTTTCTTTTATAGGCGGTAAAAGCCAACAGGATGCTCAGCATCATGAATGTGGATGTTACAAACACAGGAAAATTTGAAACGTTTCATTTGATTTTCTTTTGCTTTTTTCAAAGTAGCACATTTTTGTGTAGCACTGTGTGTCATTGCTGAAAGTGAGATGGCCAAGGTAAGCCCACTCATTCATGGCATTTACCTGCTGGTTTAAGGTGCCAACAGTTACAAAGGATATATAGAACTTGCTTTTAGAGTACCCAGAGTTAATTTATTATTTTAAGATGTATAAATATGTGAATGAAAATGGTAGCTTGTTAGGTTTGTCTCCTCCAAAGGCGTTCAATATGTTTGGTTTTTGGTTTTTTAAGCTTGTTGTTGTCTCTGATGTTGAAATTATTAAAACAGTTTTCACGTCAAAATCATGTTTTGTTTTTTTTTATATCTCTAAAAGGGTTTAAACAAAGATCACAACGTCCAGTAGTAAGCTGGTCACATGACCCATCCTCTGCATTAAGCTACTCTGTTAGCAGACTGTCAAAAAGGGATTTAAAATACTTCTTGTTGTCCCGCTAGATTACAATAATATTAATGCCTTTTTATTATTGATATTTATGTTAAAAAGTTACGGTTTTAAACTTTTAAATTTAGTTTTAAATATTGGCATTGTGCTGGCTTTTTGGACTATTTTGGAATTTACTTAGTTGTTTTAGGCAATTTAAGAGTTTGGCTAATATTTCAATTGGATATTTTAGCTAATTTAGGCTTTTTTTTTTAGGCTGTTTTGGAGTTTAGCTATTTTTTTCAGCTACATGCTAGCTGTTTTGGCTAATCTAATTTTTTTATTTTTTTAGGCTAATTTGGGATTTAGCTAATATCTTAGCTGGCTTCCAGCTTCAGCGTTTTTAGCTATGTTCAGCGGCCACATTCACACTAGCATTATCGTACAGCATAACTTATGGCGCAGATGAAGAATGTCACTCTGTTTCCTAAAATCAGGAGCGCGCTTCCTCTTTCTTCGAATTATAAACAACACTGGATGATGATTATCCTCCGAGACTATCTTCTTCATAATATCAAGATTTTTTTCGACCGCTTCTGGGTCACCTGATGTCATTTCTCCATGCAGGGCCATGGAGCGAGGAGGGGTGCTTCTCTCATGGGCTGAGGACTTATGATTGGTGACAGTTCCACTAAAAAAGTGACTCAGAACGACTGACTGCTATCGAGGGGCGGCAATCGGTTGCAAATGGCGTATCAGGAAGTGACGGCGAAGGCTCTGGCCTGATTTCTCTAGGGCTGGAGGTGACGCTTTTCCTGTGGGGGACCGCAATTAGTCCAGTTCACATAAAGGGTGTATGGCAGAGATACATCTCAGCAGTGCAGCACCTCCTTTCATACAAACGTCCTGAGTTGTCTAAGTTTTTGTGACAAACCGAAAGAGTCAGTCACTGAAAAAAAAACATAAAAAAAAAAAAAACATTACATCGACCCACCTTTTTAATTCTGCTTTCAGTTGATATATCTCCGTATTTATTAAATTAGGTTCTATTCATGCATGTATTTATTTTATTTGTTCATTTATCTTTCTTCTTTATGGATTGTATTTATGTATTTAATCTCAATTGTGATGTTATTTATTTATTTTAATACATTTTATGTATTTAATTTTATGATCTTACTATCATTTTAACCCCAGTGTTTCCTGTGAGGATCTATCATATCAGGGCTTGCCTGCTTGGTCTGGGGTTGTTGCCGTGGTTCTCGCCCTTGCAGGGGCAGCTGGAGTCCTGCACTGCAGCCTCACAGCTGTGGAGTGGACTCTGTTGCTGTCCCGGTTTGGGTGGGCGCCATGGCGATGTTCCTTTGACCGAGCTGGCTCCTGGTATGATGGAATCCACAATACTGTTTCCTCACAGCAGAGCCAAGCCTTAGGTTTTTTTTTTTTTTTTAAGTATGCACTGTGTGTGGGGTCATGGGTGCATGTGTTATGGGGAGGGGTGTGTGTGAAGAGTGGGTTGGGCTTTTACCATGTATGTTTAGTTTTTAAATGTATAGCGCTTTGAGTTTACTCATTGTATGAAAGGCGCTTTTATAAATAAAGTTGATTTGATTTGATCATACGACCCATTTCACATGGGATTGTGTGCTCGCCTCGCAGATGAAATTGAAACAGAAACACACAAAATATGTCATTTTTGAGGATTAAAAACGATTAAAATGAATAGAATCATACATATAAAGGCCATTTTAGCGCAGATTAGATGACATTATTTTATTATCTCATGATGGCAGTTAGATAGGATAATGACAGTTGAGGCACTTCACAACGTTGAACTGGTTTTTAATAAGGAACTGGAAACTGCCCAAATAATATCCTCCCGCCCAAAGCAATTTTTGTCACAATCAAAATAAGCCATTTGGGCAGGAAATCCTCCTGTCTGGCAACACTGTTTAATAGGGGTGCAGCAACTCATTTAACCAATGATTCAATTCATTATTTGTGATTGACCATACAATATATAGTCCATTTTGGTTCATCCTGATCGATCCGGTTCACTTGATCCAATACATCTTTATTCAAAACTTCCACCAGTGTGACTCTGGTACTGACGAGTGCAGGGAAAGTTTTCCAGATTCCTTGTATTGCTACAAGATAATCAATGTAAATTAAATATGTGTACAAACAAACAAGTAAACAAGAATTGATGTCAAATCCATTCACAATTTAGTTTGATAAAGTTCAGCCCGCTGTTGTTTTTCCACATCAGAATAATCCATCATTTAACCTTCGACCGCACTGTGTGGTCACATGACTTTGTAACTTCAAAGTGTTTCCACACGTTGGACTAGAATGATGGTTGATCAGTTTTTGCTGCATCACATGTGTGTTGTACACTGTGATGGAACTTGGTTGCTTTTACAGTATAATAAAATAAACCTTCCATGTCTTAATGCAAATGGAATTTTCCAAGAGTGATTATCGATTTACCTAATTTTGAAACATTTTTAATACTATAAGTTGATGCAATTCTGCCTCAGACATATCGATCTGTTTTGGATCGTAAGAAATTTTCATGATGTACATTGAGGTGGCCGTACGAGCCTCTAAAAAATTGACCGACGCACCTGTTCTCCTGTTAAAATGTGGCTGCTGCTCTCTGGACCCTCCACATGCCCAGCAACCCAAAAACCTGACACAACTCTGTATTTTAACACACGGGGACCCAGACTTGGGGATCCTTGAGGCGACATAGTTTGGCAGTATAGTGCAAAGGGTCCCACACTGGGTGAAGTTCATTGCACACCCTGGGAAATGTTCCTTGATTTTCTGTGTGCCAGCTGACTTATCCAGCTGCATGTGACTAAGGCCTAAAGCAACATTCAGATTTGGCTGTAGGCTGTTTCTGCTAAGAGGAACTCCTCTCTGCTGCTGTTTTACACCCATAATCCAGCCACGCCCACCCACTCTGGAGCCCACTACATTGATCTGTGTGTCCGCGTCTCTGTCTGTTTTGTTTGTGTTCTCATGCATGTGCGTGAGTAAATTCATAAACTAAAACTATAACCCATGTCTCTGCTCTCTGCCTCTCTGTTGTTGTTAACTCCTGAAACCCGCCGCGGCGAGGAGTCTGCTCACTACGTTGATCTGTGTGTGTGTGTGCTCACGAACGCATGTGCGTGTTGTGGTTGTGTTTATTAACCTGTCTACAGTCTGTTTAGATACAAAAACAAGGTCACATTTGTCAATCGCAGCGTTTTATTGTAAAAAAATTGGTTATATTTTAAAAAGACTGATGTTATTCACAGTATTTACGCGCGAGCAGCCTAGAAAATGATAGAAATTCATATTGAACACATGTAATACATGCAGCCAAGATCTCATTGCTGCAATGTTGCACATATTCTAAGTGTGTCCAAGGCTGGATGTTTTTGTTGGACGCACGTATTTAAAATTCAACTTAAAGTTAAATTCTCATTAACTGTCCCATTCCTAAATGTGTAAATGTGTTCTCCACATTTGACCATCTCCTGGTGGAGCCGTGAGCTGCAGAGACAGCCGACCTCAGGAACCGGAACCAGAATCCTAACCTTAACCTCTTTCCTCTGGGTCTGAGTGACTAAGAACAAAGTTTAGCACTGGATGCACGCTTTTCCAAAATTACGTGTGAATACACACTTTATTTTAAAAATAAACCGTATTTTCTCTTGTATCTTAATGTAACTTCCCTCCAGAATTGATGCTGAACGCTCGCGGCTCGCGCTAAAATAGAGCAGACGCCGAAACGATCCGCTGCACGGCGCGAGTCCTCCACGGAGGACCGCACCGCTCTGTGCCTGGTGTGAACGCCGCCATAGGTTAACATGGGCGCCGAATAGAGGCGGCCTCTGTTCTGCATCCAGTGTGAACCCAGCGTCAGTAACATGTTGTGACATGAGCCAATAGTATGCAGCCATCAGCCCCTCATCATATTTTCTTTATACCGTGGCTCTTTGCCTCAGTTCATGTTTAGTTTTTTTTTAAACAGACTGTTGTGACTGTTGTTGTTAATTTGTCACAGATTTGGAAATTAAAACTTCTAATTTGTCAAGTTCATCAGCAGGTTAGAAGGTAATCTTTTAATTCGAATTTTATTTAAATGTCATTTAAAGTTTGTTTCATTTGAAACTTATTTGAAGTGTTCTTGTTTTATTACAACACAATTTTATTTATCAAAATGTCTTATAAATATTTTTGGAATTCTAATTTGTATTGAGGTTGGCAAATGTGGTTTACTTGTTCAGTATGAAAATAAATGTCTGAGATGATCACGTTGTATCATTTTTCCCCACAAGATTTTACTTCAATAAACCATAAAATGACTTGAGTTTATTATTAAATACAAATAAAACAAAATGTGGATTAATTTACATTAACATGTTTGAATTTGAATGGGCATGGAATCACTTTGTACAGGGAAAATTGGGCCCCAGTGTCAAAAAGGTTAAGAGCCTCTGCAGTATCCACCTTATAGGCCCCATGAGCCTTTGTGTGAATTATGGGTGATACTTCCTGTAGACGCCGGAAGTATCATTTATTTACGTTACAACTGTAGAGCCGACAGTGCAATTCCTCTTGTTTTGGATCTATAACTACATATAAATATGGGAACACCAGCTGTCAGGTCTTTAAAGAGGCAACGTAACAATTCTGGTGCTGTTAAAATTGAAGGATGACCTTAAAAACTGTCCAAACATAAAATATAGTAGCATTTTTAGCTACTTTCTCAGTTCAGTTGCTGCAGATGTTGAAGCTCTGAACAATCTTAAAGCTCCGAGACATATCAATACCTTGATAGATGATTATTTCTGCTGGAGTTACCACACAGTGCTGATCAATTGTAACCTTATCGTTTCACGTGTTTGTTTACATGCTGCCAGAGCCAATGAGGGTTGCATCACGCGGTGTAGCTTTAGCCCGTTTCATGTTTTGACAAAGTCAGCTGTGGTTTAAACATGGGTAATTTTTGAATAGTTAATACCAGGAGATGCAGCAATTACACAGAAATATCTTCCTGCTCTTGTGACACTGCTGTCAGGTCTCTGCAGTACCCGGTGTCTCTTCTTCTATGGTGGTCTGGAGTAACCCAACCAGAATGTTGGATACGGATTTTCCTCAACAAAACCACCAACTTTCAATGGAAACCAATAGCGCTGTGTGACTTCCGGTTGCTATACCGGAAGTTTTACCCGTTTTACATCAGCGGCCCCAGGAATAAGGTGGATAGGAAGGAGTCAGGATTATATTAGGAAGGTGATACAGGCTTAGCAACCTCATGGTAACCAGTTATTTTGTACCATGTTTTATACATACTTATAGATTAATATTGACGTAGTGACTGTCTGTAATGAGTTTGAAAGAAAACTATGTTTCATTATGAAGAGTGAACCATATGAACCCACATACTCTGAAAACCTAAAGCTGATAACCAATCATTAAACTTATCATTAAATATTTGCTATTTTACAAAAAAATGTTTAATTTAGGGTTTTACTTTTATTTTGATAACAGTAATTGTGGCAACATATTGGCAGGACTTACCAGCTCTAAAACCACAGTATATTTTAAGTAAATGTATCTTTCACTATCACATACTGTACCAATGCACTGTAGTATTGCAATGGAGGGTTAGTTTAAATGTTTGTAGGCCTAGTAGTCCATGTATGTTTTTTGTAACTACATGTTCTCTTTTGGTTGAATTGAAAGACTTCCACATGGGGGGGAGGTATGGTTTCCCCACATCAAGAGATCCTAGTTGTTGATATTTCTTCTTTTATTTCTCCAGCTTCACGTCCAGAGAATTGTGTTTTCTATTTTTCTACATAGTGTTTTTATTGTCTGTTCAATGTTGTAATTAATTTAACACGATGTCATAACAAATGTCAGTTCCCAGAACAGATTGAGCTGTTTGAAGTTGAATGTTTGGCTCTGCAAGAAGTCTGAGGTTTTGTGATCGTAGCTTGAAAATTGGGTTTTGGTTCAGAGAAAAGGAAAGCAGCTTTTTACACACGTTTTAACAATCGAGAAAAATTGTAAACACTGTAATCCAGCAGAAGTCTTTGTGCCAGCAGGAAAGTCAAGTTTTCACGCGAGATTTCCACATGAAACTTGGCGCTCAGATAGATTCTACATATCTTCTCCAACCGTTGAAGAGATTAGGGGTTGATCCAATGGAACAAAGAGCGGCTGGAAGACATTCCAGTCACAGACATGTCTTCAGTTAATGAGAGGGACTGGTTTTGTTCTTGGTTTTCCAAGATTGACACTAAAACCTCATCAGAGACAAAATCGTTTGAAGAATTTTAAAGACTGTCAGCTCTAGCTAAAGAGTCAGTTATCTCTTAAGCTTTGATTAGAAGCAGGTTCCGACAGTGAGCCAACAATGACTCAGCACCAACCAAGTCAACCAACTATCCATTTCTATAAAACCTTGCGGTGTTTTGAATGTGTAACAAAGGTAAAAATATTGAAAGATATTCATGTTTACAAATCTGTTAACAGTATGCTTTTGTGTTAGGTTTAAGCTCTAACATTTGTAAAGAAAAACAACCTGCACAGAAAGAGACACAGAGAATTGATTAAAGTTTAAAACTTGCAAGGAGAGTGGGCCAAAAGCCTGTTCAGTCACAATCTTTCAACCAACTCCGACCAGGCTTTTTCTCTCCGTGCATTTTATTGAGTCAGACACGCCCCTAGTTACAGGTTGGTCTCAGTTGCTAAGGGGAAGGGAAGCAAAAGAACGTCAGCTGAGACCGGTCCAAATCAGTTTCTTATACAAGGTCAAAAACAACATTTAAAGTTTGTGTGTGCATGTTTTGACTAGGTGATCATCGTCAGGCCTTGTAACTTCTACTGGCTCCTGCTAATCTCTGGCTCAGCCGCTGCATCTTCCTTATCAGCAGCGCAGGGTTGTCCACTTCCAGCTTAGATCAAGACATTTCAGCACACAATAAAGAGAACTAAAACGCATCTAATAAGAGGTAAAGGAAATAAGTAAGAATAGGATAACATATATTTACGACCCCAACAACGCCCCCCTGTTTTTCCGTTTTCTGCTTATTTTATTTCAGCACATGACCCCTTCACTTTTGGAGATTTTCAGCCACAGCATCATTGTCATAACTTAAAATGTTACACTCAGAGGGGTGGTTAGCAGGTTCCTGGAACTGAAAACAAATCTGGAAAGTTATAATTATCAACATCATCCCCGCCATCATTGTTGTTGTCATTTTCACCATGAGGTTTGTCAGTCTGAGGCAGGAGAGCATACATCCCGGACACCTGTGGGTCAACGGCTTTTTCAATCATCCTGGTGCACAGAGCTCTTATACAAGGGATACAACAACATCCACACAAGGTCAGGGTGGCTGCAAAGACAGCAAAAGAGAGTAAAATGGGCATGACCAATTATTTATTTTTACCAAACATCTCACCAAACCCGTCCCAGGGCGATGTATCAACTCCTGAGTGGTCTTTCATCATTTTGTTCAAAGTTCGGAGGCCCTCCAGGGCCCTGGTGAGACTCCCGTCCGCTGCAGTGTTGTTTGGGATGAAGGTACAACACTGATCACCAAATATTGAACAAACTCCTCCATGCTGTGACAGCACCGTGTCGACAGCCATTCTGCTTTGGAAAGCCATAAGTGAGGTAGCTGAAAATCGCCCGGGACGGCAGTGTTCTGCCTTTGTTTAATTGCCTAATCTCTGAACATTGTAGTGAACGTTGTTTTATCTTATCAACATTTTTATTAATGGTGCACCACGGACAGATGGATGACTCGAAACCTGCAAGAACCTGGTTAGTTAATTTCTTGTCGTCAGGTCAGAAAGTCTGCAACAGAAAGTGGGGTTATAGAAACAGGAAGTAATAAATTCACAGGGCACAATGTCCTGTGGTGTTGTAAGGCAGTCTGTCATACAGCTTGTTTTCTCCACACCACCACCAGTTGTCACTGCGGGACAGAGGTTTGAAAGTTATGTTTACTTCAAGAGTTTCAACATACATATTTTAATTTAATTTCCCCAGTTTAGGTCCTGTGCCTTTTCTGTAAATACATGTGTAATTTGCTTTAGGTATCTTACTGGAGAAGAGTGGTTTCTGCTTTTCAGCTGTTGTGAGCGGATAAACCTCATCCCTCACAGAACAATTATCTGAAGGTACAGATTGAGTCATAACATTTAAAAGACAGTCTGGAGGTAATATGGATGGTATTACTTTAAGAAGTGGTCTTGGTCCTAAACATACAACACAATCTGCTTTGACTACTTGAGCTGCTTCCTCTGCCATCAGTAACCAATTATTATCTGTTTTAGTGATTCCTGTAGTAATCCTGAACCAATCATCTGTGGTCAGATTGTCATCAACCACCAGAATGTCTTTAACCTTAGGCAGACCTCCCACAAGTTTCAAAGTTCCTCCCGTTGCATTTATTACTTGTGTCATGTCCTTTTTGTCCTATTAACACCTCGGCTATAGCTCGACTCCAGCTAGTGCAACATGCGGCTGCTCGTCTTTTAACCAGAACACATAAATATGATCATATCTCCCCGGTTTTAGTTTCTCCTTTTATTTGTTTTTAAATCCTTACATGGCTCGGCACCTGTTTAAATCTCTGAGCTGCTGCAGCCTCATGGCATAATAATAATAATAATTATTATTATTATTATTATTATTATTATTATTATTTATGTTGGTATGTGTCACATCTTCCATCAGTTCTTTTTGTTCAAACCAATATAGTAAAGGAACTATTATTACCATTCCTAAAAGAACTACTCCCATCACCACCATTTGCTGCTTTGGGGTCAACATCCTGCCTAGGGTCCTGAAGCCTCTCCCTATCACCTGCACAGAGTTGTGGACAATCTTCACCGGGTTTGAGACGACTGCAACCTATGGTTTCGCAGCCCCCTTTGTAGTTGGCCTTGCTCTGGAGGCGCTGTCGGAGAGCTTCAGATTTCTGTGGCCTTCCACTAATCTGTGGTGGTGATGTATTTTTACTCTGTTTTAATAATAACCACGTCTCCTGGCTCGACTGATTTGGCTATCCTGTGAAAACACAGAAGATGTGACATCATCATTAGTCTGGTCTGATTTTTGTTTTTGCTGTTGTAGCATCTTTCTCATATAGTCTGCTAAAGTACTTTCATCATCAATTTCCCATTCGTTTGTAAAATAAGGTAATCTATAGGGTCTTCCAAACAAGGTTTTCTATGGAACCAATCCATTCGTGCTTGTTATATTTATATATAATTTTACCAAATCCAAACATTTTGTCCATGGTCTCTTTGTTACTTCCATACATTTCCTTAATCTGTTTTTTCTTTTTATTGTTCCATTCATTCTTTCAACCAGTCCTGCACTTTGTGGATGACAAGCACAGTAATTCTTTTTTAAATTAATATGAAGGCATGTCCTATTTTAAAAACTACATCATTCACAAAATGAGATCCGTTATTACTGTAGACTATTTCAGGTATACCATATCTTGGAATTATATCTTTACATAAGGCTTTGGCTACCGTTAATGCATCTGGATGAGCAGTAGCAAAGAGCTCTATCCTTTTAGAGAATGAATCTATTATCACCAAACAATATTTCTTTCCTTTATTTTTGTTTAATTCTATAAAATCCATATGTATGTTGAAAAGGATACTCTGCTTTTGGGTATATCCTCATTTAAATCAGTGCCTTTTACTTGCAGTACATCATTTTCCCCTTGTGCTGCTGCTTTAGCTGTTTTGTCTACAAGGGCTTCACAGTGATGTGATAAGCCTTCACCTTCTGTTGGTACGAATGTGGCTGGGTTCAAAACTGTACAGCGTTCTATTTTTAGATGTGGCTGTGATTTTAGTGGATTAATAAGCTATTGGTCTGAGTTTACTACTATGCATTTTGAGTTAACACAGAGGTCATAAAATGACCTTTGCAATCAACCATTCGTATCAACCTTTTTTTTTTTTTTCTTTTTTTTCTTTTTTTAGTCGGGTAAGGCCAAAGTACTGCTGTTTATCATAATTTGTTTTATGTCACAGACTGCTTCTTCCGCTTCAGGGGTCCAGTCTAATTTATCTGACTTTTTTTAATTCTTTCGTATACACTAATGCTTGTAATGGAGCTGTTATTTCTGCATAATTTGGAACCCAGCTTCTACAATAGTTTGTTAATCCTAAGAATGACATCATTTGGTTAAGGGTTTGGGAGCTTGTAGGATAGCAACTTTCTTTCTTCTAGAATAGTTCTTCCTCTGCACTTAGTTGGTGGCCCAAATATCTCACTTTTTCTTGACATAATTGCAACTTATTTTTACTCACTTTATGGCCTTCTGCTGCTAAATGCTTTAGCAGTGCTAAAGTATCTTTAAAACATTCATCTTCTGTTTTCGATGCTACTAATATGTCATCCACGTAGGTGAGTAACTGGCTGTTACACGGCGGCTCGAAGGATGACAGACTAGAAGCCATGACTTGGGAGTAAATAGTAGGGCTTTCACAATAGCCCTGGGGCAATCTGGAATAGGTGTATCTTTTACCCTTAAAAGTAAATGCAAACTAGTATTGACTATCTTTATGTACTGGTATAGAAAAGAAGGCGTTGCTTATGTCAATTACTGTGAAATATTTGGCCTCTGGGTCTAAAGAATTAAGCAAGGTGTGAGGATCAGCCACACAGGGTGACCTCTGAATAACAGCATTATTTACAGCAATCAAGTCCTGCACCATCCTCCATCCTGTGGATGGGGGTGCTTTTTTAACTGGGAATATTAGTGTATTTACAGGAGAGTCAGCACACTCTATCAGTACACCGGCTTTTAATAGATCATTGATTACAGGTGCTGTGCGTCCACAGCATCTGGCTTCAATGGATAATGTTTAATTCTCGGTCTGTGCTCTGTTTTAGGCCTTATAATAACAGGAGAGGCTCATCTCACCAAAAAACAAGTCTTCTAAGATTAAAATCACTTCTTCTTCTGTGGAACTATTTTCAACACTTGGAGCATCAGCTGGTGTGTAAGAGCATGCTAGTCATGCTGTTTGATGTGTAGGGGGTGTGGGATTTGCACAGTCCCGTGCCATGTGACCTTCTTTTCCACAGGACCAACAGACTATGGGGCGTTTACCTTGAGGCCCAAAACGGCCTCCTCTCTCTCTCTCTCTTCTTCTACCACGACCTTTACCTCTAGAGTATAAGCAATAGATCATTTCCTCCTCTTCATCTGGACCTTGAAAAAACACTTCAGCTTTATTTGCTTCTTTTCCTTTCTTGCTCTTAATCATAACACTTAAAGTCCATGTTCTGTACACTCTAATCACCAGCTCCACGCCGTCTTCTCCTGCTCTGAGATTAGGTAATTCTATCAAAGGATGACCATCTGCATTTGCTGTAAATATTCCGTCTGCTGCCTGCTCCATTTGTCTGCGTGCAGCAGCGTAAGGACCCGAACACTCATTATCCTTTCTTCTATGAAACATCACATCTTTTCCTGCTTTCTGGCATTCTTTTTCTTCCTTTTCGCGTTCTCTTTCTTTTTTTATTTTATTTTTTTTATTTTCTTCTTTCTTCTGCCTGGCTTTACGTTCTCCATTTTCCCTCTGTTTTGCTATTTTTATCCATACTTTTGTTTCTTCAAATCCTTCTTTATCCATTTGTTTTCGTTTATTTTTGCATTTTTGTTTTATCTTGTTTTGTAATTCTACTATTCTTACAGTTGAAAGCTTACCATTAAAGTTATATTGATCAATCCAATATGGAAGTTGTTTTATCGCATTTGGGTTTTCATTTTCTACTATTCTGTAATCTTTGTAATGTCTCAAGGACTTATTGTTTTAGTTTACTTTGCCCCTTCCCCATTTTGAATAAAATTTGGTTCCAGTAGTTTGTTAATACCTAGGGTATTCTAATACTGGAAGCTTTTCTTTCAACAAGATAGTGATTAATAACCTTCTGTGGTAAAACTCACTTCAACCTTAGAGGTGGAGTTTTCTTGCCTAGTGCATCCACAGAAGGTTCACTATTTCCATCCTTGTTGATTTGGTATGAAATCCAAATACCTAATGGTATCTGTATTTCCAATCACACTCACAGTCTCACACTTTCACACTTTTTGCGCGCTGTTTTACTTTATTTCTCTTATTACTTCTTATTTCAACACAGAGGACGCCGCCGCCCTTCGTAGAATTTAACTAGTTAAGCTAGGGGAGTCTACTCCTCCCGCGGACTTTAACTGTTTGAAATAATTCTTCTTTTCACAGAGGCACAGAGGACGCCGCCGCCCTTCGTAGAATTTAACTAGTACGTAACTAGGGAGTCTACTCCTCCCGCGGACTTTAACTGTTTGCTCTATTTTACCTGATAGTGTCTAGAATTGTCAGGGTTTTGTTTTAATTCTCCTTCTGAGAATCTCTCATTCTGTCATTCCTTTTAAATAAGACTCTACTCACAATTCTCTGTGTCCGTGGATCCTCCGTCAACCTTCAGGTCCCAGCCCGCGAGTGAGGGCCAGCCCTGGAAACGGATCGTATGCTGTGGCCACAGACTTTCTGGGTCTCACTCTCGCGCTGGAACCATCAGGTGTCTTGGAGATCCGGCTCGAAGGACCAATTAAATGTTAGGTTTAAGCTCTAACATTTGTAAAGAAAATCAACCTGCACAGAAAGAGACACAGAGAATTGATTAAAGTTTAAAACTTGCAAGGAGAGTGGGCCAAAAGCCTGTTCAGTCACAATCTTTCAACCAACTCCGACCAGGCTTTTTCTCTCCGTGCATTTTATTGAGTCAGACACGCCCCTAGTTACAGGTTGGTCTCAGTTGCTAAGGGGAAGGGAAGCAAAAGAACGTCAGCTGAGACCGGTCCAAATCAGTTTCTTATACAAGGTCAAAAACAACATTTAAAGTTTGTGTGTGCATGTTTTGACTAGGTGATCATCGTCAGGCCTTGTAACTTCTACTGGCTCCTGCTAATCTCTGGCTCAGCCGCTGCATCTTCCTTATCAGCAGCGCAGGGTTGTCCACTTCCAGCTCAGATCAAGACATTTCAGCACACAATAAAGAGAACTAAAACGCATCTAATAAGAGGTAAAGGAAATAAGTAAGAATAGGATAACATATATTTACGACCCCAACATTTTGCACACGAACTTACATTATCTCTTTATGAAGATCATCCGGCTTTGTGACCCCTCCCCTTTTGGATTAATAACATATTGGACCAGGGGTCAGCAACTTTTATGACTTGAAGTGCCAATTGTAAATGTTCTCCCTAACAAGAGTGCCATCACCAACTGTACTGTGAGCTCTGCTGTTGTTCACCTTTCATCTCATCCTGTCAGGTGTCATCACAGTAACTCACAGGAGGTTATTCAGAGAGTTTTATGCTGTTCCTGATACAATCCTGTATTTTTAAGGTACAGAGAGATCAAGTCATGCAGAAGCATGAAGTGTTTTGTCTAAAGACTCTCAATGGATTTTAGCTGATTGCCCTGGGAACTGAACCCAGATCCTACACCAGCCAACTGTAATGCAAAAACAAAACAAAAAATTCCATATATCAGAAAAATTGTAACTCACAAACAGCAGGTTAAAGACTCTTTTTAACATATTAGCTCAAAATTGTGCTTTTATAATAATATTGCAAAAAAGAAAATAGCTGAAATAGTATTGCAATTATGTTTGTTTGAAAACCAAAAAGAACTGTATTTATGGTTTGTGATACCAACACCAATATGATTGGACAAAATATCCTGAATGCTTCTAAGAACTTCACGACTATTAATAAAAAATAAAAACAAACAAGTGTTTGCTTTTGGCTTATTTAAATGTTTGTTGCTTCATGAGACAGGAGCTGAGCTTGGTTCATTCCATGATGATGCTTTTATTGCATATAAAATTAAATGTTTTTACTTTTTTGCTGCTTTGCTATTTGTAGTTTTTCAAAATTTCAGCAACTGGACAGCATCATTCTTCATTTTCACCCTCAGTAAATGCAGTGTTGATGAGCTGTAATATTTATTTTAAATACTTGTTCACATTTCATATTGATATACAGCAGACGAGAAAGTAAGTCTGAATATAATCTGAGTTTATTTGGTTATTTGTTCAACAAAATCACTTTTTATGTGTTGCAGCTCAGAGCTTTACAATGAAAAACAAACATAATATACAAAAAAGGGGAAAAATTCAAACCAACATCCATTTACCTCAGGAATCTCTTAAACCAGCAGCAGATCAACACCACAGAACCCACCAGAACCAGACAGTTACAAGTCCACTACAGCCGCGAGGCTGCATGCTGGACCAGAATCGCTCCTTAAAGAGTGAACCCTGCGAATATAAACACCGACTAAACCAGCAAATATCAATACGAAAGATCTCCATGAGGAAACGGATCAACGCCAAAAATACAACCATAACAAAAAAAAAAAGCTGTGCAGCTGTATTCGACAACAAACTGAAATTCCACATGAACACAGACGCTATTGTGAAGCGTGGGCAGCAGAGAATTTACCTGCTGAGGAAGTTGAACTCTTTTAATGTAAATCAAACCATTCTTAATAATTTTTATTGTTCTTTTATTGAGAGTATTTTAACATTTTCATTTATTTGCTGGTTTTATGGTCTGTCTCTGAAAGACAAAAACAAACTTCAGAGCATTGTCAAGACCTGCTCCAAAATAATTGGTGTTAGTCTGAGGGACCTTCCCTCTCTGTGGAAGGAACAGGTGCTGAAAAAAGCCAAAAACATCCTGGGACAGCCCCAGCATCCTCTGACTCCTGATTTTGTTTTGATGCCTTCAGGGCGTCGATTTTATGCTCCGGTACGAAAAACGAATCGTTTTTCGCAGTCTTTTGTGCCCTCAGCAATTATGTTGCTGAATTTAGATAAAAGTGTTTTTCTTTGAGGTTATTGCTGAGGTGACATATTACTGTATGCTGATGTTACGGAGCTGTGGAGCACTCATTTTGGACTGTGATGGGCTGACACATTGATATGATTGTGTGGTGTGTGTGAGAAACTGCACTGGAAGTTCTACAAATGAATTGCCCTCTGGGACCAATAAAGTTTTCTGATTCTGATTCTGATTCAGTTATAAACTTTCATGCTCGTCACGCACGCGCTCAAGTTTGATCCACAAACACTTTCTCAAATCGCCACACCTGTCATCTCACCGGCGACAGTTTCAAAACAGGAATTATTACAGCTATTACAACCTTTCTTTCTCCTACAGTGAGCATTAACTTAAACCTCCCGGTTATGAAGACTGACGGTAATGTGCGTTGTGTGAAACTATAAAGTTTTATTTAAAAAAAAAACAATAAAAAACGCAGTATTTATAAGGGTGGGTGGGGTCACAGTCATAGCGCATGGACACTTTCCTTGTGACGCCAAGGAGTATCAAATATCCTCTTGAGAAGAGATGTTCACTCTTTACAAATCCAAAAAAATATAAACTGATGACAATAGTGCCAATTGTTGTCACACCCCGGCATGCCACTGTCTCGCTCTCTGCAGGCCACAGCTGGCGCGCAGGTTGCTGACCCCTGTATTAGAAACACAGGCCCCAAAGGGAGGGAGCTTGGACATCACTGCTAACAAACAGGAAGTATCCTCACAGCAATTCTACCTACACTTCTATGTAGCAAGAAAGCATTTGAATCCATATACGGGCAGGTAAGTTTAATAGCAACCGAACACAGGCAAGGGAGAAAAATACAAGATGTTGTCTAAAGCCAGACAGAAGTTGAAAGCGTGAGAAAGACAGAATGGCGAGGAAAAAAGGCAAAGGTCAAAACCCGACAAGGCAAAAGATATAAGAGAACCACTCAGGATTAAACACTTGGCAATACTTTGCAAGGAGTGAAGTGAAAACGGGGAGTGTAAATGGAGAGGATGATGAGAAACAGCTGGTGAGGAAGTAGCAGAGGAGGTCAGTATTCTGGAGAGGGCTCCCTTTGATGGATGGAGGTGAAATAGGAAGTCTGAGCCCTGACAGAGCCCCCCGCGTGGCTCCTGAAGCGACAAGGCCACTGACAGTGAGGAGGACCACACGGACGAAGAGTAGGTTGATCCGGATAGTCGAAATGGAAGTCTGAGATCAGGGAGGGGGCGAGGATGTCGTCCGAGGTGACCCAGGAAAGTTCTTCTGGGCCTTACCCTCCCAGTCCACCAGATATTAAAAACAACCATCCCGCCACCTGAAATCCAGGATCCTGATGACAAGGTAGACCCAATCGCCATCCACTATCCGTGGGGAACCGTGGTGTAGACTGACTCGGGAGGCGAATCCCTATCCGAGGGTCCGATAGCAGGTTAGAGCAGAGAGGCGTGAAAGGCTGAAGAGATCCGGTATTCTGGAGGCAAGGCGAGATGGAACAACACAGGCGTGACTTGTTTTATGATCTTAAAGGGAGCCACAAACCTCGGACTGAGTTTTCTGCAAGGTAGCTTCAGATGAAGATCCCAAATCGACAGCCACACCTACTGCCAGCCTTTGTTTAGAAATAACGGACAACTGGACTGACGTAACTGGATGTGTGCTGCCTCCCAGGACTCCTCGCTGTGCTGACACCAGTCGCTCACAGCTAGTAGTCTGTGGAACCCCCAGACCAGAGCATGGGAAGAATGGGGCCTGACAACCCAGGATACACTGGAACGGAGGTAACCCTGTGAATTCTTCTTTTAGTGAATTCTGTGCGTATCACGCACAAACCAGCCCTCTTGACATCGACAGCAATAGGTCCGTAGGAACCAGGTGATTTCCTGGTGATTTCCTGGTTTCAGACCACAGTCTGAAACAATGTTGTCAGGGATGCAGTAAGACATGGTGAGACGTTGCTCAGCGGTCTCGATTGCGGTGGGTAGCTTGGGCAAAGGAAGTACTGCACTCCCTGACATTCCAGCCTTAACTAAATACAACAAAGCAACATTTGTTGTTCATCCTTAAATCAGTTCAATCACAAGTTTCTCACACACGACGCTGTCAGTCCACACCTGAACCGTTCAATGATTTCACTGGAGGTGACTGATTTATCCAACGGGAAAATTTTTGTCCATTGATCCAAAGTTTTTATTTAAGTTTGTTAGACTGGAATGTATTATTATACTAAATCAAGGTTTGTGAAATACTGACTGTTCATAATGCTGACTTTATCTATCACAGGTTTTAGTTCATGAATCTGTTGTACACTGAGCAATCTGAGGCTAATTGTATTGTTCCAACAGTGGAGAAATTTGTCTGGACCTAGCTTGTCTGAAAAACAAACCCAGAGCTCACAAACTTCAAGAAAATCAAGGTTGCAGACATGCTATTAGAGGTGGGTTAATAAAATCAATTTAACGATTTGAATCAATTCAAGCTTAATAGATCAATAAACAATTCATAAAAATAGAAATCGATTTAGCACATAAAGCTAAAGTGTGCTAGCTTAATGCTAACATTTAATAGAATTAACCATAGGACGGCTAATGCTAACGCTCGGTCGACCTAAACATACATTGCTGACTAAATAAACATCTTTATAAACTCATAAGCATAAATTTTCCAAAGTCTTTTGAGGAAATATTTTTAAAGTACCAATATTTGGTCTAAAACACGATTTTTGAATCATACTTTCTTCTTCTGGAATAAGGTGTAATGTTATAGCACGATTGCCACCTAGTGGCCAAACGGAAACTGAGCATGAACAATTTTGAAAATGTTAATGATCTGAACATTTTAGTTAGAACTTCTCCTTTAGAAAATCCATGTAACTCTAGATGATATTAACAATCTCAGTATTTCACTGATATGTTTTCCAGTATGTGAATTGTATCGTTAATATAAATATATTCAAACCATTTAGTAGATTATTCATGTATTTCTAAACAAATGTATATAAATGTGTGAACTGTGTAAAATCAAAATTTAATTAATTGAATAATCAAAAGAAGTTTTTAAAAATCTGAATCTAATTGATTCAGGCTCTTGGGAATCTAATTGAATGGTTTCTGGAAATCATAATCAATACCCAGCTCTAGTATGTGTGTGTGTGTATATTTGGCCAGAACAGTGTAATTTGTTCCTTGTGATGACTGCAGTCACACAAGATTAACTTGAAGGTGTGCTGTACAGTTCCACTTAATTGTATATGCATCTTTGGTTGTGATTTATTTCTTTGGATAAAACGTTGCTATGTTAGAATATTGAAAACCTGTTCAACAGAACCTTTTATGTGTTTCAGAATACTGACCCTACTCTCAGCTGATGATGATGAGCCTCTGTCTTCTTCATGGGCACCTTCACTGGTGTACAGACGCTTTAGCAGAGGGAATCACGTCTCAGAATGCTTCTACCTGACACTGAAAATAGCATTTAAACAAATTTTTACTGTGGATTTATTGAAACATAATTTACAGGTCATAAAGATAAAGGCAACAATAATCAGACGTGTCGTTCTTGTTAGTTACAGGTCTGCTAACTTTTCATGAAACCTTGGGGTGAGACTGCAGGAAAACACGAGACGAGTCAAGTGTTGCTATGTGAAAGAGAAATTGTGAAATAAAGCACCACAAAGTAGAAAACTGATGAATTGAAAAGTAAAAAGAAAATGAATAACTTTTCAAAGACCAACCATTGACTATATAGGAGAACTGGACCGAGTGAGTGTGACATCACCTATAGAAAAGGCTTTACGTCCACCTTTTTCCACAATATGGAAATCCCCATTTGGAGTAACACGAGGTTCGTAAGCAGTGATTGGACTAAGTCGGTCTAAACCGACATTTTCTTTCTTTTTTTTGAGTCAACATTTTAATGGCAACTACTGTCGAATCAGGAGTGAGCATCCCGTCCACTGAAAGCAGCTCTGGATAATCTGTCAAACATTTCAAACATTCAGCGAGTTGGCCAGCGGGCGCCACATGCTTTTATTGAGGAAGCTGATTGGTCAGTTTATAACTTGAATAAATAAGAAATATAATCATGAAAAAACTCTGATTAGCAAGAAGATGTTAAAAAAATGTATCAGAGCAATAATGGTTATTCTGACAAATAGAATGACTGAGTGACAGTTGTTCATTTCTCTATTGAAGTCTATGGGATTTTAGCTTTTTGGAGCCAGCGGATACTTCCTACAATGTGAGGAAGGCAGGGTTACTCAGTCCAGTTCTCTTATACATTCTGTGAGAGCAACACATAAGTTATCCACCTAAATACCACAAGCAACAAACTAACTAAACTACATACTCATATCAAGTCGAAACTAAAGTTATTTAGCAAAACTAAGCATGAAACTCTGTGACTCTTTTTAAGCTTTGAGAATTTGAGTGGACGCTCCGACTCGAGACACGGCTCAAGATCTTTAGTTTTAACTGTCATTAGTGATGATAAAGTTCCATCCAGGATCAAATTGGTCTTGAATTTACAATTGAGAGGAGCAGAACCAGAACCAGCTCTCTAATAATGATAAGCATCTGGACCAGTCTAGCTCCTGTAACCACTGAGAAATGAATCCCATATGAAGAAATAAGCTCTGACTCCAACTTTATATTCTTTGTTGTAAAATCTTTCCCAATGATCTTTTAATTATGATTATGCAGTAAAGCCAAATTTAAAATTCATTTTTAATTGAAGCTTTAACTGATATTTGAAAAATTATTCAAACTCAGTTAATGATGTGAAATCTGAATTTGATTTATTCTGCTCCAGATCTCAGACCATCAATCTCAAAGGGTTTTCCACCTGGTTAAATAAAAAAATAAAAAAAATAAAAATCAACCCTTACCTGTGATTATTATTGTTGATATTAATGAACTCCAAGAGTAAACATAAAGTCTTTAGAAATGAACTGATTCAAAAGATTAAACTCTCTCAAAAGAGCCATAGATGCCACCTATAAAGGTGAAGGGGTGAGATGCAGACCCCCCACCCCTGCCGTACCCAGAGTGAAAAAGCCCATTAGTTCTGTTTAAGGGGCAGGTGCGTGCTGTTTGTATGCAGCCTATTAGAAATAAAAACATTTGAAATTCGCTCTGGTAGTGTGGACATGACACGTGGGCATCTCGCGTCTCTTACTTGTCTCTTAAATGAAATTAAAACGCAATTCTGCATTCTGTAACTTAATTAAAATGATAAAGAACATGGCATTGGACATTACATTTTCAAAAAGTTCTCTGGTATTTTTTTTATTTTTATTTTTTTTACCAAAATTCAATAAGAAATATCACATTTGAAAATTAAAATGGATTAACAGAAATGCTTTATCGTTTACAAAATGTACCTGCATTACTCGTCTCTTAAATTAAATTAAAAAGCAATTCTCAAAACACCTTTTTCCTTGTCTTCTTCTTAACGGCTCATTCTGTGACAGCGACCTAAGGTGTGGTTTGGATTTTGGCCCCTTATGCAACTGAGTTTGAGACCCCGGATTTATTGAGATAATCCTGAGGAAAAAAACGTGTATTTTATTTTGAAAGTAACAGTAACAGTAACGTTTATGGAAACCGGTGTCTTAATTTCCAAAGGATAAAGTCCGACTTCGTGGCTCGTGCTGTGTCGTTGTCAGAGAGAAATGGACCCCAGTGGCTCTTTGGGCGTTGAAGGTTGTAGACCACCGGTCTAAAACATTTAAATAATTTCTTTAGAGTTTTATTTTGAAAAGTTGAAGTCGGAACTCGCATGCTGAACTTCCGACTGTAACCTGTCACATTAAAAGAGGGCTCTGGGAGTTTAGCGTGCTGGCGTAAACTGTAAGCGGTCTTTTATTGTAGAAATGTGTCTTTTAATGAGGAGAGTGGATTATTTAAAAAAGAGAACATACGGGGTAGAACGTAAATGACTAAATTCAAAGGATGTTTTGCTCGTAGGTGGAAGCTAAGCTAACCTGCAGTGAGCAGCTAATGCAGCAGCGAGTTAGCATATGTGCATGTTTACATGACTTCCGCTCATTTTCACCACTAAATATTTGTATTTTTTATATGAATTATTATTTATATGAACTGTGATAGTTTGATGACTTAAAAGTGTGCTCGTATACAGTTTTATTAAAACATATGTACTAAACATGCTAAAAGTAACAAACAGGTGATGTTCATCATCCATTATTGATTCCTTTTTGCTGTAGAACTGGACCGAACATGACCGATTCGTCGCTTCTCAACTCTGAGCTGGAGCTGCAGAAGCAGGAGGAACTTTATCAGCAGCTGTTGTTGCAGGTACCTGTTGTTTACGTGTTCCCCCATGCATATGTTATTGTTTACTTCTCAACAAACACCATTGAAAGAGATCTTGTGATGGTCGGGTATGACTCTGGACACCAAAACTAAACTGCTGGTGTAATAAGTTAAGTTTGAACTCTACAACATTTGTTAAGACATTATAATCACTTGTTGTCACACCGAAGGTGTGGGGGTCTAGATCCTTAATAAGACTATTTCCCTATGTGCTGGTTTTGAAAAAGCTTGGAAAGTTGTAGAAGAAAGAGAAGACAAAACAACTTCACATCTGGTAAAATGTCTTGAATGTCTAAAAAAAAAAAGGGTTGAAATATTTGCAGAGATTAGATCTGGCAGTGAACATGTGTAAACTGGGTTTTATGGTTGTTAAAAGTTACCCTGGAGGCAGAGCAGAGGTCCTGCAAGTGGATTTATTTCAGATGTCCCATCAGATGAATAAAAGGAAAAATGTATTAACTTGAGTCTTGAAGTTTTGCGTTTGTTATTCAGTTATAGTTTCAAATTAATTCCAGTTTGTTGATTTGGTTTTCTTTTCTGGCAGGGAAGTGTTTTATTGGTCAAATTTTACGGGGCTGTTTTTAAAGTTTTGGTCTGATTTTTGTCTTTGCAGACAATGGGGAAGCTGCAGACGCAAACCCCCGACTCCAAATCCATCCGACCACAGCCTGGTGAGCTTTGAGACATAATTCAATCCAACTTTATTTATAAAGAAAGCCATTTGATGCTTTAAGCAGCTCAAAAAACTTAACAAGAAACCAAACATGGGCCCTAACACCCAATCGTCTTCTGTTTGCTTCCTCTCCTGCCAGGTATGTGCGTGAAGACTTTCACGGAGCCCGGAAAGGAGAAAGTCTTCATCAACATCTGTCAATCCGGCTCGGTCCCGCCCCCTCCAGAACTGTCCAGAGAGGCGCTGGTGGATCTGCTGCAGTCCGAGGACCCGAGTGGCTACAGAGTTCCCATGAGCCTCGGCGAGCCGCACATGGAGGTGGATAACAGTACGTAACCCCGATCAAAGACACACCTGCTACATGCAAACAGAAGCAGAAGGAAGAACGGAGGTGGAGCCTCACTGAGGCTTTACTCTAATGAGGACTGTGAAACTCACAATACCTCTAACCAACTCAGTGGGCTAGTGGAGGAGTGTCCGCCCTGAGAGTAAGTAAGTAAGAATAGCTGAGACTGTAAAAATGGGACCCAAAGCGTTCTGATTGGACACTCGGCAGTAAAGGCCCACACCAATCAAAATCGTGTTTTTGACATGGTCTTGTAGTAGTTTTTTTCTCATGATGGTGGACATATTCATTTTCTTTATTCAAATTGGGATGGATCACAGGCAGATAAGAACACGCTTTTTGCCGGGACAAAGTTTTCCTGCTCTGCTCCATTCTGATGCATCCAAACAGATAAATCATCCTAACCAGACAAACGGATCCATGAACGTCTTTGTTTTCCTCGTCTGAGCTGGAATCTGGATCAAAACTTGGCTGCTGGATAGCTCCAATATTGCTGTGCTCCGTTTTTGTTGCCCTGCTAATGTTAAGTTGGGGCTTTGACGGGCTGTAAGATAGTGGTAAAGATCATGAACAGCAGTCTGACCCATAACTCAGAGGGGAATTTCTGATGAACTCTTGCTGCTCTGCAGAAAATATATCCTAAGAAACAACACAAGTTTTTTTTTTTTAATTTAAGGCAAAAATTGCAATAGATGGATAGATGCAACAATACAGTTTGCTCACGGTTTGATATGTACCTCAATATGAGGGTCACAGTTGGATATGTATAAAAAATTTTTAAAAAACGGACATCCTACTATTCCATAGATTTTGATTTCTTTTGCGAACTGAAACCCATTTCGCTCCCTGATCCTCATATTCGACGGTGAACCCTACATGTCTCCACATCGCAGGTTTTAGTATTGGTGGCGTCTTCAAACACGACCTGGAAGCAGCTCACACACCGGCTGCGTCAGCGCGAATCCAAGTAGCAACGAAGTGAAAAGTCCACGAAAACGGGCGCAGTAGTCCGACATTCTGCTCTACGTGGGTTTGCAGAGACTCCCCATTGAAAGAGGCCGCCAGAACGCGCAGACACAGCCGGAGCGGGAGCACATGTCGGCTACAGAACTACTGCATTAGCCTCCTCCAGCTGTTGTCTTTAGCATTTGGACTTTTTTTTTTGTTTCTTTTTTCTAAGGGCGACCTGGCCAATAGGTCAGCAACAGACGACATTAGGAGTTACATCCAGTAATCTATAGTATATAATCTATAGTATAATTGATAATATAATCTGTAGTATCTATCATCTTTTGTAATCTAGCTAAAATAGTTCCTGAATGCAGCTGTGTCTGCAGCTCACCGCTCCCCCAGAGAATGCGGAGAAGAAATTTCATAACTTTGACAAACACATGACAGACGGTGTACTACTAAACGTGTCTGCTTTAGGGCTGCCACAAGCAATCATTTTAATAGTCGTTTAATTTTTCGATTAGTCGACTAATCGGGTCATGCGTAAACTAGATGTAAACCATACATCTTAACCATCATTAGCATTTAAACTTGAATTGTTTAAGCTAAATGCTAACTAAAAATAAAAACAATTAATTAAACCTTTAAGGAATCGTGCAGTTTCTTTCCTTCATTAGTTTCTGGCAAGACTTAAAACAAATGAGGCATCTGAAACAAAATGATTTATTTTTTTTACTAAAAATAAAGTTTTGCTCTGACTGACTCAAATAGAACTAAAGTGAAATTTGTGCTGCTAAGCGTCCACAACTGTATTTACTAGGGTTGTAACAATATTCAATATAAACCGTTCGATACGCGTTCCACGGTTCGGTACACCATTTTTCCCGGTACCCATTTTATTTATTCAGTGTGACTGTGAGCTGCCTTTAGCCTGTCTGTGTATTCATGTCTTCGTTGCAGTCTGTCTGCTCCTGGTCCGTTCTCACTTTCCTCCCTGCCAGAAAATACTTTCTCTCTCCAGGGAGGCGGAGCCCAAATGCTAAAAACAGCAGCACTTTAGCTAACTGCCCAAACAACCAAGACATTCATAGCACTTTGTGGCCGACAACGAGTGCGGCCTCTTTCAGTGGAGAGTGTATACAAACGCAGTTGGGGCAGAATTTGGACTTCTGCGTGCATTTTTGAGGACTTTTCATTTCGTGGCTGCTTCGATGTACGGCGCCGCAGACGGCGTGTGATCAGCTCCTGGCTCGTGTTTGAAGACCAACACTGAAACCTGTGGTGGAAGAGATCCAGGGTTCACTGTCGAATATGAGGGTCAGGGAGCGAAATGCCTCACAAGAAGTACAATATCTGCAAGATTGGCCTCATCGTGGAGAGACCGCCCAGCTCTGATGTCATCACCCAGCCCTGTCACTGTCTAACAGTCAAGCAGGTAACACAATCAAAACACCACAGATATATTTCAAAAGACTTGGTGTTACCTCAGATAAACAAAAAGAAAATATCAGACTCTATCAGAGGGCTTATTGCTAAAGCTCTGCTGTCTTTTTTCAGTGGTTGATTCTTTTGTCATTTTCATTTTTTTTCTTTCATTTATTGATGTATAAAACACCTTCCACTACCAGTCAAGGAGGCCGTAAAGGGCTGTACACAGGGAAAACAAACCGAGCATTGTGAAATAGTAAAACATTAAAGGAATGGAAGGCATAAAACCAAGTAAAACCATTTTAAAACAAAAATGTAACCAAATAAGACAACTTTAAAACAGATCAAACTTTTAATGGTAAAAGAGCCATTTGGGCTCGTTTACTACTGATCGAAACCTAAAAGGAGCCGCATAGTCTTACTTTAGCTTTTAAGAAATTTGGATTTTTCATTCATGACCTTCTGTTTTTAAATAATACATATGAACTATGTCTACTATTTGGCACAGACAAAAGCAAAAATATATAAAAAAATATAGCATCCCTCAAAACAAAAAATGCTCTGTGCAAAACAGGATCATCTCGGAGCAGATTTGGATAGCTTGTAACCACTAACCAGTGTTGTGCAGCTTAAGATAATATTTGCTTTTAACTCATAAAAGATCAAACTTTTTATTAAAGTTTTTCTTTACATATAAAATCTGTTCATTTTGGAGGTAGAGTTGAGAAAGCAAGATGTCTTCAGGTCCACATGGATGTAAAAACCTACAGAGTTTATCATCTATGTGAACCTCAGACATCAATTTATAAATTTAACTAATTTAAATTGAATAAATGCAAATTAAGTAATCCTTTAAAGACTTTAAAGAATTGCTATTTTTTCCTATCAATAAAGAAAAAAATCAATTCTACTCCTTTTTCAATCACTTTCTGTTCATCATATTTATACATTGATTTTATTTATTTTATTTTGTTATTTTTCCCCTATTTGTCCTCAGCAGTCTTCCACTGCTGGGTTTTGTTATTTTAGTTTGGGGTTGGACCTTGGCAGTCTTAGTTTACAGGCTTTGTTTATTTGTTTTCTTTATGTAGTTTTGGTTAAGCAGTCATTATCAGAGAGCTGCTGACTCAGACGTTGACATGTCTGATCAACACTCTCCATGACTTATTTCATGTTTGGTACAGGAGCCACAATGGAGAGATAAGAGACATGTGGATCTGGAGCTGCAGGCTGCAGACCCCTGGTGTATGGGAACTGGACTGAGTCGAGAGAGACTAGCCAGCAGATGGTGTTAGATATCATCGGCCTTTGGTGGAAATGACACAACTTCAGGCAGTAGTTGTTTTATATTTCTCTTTAAATACAGTGCTCACTCACTGCATCGCAGTACAACTTTTGCAGTCTCGCAGATTTTTAAAAGGTTGCATGCTTTTTTTTTTTTTTTAATAATCCTCAGTGCACAGTGTTCATGTTGTTGATCAAACTTTTCCGTGCAGTGCCTCCTGTCAAATTGCTTTCTTATTTTTTATTTTGTAATCACGCTTGTACCGGTAAGTGATTTATCCCTCGCCAAAAAAGCAATTACTATAATCTGCCACGGTTTAGATGAAAAACTCCCTCCCAAACTAAAGATAGAAATCTATCATAAAAAAATCTCCCCCAGGGCTTTAGGAGCCAGTGAGCTGAATTAAGCATGTTGTAACCCTACCATAAGTTTGCCTTTTTCTGCATAGAAAATATAAAAAATAAACAACAATGAGGCCCAGTCTTCATCCTGACCAAACGGGCAGAACAGAGCAAACATCTGTCTGTGAAGGGCTTGGGACTCATGTTAATTTGAACTCAGAACTTTAAGAGGAGAAATGTGTGCGACTGTCATAAAAAGAGTTGTGTAATCTCTGAAATTGTGCAATCCTGTCAGCTGTGAGACCACTGGGATGTTACACAAACTGAACCTTTCTGCGATCCGAAAGAGGTCTTACTGGATTCAAGGCAGCAAATCAGGACTGATAACTGTGAGTTTAAGGCTAAAGTAGTGTTTGTGCACACTTATCTTATCTGGAACACTACTAGAGGCCCTGGTGTTACTGATCTTCTGGGAACTGTGTTTAAATCTGCTTCATGATTTGGACAGTTTATTTTATAGGATTATTCTGAATCTGTGTCTCTTGTCAGTAGTTTTTGTTTGAATCCAACATTTCGGTTTCAGGCTCTCAGAGTTGCACCGTCTACGATGTTGTCATCAACCAGGATTTCTTCCAGAAGTGCCAGGTGTGTGCGCGCACGCCTATGTGTGTATGTGTAGCTGTGTGTTCGTGTGCAAGCGTTTGCATGTGTCTGTTTTAGCATGTGTGCACGTATGTGCGCACACTTGTGTGTATAAGTGCATGCACATGTCTTTATATTAGTGTGTGTATAAGTCTGTGAGCTAATATGTGTCGTGCGCACGTTTGTGTGCATAGGTCTGTGTGTGTTTATGTGTACACCCCTTATATTTCTCCAGATATTTATCTATTTTCATGGGACAACACTGATGAAATGAATGTTTGACACAATAAAAAGTATTCGGCGTCCATCTTGAGTAGCAGTGTGAATGTATTTTACACCATGTGACCATGACTACACCAACCTGGAACCAGTCCTGCTCCAGACTGTCAACTCGTCTTTAACATCTGGTGTTTCCCCAGAACCCCTGAAAACAGCTGGAATCAAACCTCTCCGAATAAAGGACAGTCTAGACAAAACACAGAAGAGCGGCCGATATCAAACCTGCCATTTTTAAGAAAGATCATTTAAAAAGCTGTTTTCTTTCAGCTAAATGAATTATTAATTTAAAAAAAAAAAACAACTACTATGATGTCTTCCAGTCAGGCTTCAGACAGAACCACAGCACTGAAACTGTTCTGACCAAAGTGACTAAAGATATATGTTTGAATATAGACATTGGAAATATGTCAGTGCTATTTTTACTGGATCTCAGTGCTGCGTTTGAAACAGTTGACATGATGTACTGCTCAGATGACTGGAAAACTGGGTGGGTCTCACTGGGCCAGTACTAAACTGGTTCAAAAACCTAATTAGAAAACAGGAAATATTTTGTGTCAATTAGTATCTTCATATCTGAGCCAACAAATTACATGTGGAGTTCCCCCAGGCTCCATTCTGGGACCACTTCTATTTAACATATACATGCTCCCACTGGCCCAGGTTAGAAAGAACAACAACATTAGTTGCCATAGCTACACAGATGACACACAGATATATATTACACTGACACCAGGAGGCAGAGGCCCTGTACAGGCTCTTGGTAAATCCATAGAGGACATTAATGACTGGATGATCTGCAACTTATTCAGTTAAACAAAAGCAAAACTGAGGTTATTGTCTTTGGGGCTAAAGAAAAAAGGTTGGATGTCACTATAGAACTTTAATCTATTCATCTAAAAACTACCAACCAGGCCAGAAACTTGGGTGTAGTGATAGACACAGACCTACATTTTGATAAACACATTAAGGCAGTCACAAAACCAACTAGTGTATGCGTTCATCTTTAGTCGACTTGATAACTGTAACAGTGTTTTTTTCTGCAGCTGATCCAGAACTCTGCTGCTCGGGTTCTCACAAGGACCAAGAAAGTAGACCACATCAGTCCAGTTCTGAGGTCTTTCCACTGGTTACCTGTCTGTCAGAGGACAGACTTTAAAGTTCTGTTACTGGTTTATAAAGCTTTGAATGGTTTAGCACCAAAATACACGACTGACCTCTTGACCCAATATGTACCAGCCAGACCTCTCCGATCACCAGGATTCAGTCTTTTATCAGTTCCTAGAGTCAGAACTAAACATGGAGAAGCTGCATTCAGCTTCTATGCTCCACAGATCTGGAACACTCAGTGGCTTTAAATCCAGGCTAAAGACTCACCTGTTCTCAGCTGCATTGGATTAATATTTATTCAAAAGTTTACGTCCGCACTGTTTATCTAAGGTTGTTTTAAATTAAAATAATTTTACTTTAAATTTGTTTTAATGATCACACCTTTACTATTTCTTCCAATTGTTTCTTTTAGTGTTTTATGTAAAGCACTTTGAATTGTCTCAGTACATGAAATGTGCTGTACAAAGAAACTTACCTTGCCTACCAACGCCATGCTTGACTGTAGCCACGACACACTTGACCTGGTTGATGCCACAAACACTTAACACCATTTTAACCAAATATGTCAAACTTCATGTCCTCAGTCTGCTTGTCTTCAGCAAACTGTTTCTGGGATTTCTCCTGTGTCATCTTCAGAGAAGGCGTTCTTCTGAGATGACAGTATGTAGACCAATTTCATACATTGTGTGGCGTATGGTCTGAGCTCTGAGAGGCTGACTCCATCTCTTCAACCTCTGTGGCAAACTCCAAGTACTCATACATCTGTGTTTCAAAGACCACCTTTGGATGTGACGCTGAGAACGTGCACTCAACCCTTTTTTAAACCGCTGGATGGCCTAGACCAGGGTGTCAAAGTCAGTCGCACGGGGGGTCAAAACACAAAATTACATCTTAGGTTGCTGGATAAACGTTTATTAAACACTAAAACTAAATTTTTAAGACTTTTAAACAATTATGACCTAGATGTATAGCATTACTACATTATAATGCTGTAAGCTGAATTTGTCTGCTGAAGATGCTAGTGCTCATAGATGCTGAAAACGTTAAAGATGATAACCAGCTAAAATATTAGCAAAATTCCAAATTAGCTTGGAAAAAAAACAACAAAAAAAACAACTTAGGTTAGCCAAAAAAAACTAGCATGTTTAGGTTACTTTTCTAGGTTACTTTTGAGGCTAAATAAGATTTATTTTGGAAGAAATTATGACTAAATAAGACTATTTATGTTAAGTTATTTAAATTTGGATTTGATTTGCTCCTCCCACAATCGGCAGCCACCTGAGCCCATTTAACTTGGCTTAGAGGTTAGGAGGACGAGGAGGAAAAGGTTTTTATTTTATATAACTTGCGAAGAAAACATATAATCGAAAGAAAGAGCAAACAGACAACAAAAGACACTGACCTTTTTTTTTTGTTACTGGAAGCCTGAAGCCAACCACGAACTCATTTTGATAATAAATCATTTTTATTTACAAAAGGAAATCTGCGTGTATTCAATATTTTGATTACAAGTCGGAAACACGCTCCTCCCTGGAACGGTCAATGTGGCCAAAACATGTAGCTGAAATATTAGCTTAACTTAAAAATAGCCAAAATGCATAATGCCAATTTTTAAAACTTTAAAACATAATCATGAAAAATAAGAATATTATTCTAGAACAACTCAACTTAAATCTGAAATAACTTTCTTGCCCGTTGACATGGAGATGTGACTTTCATGAACGAATCTAATCTTCTGAATGGTCATAGAAATCCTCAAACAAGATCTTCCATTCAGATGCTCATTTCAGAGAAGTTGTGAACGCGATTCATGCAAATACTTCCATAGAAAAAAAGGAGAGTTGTGCGGCATGTGCAAGTAAGAGTGCAGGGGAGGGGCGATCAGTCATAGTCATGAGTTTTGAGTTCTTCTGTTTTGTAAAACAGACTTCTAAGAGTTGTTAGCCCTTGAACTTCCACTGACCAGGTTAAAAGCGGGATTCAATACCAAATTTATTACACCTGCTATCTATTGACATCTGAGACATTGTAACACTAATAAGTCACATGACTCTGGAGAAAAGAAACGACATATTGTGCTCAGTTTAAACATTTTCACATACAGGTGTTCTCACTTTTGTTTTCATGTGTTTGGGTAATAATGTCTGTATTACAATTAATTTTGAAGGAAAAATACATTTACACTGCTGTACAAGATGGACAATGGCTACTTTTCATTGTGTCAAAGAGTCATTTCGTCATTATTGTCCTAAAAATAAATAAATAAATATATGCTGAAATGTGAGGGATGTACTCACTTTTGTGAGAAACTGTTGGTGTGTGTTTATGTGTGTGTGGGGCATAGATGTGTAAATGTTATCTAAACCCTTCCTTCGGCACATTTTGCATAAACAACTTCAGATGAAAGTGTTTCTTCTTCCTCGTGATGTGAGTCCTTCTGTGTTTCAGGAAGACACTTTATTCCAGCAGTTTGTCATCTTAGTGTCTGCAGAGGGTTTAGAGAACAAGTATCAGCTGGAGCTGAGCAGAGGTGAGTCTGTGTGTGGCTTAGAGCTCATGCTGGAAGCACATGAGTCACTCTAGGTTTGTTTTTTCTGCAGACTGGAAAGTGCTGAAGAACCGGAAGTTCCTGGGTTCTGTGAGCGAGCAGAACATTCGCACAAAAAGCAGGCCCATCATTCAAGTTCTGCAGCCCCAGTGCGTATGTACAGCAAGAATTGTTGATGTGCAGAACTGTTTCCTAAATCCGGCCATTTTCCTGCAGGGAGAGCTCTACTGCCAGCTGTAAAAGGTGAGAATGGACTCTTCTAGAAACTTTACGCAACAGCCGCATGACCACTTCAAATGCTCCGCCGGATCCGGGGTTTCCCGCGGCCGCAGTACTCCAGCTCTGTGGCTAGGATGTTTTTATTTCAAATCAAGACAACAAAAAGATCCTCCCCAGCTTTAATGTTATGTATCCCCTCTTGGGTTAATGCTCAAAGTTTCAGGCAGCGCCAATAACTTGAAACTGAATTATTTCCGTTGTGTTGTTGCTTTTGTCTTTTGCATTTATGTGAACTGTCTCGGCCACCGTATCCATGGGATTTGTGTAAAATAATTTTATACTTGATTTAATTTGAAACTCATAAAAGTCTTCTTCTGTACTCAGACCAAAGTTCAGGCTGCTGGTGGAGCCCCCTACTGGAGACCCCCAGAATCTCATAGCAGAGATAGAGCTCCCTGGAGTGGTAAGACCTCTCAGTCCAGAAAAGTATGATAGTACTTTATTTAGGAGAAATAAAACTAAAAATGATCATGAAATTGTTCAATTTGTTAAAGTCTTTAATCATTGATCTGAAACTTAAGGAAGTTTTCTTTAGCCAGTGAAACGGAAGAAGCAACATTTTCTGGGCCATTGAAATGTAGTCTTGAAATGGAAAACACTGAAATATTTGAGATATAAAATAATATGCTGGTACTGTTTAAAAATCAAGAGCTATAAATATTCAGGAAGAAAATTCAAAGGTCTAAAAAACGTCCATATTGGACGAGCTGCTCACCGGGTCTGAGCTGCTCTCTCCTCTGCAGCCGTCGTCTCGCTCGCTTCTTCTGGATGTTGGCGAGGACCGACTGGTGCTCACCGCCCGGCCCTCCCTCTTCCATCTCGACATCTTCCACCCTTTTCTTGTCGATCAGGAAAACGCAGTGGCACAGTTTAACACCCAGACCCAGGTAAACAACGCTAAAATGACGCAATTCTAAAGGGAACTAGATCAATGACTAGTTTAATAATCCCGTTTCCTTCTCTCTTCTCAGGTCCTCACAGTCACAATGTCTGTTGTGTCTTCATGAAGCATCTGAACTGTTTTTTTTTATATCAAAATGTTGTTTAAATAAATGTTTAGAATAACTGTGTGTCTGCTTTTAACTTTCATAACTTAGTTTTAACTTAGTTTACCTCTAAAGTATATTTCTTCTTACAACAAAGAACTTGACTGCAACAGAAACTGACTGCAGTATTTTAAATATTTAACAAAATCTTAAAAATGGACAATAACAATCAGAAATGAGCAGAGCTCTTAGAGGCTTTTGTTCCTTTGGTGCATTCATTTGTGTTTACAAAAGTTAAGAGAGGAAGAGGCCCGTCTGAGGTAGAATTACATTTCCTGCACAGTGTGCATCTGAAAGTGTTTAGCAAGAACCATCAACATTAAAAACATGCACAAAACAGTAAGAACTGCTGTGAAAGGAAAGATCAATAAAGTTTTGTCGTTCTGCAGATACACTGAAGTTTAAAACCGGTACGCACATTAAGAGAAAATACAATTCCCAATAACAATAGGATAGCAGCAGTAATACTAAAGCTTAAAGAGAAATGGTATGGCCCGCAGGTGCTGCCCACGGCTGGCCTTCGCCGCCCGACCTCGCTGCTTTTGGGAAACTGCTACTCAATGAAAGTGTTTGTGACTCATAGTTCAACATAAATCATCTTTGGAAATGTTTTTTCCTTTTCAAAATGTACCTGCATTAATTGTCTCTTTAAATAAAATGAAAAAGCGAAACTTCTAACGGCTTTTCCATTTTATTCATCATCACCGCTGATTCTGTAACTCAGTTACACTCAGTATTTCATTTTCAAAAGGTTTTCTGTAAAATTAGTACCAAAATTTGTTTAAATATATCAACTTTGAAAATTAAATGGATTAAAAGAAATGTTTCCTCATTTTCATAAAGTAAATGCATTACTTGTCTTTTAAATAAATAAAATTTCCTTCTTCATCATGTCATTCTGTGACATAATTAAAGGGAGAAAGCCAGTGTAGATTGATTTTTCGTTTTCAGATCCCGCTGCGCAAGAAGTGTCTCATAAATCAGTTTGAGTTGGCAGTTCCAAGGGGCGCACGACAATGACATCAGTGCTCCTCCTCCTCTGCTTTGGTTTGAACTTTTATGCATTTCGATTTTTTTATTTGAAATTTTCAATTGAATTTTGGTACAAATTTACCAGATAACCTTTTGAAAATTAATTTTCAAATACAATTTCCTTTATCATTTTAATTGAGTCACAGTTGAGTTGAATAAGAAATAGAAAAGGGCATTTGAAGAATTACTTTATCATTTAATTTAAGAGACAAGTAATGCAGGTACATTTTGAAAGTGAAAAAGCCTTTCCAATATTGACTTTTATTTTGAACTATGAGTCACAAACTCTTCCATACTCGGCTTACATTACTGCCCCCCTCCACCCTGGTCAGAGCAGCACTTCACAAACCAATAAAATAAGCAAAATAAACACTTTAAAAATGACAGCTTTCCTGTTGATTTTGCCTCCATAGCAACTATTTGATGTCTTACTCAGCAGGAGGTGATGAACACATCCTTGTATTTTTTTTTTTTTTTAAGAAAGCACGCCTACATTTCTAATACAGTATGTTCATGTTGTCTTTTATGTTATTTCATTCAGCTTCAGCTGTCAATCATGTAATACATTTTCACAATATTGTGGTATAAACATGCCAGCAACTGGAGATATATTGTGAGCTCGCCATGCTAATGGCATTAAAAATCTATAAACTTTAAAACCAGATTTTTTTCCCAAATAGCTTCCCAATAATTCTCAATGAGTGTTTTTTTTTTTACATAAAAACTCAATTGCTCCGTCAATTAAAAAAAAAATTAGAAAAATGTTATAACGACAGATAAAAAAAAAAAAGTAAAAATAAACATAAACTACTGAACGATAGTCAGTATGGGTTCAGAACAAATATATATGTCAACAATCATGGCCCCGATAGAGGTTGTGAAAGAAATTCTAAATTCAACAGATACAAAAAATTTCGTCGGGTTATTTATTGATCTCCAGAAAGCTTTTGATACTCAATCATTCTGCACTAGTCAAAAAAAATCAATAGCTATGGCTTTAGGGAGGTAGCATGGAACTGGATTAAAATTTATATGACTAATTAAAGAAGAGTTTGTTAGAATGGGACTTAAATAAAGTATCTTTAAACTTTGAAAAACAAAAATAACAAAGGCAATTATGTTTGGAAATTCTAAAGAAAATTCTGATTTTTCTATGTATAAATATAGATGATTGTAACACAGAGGCTCAGACGTTTGGATCCACGTGCAGACGGTTTAATTTCACAGAGCAAGGGCAAGACATAGTCAGCATCAAAGGTCAGGCAAAGGTCACCGAGGAAACAGGCGTGGGTCAAAAACCAGAGACTATACAACTATGAGCGCCGCTTACACTGACCGATAACAGAGTCAAGACTTCACGTTGAACTGTGGCCTGGAGTGAGTATATATGCTGGTGAGTCTGATGATGATGATCAGCTGTGCATGGAGAAGACTGGAGTAAAGGCTGACGGGAGTTAGAGTGAGGAAGAGAAGCTGGTTAAAACTCAGGAGAGGGGTCCCTCTGGTGGTCGGCGGAGGACATGACTGAGTGAGTCCTGACAATGATACTGTGATAGAAAAGTTGTCCAAAATCAAATTCCTTGGTGTAATTATTGACAACAAATTAACTTGGAATCCACACATCAGTCATATCCAGAGTAAAATATCAAAAATTATTGCAATATTTAATAAAGTAAAATTTGTTCTTAAATAAAAATCAATACATACATTGCACTGGTCATCAGTAATGTGTAAAATTAACTATAAAATGACCCTGCAAGGCCTTTTCAACCGTCAGAAACGTGCAATAAGTGCTATTCATAATGCTGGATACTATGATCACACCAACATTTTCTTTTTTAGTTCTAAATTAAGAGGAAAAATGTATTTAATTTATTTGTATACAGCAAAACTTCTCTATATTGCTAACAAAGTATTACCCCATAATATTCAGAAACAATTCAGACGTAGGGATGGAGATTGTTGACTGAGGGGATATGGTATTTTTAAATAACCAATACTTTGAACTGTTAGGAAGAGCCTCAATCGCTGCCTCCTCATCGCTGCCCTCCATAAGTTTGGGTTTGGGGAATCATTCATTGATTGGATCAAAATTTATATCATAATCAAATGCTTCAGTCAGAACAAACAAACAGACGTCGCAGGTTTTTTTCTTGGAAGAGGACCAGACAGGGTTGGTCCACTCTCCCCCTCTCTCTTTGCAATATTCATTGAGCCTCTGGCCGCAGCTAAGACAGATGAGAACATTAAAGGAATTAAAAAAAACATGACCATCATAAAATTAGTCTTTATGCTGATGACATATTACTCTTTTTACACAAATCACGTTCAATAAGTGAAAAATAACTATCATTAATGAATTCTCCTCATCTCAGAATACTCAATTAACTGGAATAAATCATTTTATTACCTAAACAGTAATGCTGAGCAATCACTCTCAATACCGATCAAATCAGGCAATATTAAATATCTAGGTGTTCATTTCTCCTCCAAACTATCAGAACTGGTGCAGCTAAATTACACCCCATTACTGAAAAGCATTCGGATGATCTAATTCGATGGGTCAACTGCCCTGTCACTCATGGGCAGGTAGCCACAATAAAAATGAACATCTTGCCAAAAGTTAATTATTTATTTACAATGATCCCTAAACAACCTCCACAAACATGGTTTAAAGCTTTAGACTCGGCCATATCCAGTTTTCTATGGAATAATAAACCACCTAGAATCAGCCTTAAAACTTTAAAATCTGCAAAAAGATGTGGAGGTTTAGAACTACCAAACTTTCAACAATTACTTTCTTGCCGATTACATACATCTAAAATGGTTAATAATACCCAGAAAGTAATTCATGGAGGGATTAGAACAGGAGTTATGTGGAAGATCAACCTGTCAGATCTACCATTTATCAGCCAAACAATAAAAAAACACGATAGTTTCCAGAGTATTAATATAAATACCACTTAACAGCCTGGTGGGATTTTCTCAAAGCGTCAAGTCCTCAGTCACACATGTAAAATGACACCCATCTGGAACAACCCAGACATCCTTATAAACAAAAAAATGTTACACTTCCAGCCTGGCAAGCAGGGGCGTAACAATATTAGAGCACTTAATTTTGATAGAAGATTTATAACACCACAGGAACTACAAGATAAACATGGAATAAATCACTTCTGGAATATCAACAAATGAAATCTATAATTAAAAAAATTAAGTACCAGAATAATGACTTAAAATTGCCAGAAATAATTACCTCTTTGTTTAAATTTTCAATGACTAAGATTCTTTCAAAAATATACAAACTCTTATGTAACCTAGATAATAATATTTCAATTCCAATAACTAAATGGGATGCAGACCTGAGCAGAAAACAGACCAAAGCTTCTGGACAGAAATGTGTCTTAACACCTTTAAACTGACTAAAAGTCCAAACTTTACAATTAATCCAATTCAAAATCTCCATAGAATTTATTATACTGGACAGAGGATGTTCAAGATGGGTCTCAGAAGCTCAGACATTTGTGAGCACTGTGATAGTAACTCACCTGACAGCTTCATGCATGCACTGTGGTTCTGCACACTGTCCAGGCTCTCTGGCAGCAGGTCTGTGCTGATCTATCAGTCTGGATAAATGTTTCAATCACAGTTCACCGTCACTTTGTGTGCTTGGTGACATGAGTGCCATCGATATAGAGGGAGGATTAGTATCTGTAATCTTCATAACTCTTTGTATAGCAAAAAAACTATTTTATTAAATTGGAAAAGCAAGAAATATCAACGTTAATCAATATAGGAATCTGCTCTTTGATCATATCAGCTTGGAAAAAAATCAGCTAAAAGTTCAGGTAACTTGGAAAGAATTCAGTCTCTCTGGTCTCCGATTGCTGAGTCCATGATTTAGGGGTGGGGTGCTTGGGTGTCCCCGCGTCTTGGTTGTCTGCGGGGCTGGTAGGCGGGGGTTGGGGCTCTTTGGCGTGACTGGGGCGTGGGGGGGTTTGTTGGTTGGGGGGTCTGGCCTGGCGTCTGGATGGGGGGGCGGGGGTGCCGTGTGGCGCCCCGGCTGGGTGGCGGGGGTGTGGGGTGTGCAGTGGGGGTTGGGGCCTGGCTCGGTCTGGGGGTGGTCCTCTTGCTTGCGTCGGGTGCGCTGGCGTGGGGCCTTCCTGGGGGTGCCGCTTGCGTCGGGGGGGCGGCTTGCCTGCACTGGGGCTGGGATACCCCTTTCTGGCTCTGGGGCGGGTGGGGCTGCTCCTTGGAGCCCGCGTTGCTCCGGCGGCGCCCGCTTTTGCCGCGGGTCTTGGGGGGGTCGGGGGGGGGGCGGTTTGCCCCGTCTGGTGGGGGGGCTTTCCGTGGGGAGCAGGGGGTCCATTTGGTACGGGACCTGGGGGTCTGCGTGTTGTGGTCTCTACTGAATTCGGTGGGGGCGCGGCTTGTCTGGCCGCCTCGGTCCTGTTGTGCCTGCCAGTACACCCACAGGAGAGGTGCTTGGGGGCGGGAGCTGGGATCTGTCCCCGGACTGGCTCCTTCTGGCTCCTCCCTCCTTGCGGGGGTGGGGGTGCGGGGCCTGGGGGGTTGGCTCTCGGGGGGTGGGGCCCATGGGCTGGGGTGAACTTGTCCCAGCGCTGGGGGGGGCGGGGGGAACAGCGGTCCACCATCGGGGGTCGGTCAGCCAACTGCCCCCAACCTACCCTCTTCCTCATACAAACATATATTAGGGTGAAGGGGAGGGTGGTTGTATTGCGGCGTGCTGCTGGGGGTGGACTACCTGCAAGTGGCCCTCCCTCCAGTGGCCGCCGTCATTGAGTCTGCCCCTCCCCTTAGTCTTATTTGCACCTTAGACACGTAGGACTTGGTGGGGGGGTGCTTGGACATCACTGCCAGCAAGCAGTAGATGTCCTCTAAGTGCCTTTCAGCCAATTTTAACAGCACCATGGACATGTAGGGCGTTGTGAGAGGGTGACGGGGCATCGCTGTGAGCAATCAGGAGAGTCCTGTCAAGGCCTACTCACCAATTTTAACCGCACCTTGTAGTACACACACCTCTAACACCTCAAAAATATACACTCTAACAAACAAACACGCATGCATCACAAAGGAAGGTGGGACTTTCGACCCTCTGTCCCCTACCCCATCCCTGGCGAGGGGGATGGAAACCCTCAGCCTGGTGGTCCTGTCTCTTGGGTGCTGGTCTCCTGGGCTCTGTGACCTCCTCGCCATGCTGGGAGAGGGATCCCCAAGATTCTAACAGGGGATCAAACTTCTATCGGAGCTGTGGGGTGTCCAGTCTCCGTGGTTCGGGGTTCCGGTCCCGGCTCTCGAGAAATGGGCCTCTCCGGACTCCATCAGTGGGTGTGCCTGGCCAGGCCTTGTTAACATCATTCCTCTGGGACCCTCGTTCCTCTTGGGTGTCTCTCTGCTTGGCGGGGTGGGCGGCCCTTCCCGGCTTGCCCCTGGACCTCCGCGGCGGGCGCGGGCGGGTCTGGAGCATAGGAGCGGGTCATCCTGGGGGAGCTCTGGCTCGTGCCTGGGGTGGGGGCGGGGATGCTCGGCGCTGCTGGTGGTGTGGTGTGCTGCTCTCTGGGGTTGGGGCTCTCCGGGTGTGGGGCTTGTGTTGGCCCTCTGGGCGTGGTGGGGGATTGCTGCTCTGGCTGGGCGGGGTCCGCGCTCTCTGTGTCTTCCGTGCCTTCCGGCTCTCGGGCGTGGGCCTCTGCGGCGGTCCCGCGTGCCCTGGTCTGGGTGTCTGGCGGGATTCTGCGGCTGACTGGTTCTCTCCATGGCTCCTGCGGGTGTGGGGGGCCGTGCTGCTGCTGCCGCCCGGTGGGGGGCTGGGCGTGGGGATGGCCGGGCTCTCTCTCCTTCTATACATTCATCAACATCCACATCAGCAAAACATAAACACTCACCTGAGCACAGGTGTCAGCTCACCTCGCACTAGCAGAATGTGTGATGGAATGAAAGACTTTATTTGTGTCAGCTTCTATGATTGTGTGTGAGCTGCAGTGGTATTGTGTACATTTTTTGACAACTTTAAAGGTAAAGATTATTCTAGCCAAAAGGTATGTGTGTAACTGAGTGTGTGTGTAGACAGGCCCCGCCCATCCAGATTGTTATTTAGACCTGGTTGTTATAGGATGTTGCTACTGTGTGTACCTTCTTTGACCTTATCTTAACCTTCCCACTCTTTTATCCCCCCCCCCTTTTTGTTTCCGTCCGGTCCAACAAAAAAAAAAAAAAAAAGAAAAGATACAACATAATTAAAATAAAGTTTAGCATGAAATACAACAGGGTTTATTAAGTATAAACCCTGTTGGGACAATAAAATCTGTCCAACGCAAGAGGCTCTCAGCCGTATCTGCTTGCTCAGCTGTTGGACAGGACAAGTTTAAAAAAAAAAAAAAAAAAGGAAGAGCCTCAAAATCAATTCAGTGTTTGGACATCAAACTATTTACTATTAAAATGAAAGAGAAGCTGTTGCCAAATAAAAAAAATTGATAAACAAAAATTATGATTTAAAAATGTTTTGATTGTAAAATGGTAATTGTGGCAATCAGTTTATAGGATTTACATGTGAAAAGAGGAATAATTGAGCATTTCTGTCATATTTTATTGTTTAAATTTATATATTGTGATTTATTTAAGTTACAGGAAAAAAAACATAAAGGGATGGTCTTAAATAAGCATTAGCTTATCCCCTTTTCAAACATGTATTTTTTAAATTCGGTTTAAAAAAAAAATGCAAAAAAAGGGCGCCAAAAAATCAGTTTTAGTTTGTTCAATAAATGTTTGTCTTGTCTGACCCATGGGTGTGTTTTGGATTTTGGCCTCCTGTGTGTTTGAGTTTGACACCCCTGATTTACGGTGTTCCAAAACCCTATGGGTGTAATATACTTTCAGCCTCCAAGTGGCGCTGTTAGCACTTTCTTTGCCAGCAACTATGCTTGAAAGAACCCCCCAATGAGTCAGTCCTGGGGGTTTTTGTGTGTTATAAATTCCCAAAAGCCTTCACGGTCACTTCTGATGTTTTTAGCGACTTTCAGCCATTTAGATTTTGGCCCTTTGGGGGAAAAAGTCTAGGTACCCCTGGTCTAAACTAATATTATAAACTATATTATAATATATATTATGAATATTACAAACTATAAATCATCACAATGGAGAGCTGCAAAAAGGTTATTCTGTTCAGACTGCCTCGTTTCCTCTGTCTCCAGAGTTTACATCTTGAATTACCGATCTGTTCTTTGTCTGCTCCAGGCCTGAGACCTCCAGACACTGTTTCAGCTCCCTGATGATCAATCTGGAGATGTGAAAAAAAACATGGTTTGTCCTCATGAAAACAAACACAGCTGCACACACTGTCTGTCAATCTCAGTCTGCCAAAACAAAAATGACCCTCATATGGTAAGATTGGCCTTTTGCATCAGTTTGATTCCCAACACAGGAAAAAAAAACTAGAATTTAATATTAAAATCATTTTATTGTTTACATCTGCAAGTGCAGATGCAAGACTAATAAAAAAAAAGGAGGAACAGGAGGAACCACGACTGAGCTAGAGTTGAAGAGTTTTCAAGTGTCGCCCTCTTCTGGTCTGAACATGCGTTCTCTTTCACACATGCACAGTTCGGTCACTGGGACCGTATCCAGCTTTTAGGCTGAAGCCAAACCACAACCTGAACTGGTCAGTCACAGATCACATGCACACACACACTCAGTCACTTCTGAGAAACAATATAAACATAGGGTGTGGAACTTTCCCTCTCCTGTGATACAACACACATCTCAACACAGGAATCAACACATCAAAGATTCATCCAACAATTTGGTCAAATTATTTTACCTACATGGACACAAACTGGATATGTATTTGGTGTTTTAAGCTGTAAGTAAAAATATCTTTTAGAAGAGAAACTTTTTTTTCCCGGTTTTGCTGCCTGGAGGTTGGGGACCCGTGATTTAATGGGAGGAGCCAGCGTGTCACAAAACAACGACCGTGGACACCGGAAACGTACAAAGGTTACGTGGAGGAGTCCTCAACCAACCGTCAATATGTGATGAGTTTGGAGAATTTGTTGCTAAGTTGGAACCAGACAACATTAGTAAGCAGTGATTGACCCAAGTAGGTCAGAGTAATCTGTTTCTATGGCAACCACTCTAACAAATCAGGAGTGAGCTTGTTGAAAAGCCACACCCCTGCCACTTGAAAAGAGACTACACAAATTAGCCAATGAAACATTCTGAATGTTTGATATTGGGGCTAATGGGCACCGCCTACTTTTATTGAGACGTTTGATTCGTCAGTTTACGACTTCAATAACTTCCAATAAAGAAAGAAATGTGAAATAAAAATGAGGATTATCAAGAAGATGTAAAAAAAAGATATCAGATCAAGTATGATTATGTAATGACTCAGTAATATCTGTTTATTCCTCTATAGAAGTCGACAGACCCCCGCGTGACTCCATGTAGTCGGCCGTTTTTGCAGCAATATGAGGAGCGCCGCCCTGAGCGCCACTTTCAACTTTCAAGCCATCGCAGTATTAACCTCACTTTAATTCACATGACATTGAACTTTATTTAGAATAATTAAAAGTTGGATATTACTGACCTGTATAATGTTCCCGGCATGCTTTTTAAAAGTATCTTCACTGAAGAAAACATCCCAGATTTATGCTATCATGTAAACACCTTATGAACTTCCCCTCGTCCTACACGGGTAGTCTAAAAGTTTACAGAAGCCTCAAGGACTCAATCCGGGTTTGTAGTGAACATTCAGCTGCAATCATCATAACTGGAAGGGTAAGTGGTATATTCCAGGCAGCGTAGCATTAGCATGGCTAGCAACAGGGTTAGCTTGTTGACATTAGCTCGGCTAACGCGTCTGGTTATCATTTTTCTTTTCTCTTCTCTGGAGATAGAAGGTAGTTGAAAATAGATGGAATAAAGTCGGGACTCAATGGATTATCACTCTTTCTTCCCACAAAATAAATAAACATTTCAGGATCCACATTTTGATTGATACGTTAGCGCTTGCTAACGTGAACATGACACTGTTAGCCCCACAAATTGCACGTCATTAACTGTGGTTTTACACTAGCGTTAATCCGAAACTGTAATTATAGCATATAATGAAAGTGAGTAAGATTTGTATATACGGTACCGAACATGATATGACGTCATCGCTGCTCAAACAGAAACCGACTGTTTCTCATCTTCCAGTCTTGTTTTGTTCCTGGCTTCATTCACGGCGCTGATCCACTCAGCTCGCCTCACCGGATCTTTAGGAATGTGATGAAATGACGCACTGTGTTCCCCCGCTTGTTCACGTTTCTAGCTCAAGACGGTTGTGTGAAATTTTTACATTTGAAGATCTGAAGGTGATCTCCACACAGCAGAGTGCAGCTGAGCGCACATTTCTCCATCAGCTGAGTCAGAAACAGCTGAAAACCCCCCCAATAATGTTGAAGAAGATAATCAGGGAGAAGAATTATCATCCTCAGCAAGTGTTTATTTGATTTAGGAGGAGGCACGCGCTCCTGATTTTAAGTTACGGAGAGACACTCATCATCTATGTCACAAAGTACGCCGTCTCTGTCGCTGCTGTACAGTCTTTTGCTTCTTATAGCTCGTATTTTTCGGGCTATAAGTCGCTCCAGAGTATAAGTCGCAGAAGCCAAAAAATGCATGAAAAGTGAAATTAGGACAATTCATAAAACTGGATACTGTGATCAAACTAGTATGTTATTTCTATGTTCTAAGGTAATCAAATTTTTTGATTTAGTTTATTTGTATACAGCAAAACTTCTTTATAAAGCCAACAATAAATTACTACCATATCATATCCAGAAGCAATTTAAACAGAGGGATGAAGATTACCCACTGAGGGGACATGGTATTTTCAAACAACCAAAAACTCAAACAGTGTGAAAGAGTTAGTGTGTATCAGTGTGTGGGACAAAACTGTGGAATGGGATTGAAAAACAATATAAACAATGTACAAACATCACACTATTTACAATCAAAATGAAAGATAATCTGTTATCAAAGTACACAATGGAATAATAAAAAATGTAAATATTTTTTCTAAATGTGAAATGGTGACAGGGATTGGTCTAAATAAGCATTTGCTTCCGCCTATCTCCTTTTCAAACATGTATTTATTGAATTCAGTTTGTGACTTTTTTTTTTAGAGAATGTATTGTTATTTTTAATGTCTTTTTTGCTTTGTAATGTTTTTTTTTTTTTTACATGTTTAAAATAAATCTAAATCTATAATGGAAGAAGAAAACACATATATAAGTCGCTTCAGAGTATAAGTCACACTTTTAAGAGAAAAGACCAACATTTATGAACAAATTCAACAAGCCCAATGTAACCTTACATTTGACACCGAACATGTGATGTGAGTTAAATTTAAATTTAAACCTCAATATTTGGCCAAAAATGTGTTCCCAAACAAGATGCTTCTATTGCATGTGGAGAAGCTTTCATTTAGCCTCATCACTACACGATGACTGTATATCTCAATTAAAATACACGTAAGACACAGAATGTTGAGGCTATTTATATCTAAAAAAAATCACAAATAAGTCGCTCCTGAGTATAAGTTGCACCTCTGGCCAAACTATGAAAAAACCATGACTTATAGTCTGGAAAATACGGTAATTATAATCAAAACTATTTATATGAAGTAGTCCTCCAGTGTTCTTTAATAAATGTTAATAAGCAGGACCTGAGTGTTTTTTGATGAGTATGGATCGGTCACAGACATCTTTTGTTTTTTCCACGTCTTTTTGTACAATCTAGAGCGCAACAGTTATCAGCCTCCTTCACCGCGCCAGTCGGCCGATCCCATTCATGGGCCCGAATGCTGCCAAAATGAGGGGGACGACCCACATCCTCTCCTGGAGCTCTATGGGATTTTAGCTTTTTGGAGCCAGCAGTTACTTCCTGTTTAAAGATGTCAGTCCAGTTCTCACATACAGTCAATGTTAACATCTCAGCTTTCTTTACTGATAAACATTCCAATAGTTTGAAAGTGTTTCAGCACCCCAAAAGAGGAGAACTTGCTGTCCAGTCCGTCTCCTCTCATGGCGTTGCCGCCGGACTCTCTCCCTTCATCTGCCACACCCTCTCTCTTTATTTTTTGACTCCCCCGCCAGCACCTGCTTTACAGCACCCCTCTATTTGTCCAGTGAGGTCATCCCTCTGTTCTCCCTAATCCTGCGAGGTGCTCGTCTTTCTGCCTCCGCTTAATCCGCCCGTGGCCCCCAGCCCTGACCACACGCACACACCTGCACGGATGTCCACAGAATCGCAGTTATTCTTGTATTGTATGCTCACGCTCAGTTATTCCACAGCGAGCGGACACACGCAGTCATTCAACCACACACGACAGCCTCCACCTCCTGCTATAAAACTCCACTGACTGTGTTTGTCTGTTGTTCTCTGGGTCTGTCTGTCTCTGCTGGTTTCATTTCTCTGCTCAGGTATGTCCGCTCAACTGTTTCGTTTTTCTCACAGCTTGACATCAGAAATGAATACGACTCGTTTGTTATTGATTTAATGTGCTTTATCTGCACTGTTGCTCCCTTTATATCCAACTTATTCAACAAAAAAGGTTTCAAAAAGAGAAGTTCGAGTTTATTTAAAGCAAATGTGGATATAATAGATGGAAGCCCAAATGACCAGAGCTGGGAGTCGCTGTCAACATTCAGACATGATCATTTAAAACACTGACTTATTTTATCCACATCCAAACTGAACAAATGTGGAATTTATATTAGTAAACTGATCAATTTGATCTTAGAATGAACATAAACCAGATAACTGTCCTGTAAGACAAAAAACAAAAGGATCTGTTGAATGCAACATTTTTTGAATCAAAAATAGATGTTTTGATCAGTTTTAAAGCTTCGCTCTCCTCATGAAAATCTAACTCAAGGATGTCTAAACTTTTTGCAAAAGAGCCAGATTTGTTGAAGGAAAAATCTCCTGCGAGGCCTGTATTTATTAACCCTCAGAACACTTTTGGTATAAAAAAGTTACTCCATTACTATTCCTGTTTACTTTCAACTGATATAATATATACAAAAAAAATGTTTCTCATAAAAGATAGCTCAAACTGTGACAACATGTGATAAATTAGAGTAGTTTTCTTTTATTTCCAGCTGTAATTTATGTCATAAAATGGAAAATAAAAACATATGAAGACCTGTGACAGAAAAATACAACATATTGAAAATCTTGTAAATACTTTTGCTCAGGTGAAAATCACCTGGCAGTGGTTCTCTTGGGTTTAACCCCTAAAATATCAAATTAAAATAAATTATTGGAAATTTGATTGCAATGGGATACTTTTATTTCTTCTAATGGGACAGAAACACATCTAAACCAGGCCCGCGGGCCGGATCAGGCCCGCCTCCACATTTGGCCCGACCCCCCCCATCAGAAACACCGATCTTGCCCTCCTGTCAGTCACACCTTCCTGCAGTCGGAGAGTGGGAGAAGATATTTTATTGTTTTTAACAGTGATTCACTTTTTCTTATTTCTGCATTATTTTTTTTCTTCTGCATGTTTTTTGAACGCTCTTCAGATAATAAAATCTTCAGCTCTTTTGATGCTAGCTTTTTCTACTGTTTTCACAGTTACTAAGGATTTCTAGGCTAGTTTGGAGTTTAGCTAATATTTCAGCTACATGCTAGCTGTTTTGGCTAATTTGTAATTTTTTTCAGCTTTTCAGGCTAATTTGGCATTTTGCTAATATTTTGGCTAGACATCCGCATCAGCATTTTCAGCTATCAGCTTCAGCATTTTTAGCTATCAATTTCAGCATCTTCAGCCGCCACATTCAGCTTACAGCATTCACACTAACATTATTGCAGGTAATGCTATATATCTAGTTTTTAAAATGTTTTAGTATTGTTTTTCTTTATGAAGATTACAGAAATGAATTATGTAAAATGTGGCTATGTGTATCTTTCTGGAAAACCGTAAATGTTATCTTTTAGGCTGTGATAACTGCTTTTCTTCTGTTAGCCTACAAACCAAATCAAATAAGAAAACAGTTCTATGGCTTTCATAAAAAAAAAACCCTGACCCCCTGATCTAAACGCATTTTTACATTGAATTCTATAGTTGCAGACTAGAAATAAAACAAAAAAAACTGCTTCCTTGAAAAAATAAAACACATTTAGTCAACATTAAATCTGGGTTGGTATGAAGTTACATGTTATTCACTATTAAATCCACACTGTAAACGTCTACATTTAAATCGTCTGAACAAGAAAATCTCACAAATAGTTATCTTCTTCAGGAAGGGTTTGATCACACAAACAAAATAATCTGTTTTTGTCATTTGGTCTTCTAGTTTAAGTAGCCACAGGTGGTGGCAACAGGTTTGTAATAACTTTTGACTTAATTTAGCAAATCACAATGAAGAAGCTGTAGCTCCTGGTTATTCCCGGAGACAGCATATTATTGGTTTGATGACTGAAGCCTGCAGGCGAACAAGGGTCACATTCGGCCCACGGGCCGGACTTTGGACATGATCTACTTATAATTCCAGCCGAGTCTGTCAGCTCTAAAGGTGCGTTCACACTGAACGTGATTCGCTCGTCGGAGGCAGACAGTTTCAATTTTAAGTGAATGGTCCTGACTCAAACTGAGGCGATCTGCAGTTCTGCTGCACGGCGGTATGGCGCTAGCTCAGTTTGAGCAGCGGATTTGCAGCGCAGCAGCTTAAGAGGTGTCAGTGTTAACAAAATGTGTTTTGTTAGCACAAATAACTGATTTTTTTTTTTTTTTTACCAACTTTATTTGATTTATTTATTTTCACACATAAAAAGCTCATACAAGCAAAATAAAAACACAGTGATGTGATGGTGTGTTACAGAAACAAATCTGGGTTTATTCAAGATGGTAACAAAATACAATAAACAAAAAGAGAACTAAATTTAACAACTCTACACTGTAAAAAGTGAAACATTGGACCAATTAACAAAAGTTCTGTAATGATATTTATTTAGTTTTTTATTTAGTTTTCATCAAATTACAGTTTTTGGTTTGTGGTTTTCTCAACTCAGAAACTTAAGTTGATAAAAGCTAATATTTTCAAAAGTACAGAACTGTTATTGACTGATCCAATGATTCACTTTTTACAGTTTAACATAACAATTCCAAATCAAATTAATTTAATGAACATTTTAATTGGTAAACATATATTCTTCTTTTTTTTTTTATAAAATCAAACTCCAGTTTTATACCTTGAGCTCAAAATAGTTTTTTCAAATGTGACACAAGTGTATTTTATTTTTGTTTGTTTTCAATTTTCTAATCAATGCATCTCATTGTTTCTGTAATGAGTTTGAAATAATTGTGTGTTTTGTCCTGTATTTTTCAATCAATGCTTGAAATAAACCAATCAATCAATTAATCAATCAATCAATCAATCAATCAATCAAAATCTATCAAGAACTTTACTCATTTAATAATTAGTTGCTACGGTAACAGAAAGAAAACTTAACTTATAGTTGGAAAGTTTTCTTGATTTTTTTTTTCAGTTTACTTCAAACAAAAATAAAAAATCTGGGAATGCAAGCAAAATATGTGTGTTACTAGATATGAAAGAAGTTATTGTTCACTTTTCATAACCCTGGAAATCCAAAAAGTGGAAATTGTGTGGGATTCTTCCTCCTGCCACACTGACTGACTCGTTATTGTTGAAGAACTCTCTGACAGACAGTTGTTGTTCTGTTGTGTGAGCTCACAAAAGGAGGGTGTGGAGGGCCTTTAAATTTAGCATCACGTCTGCTCCCCTACATTCCTCATATATACCATGGGAGCACAATAAAGATCCATCAGTCCTTCCTTTCATCGGGCCGGTGGGATTAGCCACAGGAACACCCGCGTTCCCCACAGGCTCCGCCTACCTCTCATGTACATTTGGCTGCACAATCCTCCAGAAATGTCACATTTTTCCTCAATAATTCTTCTGCAAATTTTGGAATTGAATATTTTTTTCTGACTGATTGAGATCTTTGTTCTCTGTGAGGATATTTTGTTTATCACACACAAAATCTAATGTTGGATTACGTTTACTGATTCTGTTCAATGTAGTGTTATTGCAGCTAAATCGTTTTTTTTTCTTTTTTTCTAATGGCTGTCACCGACTCTTTCCTCCCTCCTCTTAAACCCAATAAAAGCAAACAGAAGCCTCCTGCCATTACCTCTAATGATGAAGGCTTACTGTTGCGTACACTCTTCTACCCTCCCAGCCCGCACGCTCATTGTCCTTGACCACTAAAGCCTGTTGCCCTCTGGAATATGACTCTCACAGCAAATCCTCTGATTTTTTCACCACCACCCCCTCCCCCCATTCCTGACTGGGGCAATGAAATGTTCACCTCTTACTCATCCCTCAGCCGCGTTCCACTTGATCCCCAATTCTCCTCCTTGATCCCTTTATTCATAGATCCTGAGGAACAATGGGGGAAGTTTCCTCCTTTCTGTTCTGTCTTGCAAGTGAACGTTGATGCGAATGGTCTACAGATGGAACTGGAGAATACAGGGGGACAAACATCACATGTTTAAAGTGGAAAAAAGATGAGAAAAAGCAAATAAAAAAGACACAACTGAAGGCTGCGAATGTCTATGTGGAGAAGTCAGGTTAGAAGAACATTTCAGGGCTTTTAACAGTGAAACATCAGATCAATTAACAAACATTCTGTAATTTGTTACATTTAAAATGGTTAGTTTTCATTAACTGAAAAATTAATTTGATACAAGCTAATATTTTTAAGCGGAACAAATGACAGAATGTTTATTAATTGATCTGATGTTTCACTTCTTACAGTATGTTGTAACTATGCTATTATAGCTACAATACAATAAAAGTGTTAAATGAAAACATTCAGTCATCTTCTTGGCCAATTTGTCGCCGGCGCTACTGATGGGCAAAGGCAGAGGACAGGTTGCCAGTCTGTTGCAGGGCCTCAATCACACACTCATTCACTCTCACTTCCACACCCACGGACCAATTAACCTATGAGGCATGTTTTTGGATGGTGGGAGGAAGCCAGAGTCCCTTGTAAAAACCCACGCATGCACGAGGAGAACAAACACAGAAAGTTGGTGTTTCAGAAACCCCAGCTGGGATTTGGACTGGGGCCTTCTAGAGCGCTAACCACTGCGCCACCGTGCAGCCTCAATCAACTCTAACTGTTTTAAATTTTCATAATAGTTTCTTGGTTTTTCTACTTTATTTTGGTGAGATCACATCCTTGCCCTGATTATTTAAACCATGTGTCAAAGTCAAGGCCCGGGGGCCGGATCCGGCCCTCCAGATCGTTTTATTTTATGATTAATGGTACGATGTTATCTTGCGCTTATTTTTAACTTGAATAATTTTGACAAAATATGTTTTTATGGAGAGTAAGATATTGAAAATTATTAAAGGTATAAGTTGATTTATTCTGGAATAATATTCCTTTATTATTCATAATTATGTTAAAAAGTTACAGTTTTAAAAATTGTCATTCTGTTAGCTTTTTGGACCATTGTGGCATTTATTAAGATTTTTTTAGGCTATTTTGGAGTTCAGCCTCAAATTCAGCTACATGCTAGCTGTTTTGGCTAACCTAAGTTTTTTTGTTTGTTTGTTTGTTTTTAGGCTAATTCGGCATTTAGCTAATATTTTTATCTGGCTATCAGCTTCAGTGATTTCAGCATTTTTATCTATCAGTTTCAGCATCTTCAGCTATCAGCACTTTAGCATCTTCAGCGACCAAATTCCGCTTACAGCATTCACACCAGCATTATCAAAGATAATATCTAGTTCATAATAATGTTAAAAATATACAGTTTTAAAGTTTAAATTTGTAGTTTTAGAGTGTTCAATAAATATTTATCCTGTTCAGCCCGTGACCAAAGGTGTGTTTTGGATTTTGGCTCCTTGTCCGATTAAGTTTGACACCTCTGCTTAAAACCATAATTTATGATCTTCCTCAAAGAAATAGGAGCTGAAGTTCCAGAATAAGTCTTAAAAGCTGCCTTGTCTGTTTTTTCTTCCGGCATGGAGAGGAAGCGTGTGGCAGCTTAACACCCGAGCTCCTTCAGCGGTCTATATACCCCTGACAAAAATAACGAAACTAACTAAATGTACACTTTCAAGTAACATGTCAGGGGATAACATGAGAAAGACAAGAGGAAATCAACAAGAAAAAACGGTGGGAAAAGATTCATCTTCGAAAGAAGAAGCAGAGGCTACGAAGCTAACAACGCACGACAACATGGAGGCCATACAAGCCAACATTATAGCCGAACTAAAAGAAGTCCAAGCCGACGTGAAGAGAGAATTTACCGACAAAATTGGTCTCCTGAAGACAGAGATGAGTGAATTCAGAGGGGAAATGGGTCAACGTTTTAAAGATATTATTGGAGACCTTAAAGGAATTACTAACAGGGTTGAAGAAGCTGAACAGCGAGTGGCGGAAATAGAGGAATTTAGCATGGACGTAAAGGACGCTTTGGATCACTCTTTAAGGATCCAAGAGGACCTTCAAGCGCGTGTGACGGACCTCGAAGCGCGTTCGCGCAGAAACAATATCCGAATTCATGGAGTTCCTGAAGGTGCCGAGGGAAACGATATCCAGAAATTTGTGGACAATCTTATAAAGTCCAAGCTGTCCTTAAACGAATGCGCGCTCAACATCCAGCGCTGTCACCGCTCACTCGGCCCAACCACCGCCGAACGCTAACCCCAGATCCGTCGTGATCTGTTTCCTGGAATATAAGATGAAAGAAAAGGTGTTGCGAACGGCTTGGGAGAAAAGAGAGATCCGACTTGGAGAACGGCGCGTTTTTTTCGACCAAGACTACCCAAGCGGTATCCTGGCGAAGCGGAAAGAATTCAACCAAGTAAGAAAGATGTTGAAAGAAAAGGGGCTCCGCTTCCAAACAATCTACCCTGCCAGACTCCGGGTGTTTTATAATAACGGCACGAGAGTTTACAACACCCCGCAAGAGGCGCTGAGCGATATGAAGAAACGGGATGGGATTGACGCGGACACGGAGGGAGCGCCACCCCACCAAGCTAAGCCAAGCCGGGAAGGAGCACCTGCGCGCGGAGCCATGGCCGGACCGGAGGAACCCCGCGGGCAGCAAGAGCACGGCGCCGCATTGGGAAAGAGAGTTGCGATCAAAATACATCCGTGAAAAGCTTCAAGGTTTCAGAAGGAGGGAAAACGCCGCCGAATGATCTTTCAGCTTCGAAAGATATATATCCTCTTAAACTTTATTGGAATACACACGACCGCTTTCCTGGAGCTTTCCACACTCTGACCTCCCACACGCTGCTATGGTGGATAGGAGATGGAGATGCCGTGCAGCACAGAGAGGGGTCCCTGGTGCCTCAGGCCCCCACCCCTCCCAACTCTAAAGGTGAATTCACACCTAAGACTTGGAAGTCAAATGTCTTTTTCTGTTTATATGTGTTATTATTGTTTTTGGCAGACCAATTTTTGTTTGTTAGAGCATTTAAACGGCTATGAGCACGTACAATTTTACAGAAATGGAAGTTAAGCAAAAATATAAAATGATCACCCATAATGTAAATGGTTTGAATAACCCTATTAAAAGAAGTAAAGCGATTGCTAAAGTAAAACGAGAAAAACTGGATATCATCTTCTGGCAGGAAACACACCTGTCAGGGGCAGAACATGAAAAATTACGAAATAAGGGGTTTAAGAATCTTTATTACTCTTCATACTCAAAGGGAAATTCCAGAGGAGTCGCGATTTTGATTTCAAATAAAATAAATTTCCAATTTTCATCACAAATAAAAGACAAAGAAGGATGTTACGTACTGGTAAAAGGTTTCATAGATCATAAAGAAATTACACTGCTAAACGTATACCGACCGCCTGGTAGAGAGAAACATTTTATTAGTAAAGTCTTCGATCTTATCGCAACAGAATCATCAGGTGTTCTCATTTGTGGGGGAGACTGGAATATACATTTGAACTCTTCTTTGGATAGTTCAAGTAAATTTAAAAGTCAGAAACAGTCAGAAGCAATACACGTTAGAAAATTACTTAAGGAAATGGGATTGATAGATGTATGGAGAGACCTTCATCCATCAGAGAAAAAATACACCTTTTTCTCCCATCCACATAAAACATACTCCAGACTAGATTATTTTTTTATCTCATATGCAGAAAGACACAGAATTGAGACCTGTGATATAGGTGTGAGAGACATTTCTGACCATGCAGGAGTGTATCTAACATTTCATTAGACTGTGAACGCAGAGAAACATTATGGAGGCTCAATACGGGCCTTTTGAATGATGAAAATTTTCGGATTTCGTAGAAAAAGAATTTAAAAGAATTTATTTGGTGCAATGAAAGCGATGATATTTCACCTAGTATATTGTGGGACACAGCAAAGGCTGTTCTTAGAGGTAAATTAATAACTTGGACAGTACACAAGAAAGGGAACGAGAACGCATTATTAAGGATCTGAATAATAACTTAAAAGTCTTGGAAGAAAGACATTTGGAGACCAATGACCCAAGTTAACTATTAAAAATTAAAGAAATGCAACAAGAGTTGAATAAAACACAGGAATATCAAATTGAAAAGAGATTAAAATTTATTAAACAAACTTATTATGAAAACGGCTCAAAGTCTAAAAAATTTCTCGCCTGGAAGATACGAAAGCAGCAAATGGATACATTTATACAGAAAATAACAAACCCAATCGATAAAAAAACTTATCATAATCTGAAAGACATAAAGACATCCTTTGAAATATACTATTCTCAGCTCTACAAACAGTCACAAGTAATGGATGAATCAGCCGTGAAAGATTTTCTTTCTCCTTAGACCTACCATCAATAGACACAGAACAAAATAAAACATTAACTCAGTGTATTACCGAGGAGGAAATTCACAACGCAATTTCAAAATTAAAAACAAATAAAATGGCAGGTGAGGATGGCTACCCAGCAGAGTGGTACAAAAGTTATCGAAACTTACTAATGCCACAACTTAAAAAATGTTTTAATTATGTCCTTTCTGCTGGGGACATACCCCCGTCATGGAGACGAGCCGTGATCTCAGTCATTCCCAAACAGGGCAAAGATAAAACAATATGCAGTTCCTATAGACCAATATCGGTTTGAATATTGACTATAGATTATTTGCAACTATAATGTCTAAAAGGCTTGAACATATTATCCCAGAATTAACCGATACGGACCAAACCGGATTCATTTACAATAGACAAACCTATGATAACATGAAACGTGCTCTCCATGTCATGGATAGGATGAAAAGTATAGAGTCAGTAGCAGTCAGTCTCGACGCAGAAAAGGCGTTTGACTCAGTTGGCTGGAATTACCTTTATCTAGTTTTAAAAAAATTTGGTTTTGACCAGCAAATTGTAAATTGTTTAAAGTCCTTGTATAAACTACCATCTGCCAGAAAAAAATTAACGGTGATTTATCAGATACAGTAATATTGGAAAGGGTTGTCGTCAAGGTGTCCTCTTAGCCCAACCCTTTTTACACTCTTTATTGAACCACTGGCGCAGGCTATTAGAGAACACAAAAACATTTTTGGCATCACCATAGGGGATACAATGTTTAAAATAGGACTATACGCAGATGACATTCTTCTGACTCTGTCTAACCCTGATGTCAGTCTCCCCAACCTTCTAACATTACTCCGAGTATTCGGTATATATTCTGGATATAAATTGAATCTTCAAAAAAACAAATTATCTCCTTTAACTATCAACCAAAAGGAAATCCAAGAAATGTCACAGTTTAACTGGAGAAATAGCACTATTAAATATTTAGGTATTCATATTCCAAAAGATCTTAAAAAATTATTTGAATTAAATTATAACACATTGACGTCACAGATTAAAGTCGACATACAACGCTGGTCCTTAGTGCCAACGAGTCTCTATAATCGGATAGATATAATAAAAATGAATCTGCTGCCAAGACTCCTACGTGTTTCAGGCCTTGCCTTTACATATACCACAAAAGCAGTTTAACGATTGGAATAAAATGATATCAAAATTCATCTGGGGAAAACTAAAACCAAGAATAAGGTTTCAAACCTTACAAATTAGAAAAGAAGAAGGCGGATTAAACATACCGTGTCTTGAGAACTATCATAAAGCTGCACAGCTAAGATGGCTGATCGGCTGGTGCGACCCAAGCAACAAATCCAAATGGAAAGCAATGGACCAATCCTTCTTTAAAATACCTCTTCAATCACTATTGGGGGATCACTCCCTCATTAGAAAACATTTAAAAACAAAAAGGTTACCCACCTGGATTACGGTTCCATTAGAAACTTGGCTAAAAGTACTTAAAAATAAAAACATCGAGAGGAGTATAAGAATCTTGAAATGGCCAACCTACGACTCAGAGTTTGCACCAGCAAACATAGGAGCCGGTTTTAAACAATGGATCAATAAGGGTATTACAAGTTACTGGAACATTTCTGAAAGAAATGAATTAAAGAGTTATCAACAGCTACAAAGATTATATGACTTGAGAAAACAAGATTTTTTAGATATCTTCAGTTGAGGCAACATTTTAATAGACACATTAAACTTCCTACCGAGGAATTGGAAAAAAACGGCTTTCTCAGAATATTAATCGACTCAAGTAAAGGTAAAACCATTAAAAAACAAATATCTAAACTGTACTCAAACTTACAATCAATTAGAAACATTTCTACTTTGTACATTAAGGTCAGATGGGAAAAAGAAGCGGAAGTGTTAATTTCGGATGAGGATTGGTTTAACATTTGTAAAAATGCAATGATTACCTCTTGTTCAATGTTTTGGAGAGAATTCATGTGGAAAAACAATGTACGTTTTTTTATTACACCTAACACACAGAATAAGTATGCTAAACCACAAGGTGTTCTCTCAATTTGGCGGAATGTGACCACTGATGCCAGTCATTTCATATTTCTGGAGCTGTGAGAAGATCAAACCTTTTTGGTTGGAAATACGAAAAAATTAAGAACATCAACTGGACTGGATTTTTACCAACAGACTTTACTGGAATAATACCTGAGCAATCTGCCTCAAAATTTACACAAATCACAGAAATATCTTACACTAATAATGCTAGCGGGAGCAAAGAAAGCTATTACCCGCAAATGGAAATGCAAGGACCCGCCAACACAGCTGGAATGGACATCCCATCAGAGACATTCAGGACATGGAGAGAGTGACCTTCTCTTTAAGAACAGCAACAAAAAAATATACAGAACTTTGGAAACATTGGATCTTAAATATGGACCAAGGTAATTAGAAAAGCTGTCATATCAAGGTCAACAGCTATCCAATAATTGTTAAGCTTAGTAAACAATTAATTTTTGTCTCTAGCCAACATGAAGAACCTCACATAAAAATATGTACCTTTTTTTTTTTTTTTTTTTTTTTTTTCTTCCCTAGATCTGTTTGCTCTAAATGTTTGTGTTTACTGTCTGCCTGTTTATTTGTCCTGATAAGAAAAAAAAAAAACTTAATAAAAATTGAGTATAAAAAAAAAAAAAAGCTGCCTTGTCTGATATCGATCATTTTTGTTGCATTGGGGATGTTAGTTTGGGGTGTGAGGGGCTGTAAGCTACCTGGAGAGAGTGTAAGGAGATGGGTGACGGGAAGTGTGGGCGGACTTACTCTGCACTAACAGTACAACTCAGAGGTGAACTTCTGGTAAACTCCTGCAGATTTTTGATTTCGGCTAAAAACAGCATATTAAAAAAACATAATTAAAAACCACTGGGATTGATTTAAAAATGTAAAATACGTAAAAATATTTTGAGGTGGGGATTTAAAAACTAACAGTTCTTCTTAAAATTAAATCGGAGTGAATCCAATCTCTTAGTAGAATTCAAAATAAACTTATATACACTGAAAAGGAACCGCCGTTTCAAAGGTCCAATCTGAACTCTTACTGTCTCCCCTCCTCTTCATTTAGCCCTAAAACACAGACTTATGGAAAGATGGTTTCTCAGAATTCATCCGTCAGTGATGTCATCAATAGTTGCCGCTCAGCTAGCGTTAGCACAGAGCTTCCAGCACTCTAATATACATAACAACAGTGGTTGTATCCCTTTAAAAAGGTCATGCTACAACATAAAGTCATTCCTTACTTATTTTAGTGTAAGTCTGTGGTTCAGAGCGCATCCACCTGAAGAAAAGCGCTTCTCAGCCTCGCGGAGGAGGGAAAATGTTTGGATTGGGCCTAAATGTGAAACTGTTAAAATGTTAAATTCAATAAAGATTCTTAATGACTGTGCTTAAATAAAATAAAAACTCTAAGCTTTCTTTCTTAAAAGAAAAAGTTATTTAAATACTAGAACAAGTCCCACATGTCAATCTAGGACTTTGTGTCAATGTTTAATACAGAAACACTTTACTGTTTCCAAGATAATCAGTTCTTTTGAAAACCACGTCATCTAAATCAGAGGAAAATCTGCAGTCAGAATGAGCCAAGTCAAAGGTGGAGGAGATAAAGGGGGGAACTAGAAAGTGAGAGAAACCCAATCTTCTCTGATGCGGCCCCCCCGGACACATTCACACCTGTTGGCACCCCATCCATCTCTTGCCGTCCCCCGCCAGGAGGGTGTCAGCAGAACACGCTGACGGCAGACGTGTGTTTGTGTCAGAACAATGACAGCTCAGGAGGACAGAGCAGAACTGAGAGGGTCTGTGTGCGAAATCCCAGGACAAAAGCAAGAAGGAGAGAGGGGGGGACTCACTCCTGGTTCACAGAGGTTGAATTCTCAGTTTATTATTCTAGATTTATTTAAGATTAGGACTTCCAAAACCCTAGACCTTTCCTTACTGGTAAACCTTTACCAGTAAGAGCCGTTTGGGTTCGTTTTCTACTGCTCAAAACCTTGAAGGAGACGCATAGTCTTACTTTAGCCTTTAGGAAATTTGGATTTGCATTCCTGACCTTTTTTTTTTTACTAATAAATATGAATTATGTCTATTTTTTGGCACAAACAACAGCAAAAATATGAAAAGAATCTAGCTAGCATCTCTCATAATGTGATTTTTTTTTTTTACGTTAGACAAAAGCTCAAAAATCTTATAATCAAAACAAAATATATTCCAAACAGAATCATCTCAGAGCAGCTCTGAACAACCAGTAACCAATGTTGTTCAGCATAAGACAATATGTGCTTTTAACTCATAAAAGATCAAACTTTTACCAAAGTTTTGCGTATAAAATCTGTTCATTCTGGAGGTAGAGTTGAACAAACAGAGTTTATCATCTATGTGAACCTCAGACATCAATTTATACATTTAACTAATCTAAATCAAATAAATGCCAAATAAGTAATTGTTACATTAAAAAATTACTATTTTACTTTTTTTATTTTTGTTCTTCTTTCCCTCTTTGTCCTCAGCAGTCTTACACTTCTGGGTTTTATTTATTTTAGTTAGTTGTTAGACCTTGGTAGTCTTAGTTTGCGGGCTTGTTTATTTTCTTTCTTTAGGTAGTTTTGGTTAAGCAGAGATTCACTATGGAGAGATCAAAAAGTCACATGTGGCTCTGGAGCCGCAGGTTCCAGATGCCTGTTATAAACTAAAAGTACTCACTTTTAAAAGTGAATTAAAAGTGAATGAGTCAGAAGATATTAATCCTAGCATGAAAAAGGAACAAAAATAATCAGGAAAACAGTTTATCGTTGTTTATGCAGAGATCAAACAGATAGAGACTTTATGTGTCACACATATAACAGAATGTAAAAGTGCTCTGAGGTCACTACATCCTTCAATATTATAAGTTAAAAAATGAAAACAAATTAAATAAAAGAAAATATTTGGCAACTAAACAAAATTTAAAAATATCTAATTTTTTTTTTTTAACATTTGGTCATAAAAACAAACAAAAAAATTACAACTGTGTCTCAGAGGCAGAGCGTTCGACCTCTGATTACAAGATAGGTTCAGTTCCCGCCCTTGTGTCAAAGTGTCCTTGGACAAGATACGGACCCCACCCTGGTTGTAGGATGGCAACAGTGCTATCTGGTGCCTATGGGTGAATGGGACTGTGACTGTAGAGAACCTTGAGCTTTCTAAGAAGATAGAAAAACGTTATACTAGTATACACAATTTACCATAACTAAATAAATGACAAATTAAAAGTGCATCGTATAATTATCAAAAGACAATAAATTACAACCAATTAAATCAAAACTACCAAAAGCTGCATCAGTCGTTATGGTCAATAACTTAAATTTAGAAAAGAGTGTTAAAATTGTGAAAACAAGTCATCTTTTCTGCATTATAAATCAGACTAAAAAGCCCTATTGATGTTTTTAAAATGTCAAAACCATTATAATTTGTCTCCTGATGTTGAAGCAATTTTAAGAGCTGAACGAAACTGTTTGTTTGGGTGTTTTTGTGAAGAGGTCTGTGCTAATGCAGCTAGCGTGTGGCAGTGACAGACTGTCATTTTAACATGTTAGGTTGGGAGTTATTGTTGGCACAGCACTGTTTGTTCTAGCGGTATCAGTCTATTTTTTTCACATGTTGCAAGAAGGTTGGCAGTTACGGATATTGTGAATACGCTAACACTTTTAACATGGCTAACAAGTTCTAAAGTTATTGTGAACACAGTTCGTAAGCAACTTTAACTGGGAAGAAAAGATCTTCTGCAGCTCTAGGTCTCATCCCCGTCGTGGAAAGCTAGCGGTAACATTAGCATAAATTAGAAGTCTAACTAACATACAGACTTTGTTCTGACTCTAATGCGCCTTATATTTGACATAAGGTTGAAAATAGCCCATTCATTGATGGTGAGCCTTTGAATTTGATGTGCCCTATGGTGCAGAAAATACAGTAATGATAATATACATGCAAAAATAAATAGGAAACGCAGAAATGTGCATCTTAGCTGCACCTATTACTTGTGGCCAACATGAATTTCTATCAGCTTTTGTGCTTGATCGCACTTAAAACATGTGAGAATAACTTCTAGCAAAATAGAACCTGTTAGAATAATATCAGCTCAAATGAAAGGTCAGTATGTCAAATAGAACCTCACATATTGAAGGATTATTCCAATTTAAATTTAGATTTGTGAACGATCTAAGACAGAAAATGAAAATAAAGTTCAGCAGGACATTCATAAAACAAATATTGTACATTTTTCTGTAGAAATTGGTGAGGTTACCTTTTATTATTTATGTAAAATTGTGTCAAACAGCATTCAGCTGTCAGCTTTACCAAAGTCACTATTCGCATTTTCGGCCCTGTCACCATTTTGTCTCATGTCCTCGTAAAAAGGGTTTATAGCGTACAAAAATAAAATAAAATCTCAAGACAGCAATGCAGCAACTATATGAAAAGTTTATTTGCGATTGAAACCTAACTGTGAAAAAAGATAAATGCCTGATTTAACAGTTTAATGAGGAAGGCTTGTTTTGGGGGTCGCACCACACCAGCAGCTGTCCCCACTGGACCCCCACAGAACAACAAGCCGGGGGCCACTCTGCATCTATAAGTGTCCTGACCACCCAGACCTGGAGGTTTCCATGACAACGATCCCGTTTAATGGATAGTGCTAATGGAATGAAAATTAGAATAAATTGGTCACTCTGTCCTTCATTTTTAAAGTGTAATTCATTTATTTTGCCTTAGTATTTCCTGCTCCTGTTTAGTGAACGAACACATCTCACCCCCCCCTTCCTTTAATGTACCAGTAAAATACATCAACATAACACAAAAAAACTAAAAATATATAAAAATACAACTTCCAAACATTTCAGCTTTTCCGATTTGTGCATTTTAACAACTTGTGGTCGGACGTCTATCAGCCACGTTACGTCAACCCGCCATGTCTCATCTATCTGCCATGCCAGTCCGCCATGACACCTGCAGCTGGATACTCTTGTAGAAATGTGGGGAAAAGATGCAAAAAATCAAAATAAAAAAAAACCTTCCAAAACCCCCAAAATAAGTATATAGATCATAATCATCCACCTTCTTCTTACGCTTCTGGGGACAAAATGGGAGCGTTACGAAATAATTCAATGATGCCAGAGAGAGTGGATACAAATGCTAATTGACCGTTATTTATAGCATCATCCTAAATGCATTAGCTGGTAGCTCCTCCCACATGCAGCCGCGGCGTCTAGCTCAGGAAGACTTTTTGACAGCAAATTTGTTGCGCAATGAAAGAGGGGCGGGGCACACAAATTTGTTGAGTGAGTTCGGTGTGAATGCACCATGACACTTTGCCGTATCCTGGCTGGTTTTTACTCTGTAAGAGACAGTTCTCTTAGAAATAAGTCAAAAGTCTTACATCATTGGCAGATTTTCTTTAGATAAGCATTCAAATCTGTCATTGGTGTACCAAAATAGTCTTTGTAAGAGTTTTGTTATGAAAAAAAGAAACGTTTGGGTGTATTAAAAACATTCTTATAGGATTATTTTCTTGCAAGGAAGAAAATAAGACAATTTTTAAAACAATTTAACATTATTTTAGATGAATATTTACTTATATTTGTTTAATAGAAAGTATTTGCAAATGTTATTTCCAAAAGTTTTTCTTGATTTGATAACACCTCCTTTTTGATTTTTGCTCTTGATGTTTCTCCTTTTTTCCCTGCAGCCATGTCGGACGCAGAAGAGGAATACGAGTAAGTGAACTGAGATTTGTGACAGCGTCTCTGGTTTTCTTCAGGCTTCCATCTGAGAAATGGGATGTAACTTTCTTTTTTTTGTTTTCTCTCTTCAGGGAACAGACTGAAGGTCGGTTTGTGGGTTTTCCACGGACAAACAGGAATGAAAGAACTTCCATCTCACTCCGCTGTGGATTTTCTTCCAGAAGTTGAGGTAGAGGAGGCTGAACCGGAGCCACAGGAGGAGCCGGAGCAGGCTGAGGAAGAGGAAGAGGAAGAAGGTAGGCTCAGATCTGAAGGATTTTTTCTATTTATAGTCAAGCATCTGTCAGACATCTTGAAGTTGTTCCCTTTTAACACGGTGAGTTTTTGATCAACTTAATTTGGAATCATTTCTCCTTCTCTCTCCTCTGGACCTCTAGAGCAGACAGAATACCAAGGTGAGATGAAATCCCATCATGCATCTCTATCACTTAATCATCATGTCTGAGTATAGATACACGTGAATCTGATTTGGTTTCTGAAATCAGATTTTAAAAACGTGTTTTTTCACTCCACACTTTTGCATTTCTTGATCTTCATTTGGCTTTCTCTGTTTGCATCTCTCTCTTTTAATAACATCTGTGTCTTGTCACGTGACATTTTGTCATCATTTGTGTATCTTTCACTGCACCTCTGTGCTCCGGCCCCGCAGATCAAGATGCTCAGGAAGAAGGTGAGGCAAGAAACTGAGCATCCATCCATCCATCATCCATCCGTCCGTCCATCTATTCATCATCCATCCATCCATCCATCCATCCATCCAAATCTAGTTTACACAGTGATCATGTCCTTCAAGCTGTAATTATAGAGTAAGACCCTTCTGCACTTATAAGACACATTTTGTACTTCAATAGGAGAGCCGTGAAAACTCAAAATTTACCAAAATATGTTTGATGATTTTATTTCAAGTCCAATCATTGAATTTATCAATATATAAAACTAACAACTTTGGTAAGATTCAGAGTTTCTGGTGAAAAGAAGCATTTGTGCTTTTTTTTATCAATGGCGTTTTCACTAGTATTTGATTTATGAAATAAGAATTTCAGTTTATTCCTTTTTCCAATTATACAATATTTGATTAAAAATTTGATGATCAAATTAAGTCAAAGGTGATTACAGGTGGATTCAAACAAAGACGGAATTCTGATTATCATGTGCAAAAAGATGCAGAAATGACCTCATTTATTGACATGAGTAACACACTTAAGGCTAATTTTGGATGTTTTTCTCTACAGAGGAGGAGCGCCCTAAACCTAAGTATGTCCCACCCCGTTCAGAACAAAGGGTCTTTCAATTTTTTTTCTTCCTAAAGTTTTGTTTTTGCACAGGCCCATGGTGCCCCAACTTGCACCTCCAAAGATTCCTGAGGGGGAGAGGGTGGATTTTGATGTAAGTCCAAATCTAATCCAATCAAGCATGATGCGCTTCATAATTTTACCATCTGCTTTGTTATTTTTCATCTTCAACTGTGGAAAGTTAAAAGAAATAAAAGTGAACCACTGGTGGTCATAAACGGCTGGTTCCACCGTGTGCTGCAGGTTTTTTTAGCACAAGAACAGAAATTACTTCACACTGTGCTAAGCTTTGTGTGCTGTTAAAGTGTGATGTGGGTTATTGTCAAAGAACGTCTGGGGCAGCTGGGAAATGTAGGGCCATCGGTGACCAGAAGAGGGAGACATATCTCAAACACTGGTAGAGTGTGTATTAGGAATTTGAACGTCTGCTATCTGATTGGATGTTTTTAGTCTGGATAAAGACAAAACTGTACAAAGCAATGAAATATCAGCTGCTTGTTCGGATTTTTCTGGGATGTTGTGTGGAAAATCTCCCATTGTAGTTAGATCTGGAGAAAACTGAGAAACTGAAAAAGAAGGGTCCCTAAAAAAAGGTAAATCTGTATCAGAACCACTCACAGATCTGGGAGTGAGGCCTCTATTACATCCTTTTGCAGTTTCTGTGAAACTGTTCTGCACACATGAGTTGATTTCTCACTTCACGCTCACATGCTGTTTGGAGAAGTACGTGGAGAGAAGACATCTGTCTTTTCTTTTTTTGTGACAGGACATCCACCGGAAGCGCATGGAGAAGGACATGCTGGAGCTCCACACTCTGATCGATGCACATTTTGAGCAGAGAAAGAAGGACGAGGAGGAGCTTATTTACCTCAAGGAGCGAATTGTGAGTCTTTTTTATTTAAGAAACCTCAACCTCCCGTGACAGTCGGGTGCTGAAATATAAATAATTAATATTTTGAGCAGGAACGGCGCCGATCTGAGAGAGCTGAGATCCAGAGGGTTAGAGCTGAGAAGGAAAAGGACAGACAGCACAGGATCGCGGTAACAAAAACCTTCACAATTTTACGCTGCTTTCATTTATTTCTGTTCTTAATTTGCCTCATTTCTTTGTGAAGCACTTTGGCTTGCTATAAGCAGACGTAAAGTGCTATATAAATAAAGTTAATTCATTCATTCATTCATCATCAATATCTGCTCTCCACATGACAGGAGGAGCGTCAGAGGAAGGAGGAGGAGGAGGCCAAGAAGAAGGCAGACGACGATGCCAAGAAGAAGAAAGTGCTGTCCAACATGGGAGCAAACTTTGGAGGCTTCCTTGCTAAGGTCAGACTCGGCTGTGATAGCGATGAGGACTAGACAAACACTGGGTGATACTCGACTGTGCTCCGGTCCAGGCTGAGTCGAGGAAAGGAAAACGCATGACAGCCAGAGAAATCAAGAAGAAGACTCTGGTTGAAAGACGGCAGGCTCTAGGTATTGAAAACCTGAGGGAGGATGCACTGAAGTAAGTCACATGGAAAAAAGTTCCTTTGCTTTTTTATTGTTATGTGGACATTCATAGTTAAAGCATTACCGCTTAGGCACCATGTTTTTTGAAAGCTTGAAATATTTATAGTTATTTGGAAAAAGTTTTTTTTCATCGCATGTTAAATAAAAGGAAATGAAAAAATTGCATCAGTGAACTAAAATATTTGAACCAATTAGATGGAAAAATCTAAAGATACAAAAAAATGACTTGCTAATAATTTTGTGTTTGTAAGGAAACGGGCTCAGGATATGTGGAACAGGATTTACCAGCTGGAATCTGAAAAGTTTGACTTCATGGAGCACATGAAACACCAGAAATATGAGGTATGCTCACTAAAAAAAAAATAATTAAATGTCAAGATGACGGATGTGTCTGCTTAAGGTTAAAGCCAAAGACATTAATGAACAGTTAAACCAATTTTTAAGTTTTTTAAATGTCCAGGTTTAAATTTAATTAACTATTTTTTTTAAAGTTTGCTTGGTTTTAATTAAAACAGTTTTTTTTATTGGTTTATATTTTAGTTTTTATTTTTCGGTATGCATCTATTTAGGTAAAGACACAGAGATAATAGACTTGGTTGCTCCTTTATTGTGTCACAGCTTTGTGACAACAGCTGTTGGATTCTGTTATGTAGAACAAAAGCTTATTTACTATTTCTTTAAGGCACATGTGTCAAAGTCAAGGCCGGGGGGGCCAGATGGGGGCCAGATCTGGCCCTCCGGGTAATTATAACCGGCCCTCCAGATCATTAAATTATATTGTTATTAATGGCCCGATGTTCTCTTGCGTTTATTTTTAACTTGCATAATTTTGAAAAAATATGTTTTAATGAAGAGTAAAATGCAAAAATTTATTTAAGTTTTTAAGCTGATTTGTTCTGGAATAATATTCCTGCCTTTTTATTATTCATAAATTTGTTAAAGAGTTACAGTTTTAAAGGTTTATAAATTGGGGTTCTGCCAGCTTTTTGGATTATTTTGAGTTTTACTAAGATTCTTTAAGCTATTTTGGAGTTTAGCTAATATTTTCACTACATGCTAGCTGTTTTAGCTTATACAGGCTTATTTTGTTTACGTTTCTCCGGTTGTTTTAGATCTTGGCCCCTTCTGTGATTGAGTTTGACGCCCCTGGTTTAAATGTCCCATTCACACTTAATTTTTTAATTTAAATAAGAATTTAGAAAATTATGTTGTTTGATTTTTTTTAAAAATGTAATTTATTGACATAAACTTTAGATTTGGTCAACAACTAAAGTTCACCTTAATGCTCTGTAATGTAATCCTGGTTGGTAATGACTGAGGTACAAATTTTCCTGTAGGTTTTTCACACACTGTGGCTGCTATGTTGGTCCATTATCCCATGCAGATCTTCTGAAGAGCTGTGATGTTTTCTAAAAATCGACATACTTCTCTCCAAGCTGATTGTTTATTGCAGTTGGTTCATTCCAGCCTTGTTCGGGGCTACGATCTCATCCCTTTGACAGCTCTTAGGTCTTGGTCATTGTGGAAAGGTTAGGATTTGACAGTTTAAGCGTGTGGACATGTGTCTTCTACAAATAACCAGTTCAAACAGGTGAAATGAATACAGGTAACCAGTGGAGGATTGAAGAGCTTCTTATAGAAGAAACAGGTCTCTGAGGAACTGAATTCTGCCTTTTTTATGAGATAAATCTTTATTTTCTGCTCCATTTTACAAACTAATTCTATAAAAAACAAACAATGTGATTTCCTGGATTCTTCATTTACATTCTGTCCCTCACAGTTAAGGTGTGTCTGATGAACATTACAGACCGTACTCAAACTTAAAGTGAGACAACTTTCAGAATTACTAACTGACAAATACTTTTTGCCATCTTTTTCAATTAAAGGAGCAAGAAAAAAAATGAATGAAATTCTCACGTTTATCAGTTTTATCCATATTAATGCAGAATTATACAAATAGAACAAACATAAATGAATTTCTCCATGCTTCTTACAGATCACTGTGTTACTGAACCGGATCCAGCATGCTCAAAAATTGTGAGTGACTGTTCTTACAACCTCCATAGACTTATCTTTTCTTTGTCAGGAAACTTTATTTACTTTCCGCTTTATTTCAACTTTAGTAAAAAAGGCCACGGCAAAGCAAAGGTGGGCGGTCGCTGGAAATGAAAGCAACAAGAGGGAAGCAAGAAACATTTCTGTTCCATGATCTTTGCATCCTGTTTAGTGGGTAAAGATGACAACTTGAACACGAGTAATAATAAAAACGTTCATCCACTAATGTCTGGGTTATTTTTATGTTGTTTATGGCTGTAGTTGTTTTCACTGGCTGTGTTCACACCGACCGCAGAAACAGCTTTCAGTCATTTCCAAAAAAAAAAAGTCTATTCATACAGTACTTTGACAAGTCGAACAAGGTGCGATGCTGTTAAATCTACAAACAATAAAAGCATTTAAAAGTAGGATATTGAAATATAAAAAAGTACCACAATGAAACAAGAACACTGATAAAAGCAAAAACATAAAAAGCACCAAAAGAGCGGAGTCTCATGTCGTGTGAAAAGCCAGACGATACTGAACAGTGAGGATGTTTGAGGCGCTGCTGGTGAACACAGCAGACTCTTTACCCTTTCTCGTTCTGCGCATGAACTCAAGGGACTTCTGATCTTGGTATATTGAAATTCACAGGACTATATCTGGATTACCTGATCTGATTTTAAACAGCTCACAGGACTTCAAATCCTCATCAGATTCTCCATTTTCTCATGTTCACTACCAAAGGTTTTCTTTTTTACTCGTCTTCCTGAATAAACTCACAAACTTTCTTATTTTCTGGTCTCATCTGATGATCTATATCAGATTTACATCCTTTTATTTCATGTAGGGAAGTATTATTCTATCGGTCTAATATTCAGGTCAAGACTTTCATATTTCAAAGATAATCTTTATTTTTATTTTTATTATGTTTTATTATTTATTTTGTCATCAAAGACAGACTGAAGAAGTGCTTAGTAATATTTTGTTTTTTGCTCATTTAATGTTAAACAAATACTTCTCTCCAAATCTCCACAGTCTGAGTCTCTCTGGTGTCGATCACAATCAACGGCCCAGCTCTCCGTCTTACAGAATTGAAGATGATGAATGTGTGAATTGAAGATGAATTCAGGTGATCGGACCCTTGACCCTCGATCCCAACAGACGTTCAGGAGATCCGGGTCACGGCGCCAAAATTGTGGTGGAAATGTGTGTCCTCGGTTGGAATAAAGAATCTTCATTCAGTCTGCTTTGACTGAGTTGTTTTATTCTTCTGAAGAAAGACAATTAGAAATGTATTCGCGTAGCAATAGAGAGATCCCTCTGCTGCAAAGCTGGAAATCGTATGTGAGAGTCCGGAGCGGGAGGCAAATCTCACACTTTAGACTGTCTGTTTATACAAGAATGTTTGGTCTATGGCTCTGTTCCCAGCTCAGGCGAACGCTCAACCAGCTGCAGCACCCGAAGAGGTGATTGTATTTAGTCTGACAGCATGTTTCGCAAAAGCAAGGCACAGTCTGATATAGATCAATACAATTTAACATGGAGTGATGGAAAAATCCACCACAAGAAAAAAATGAAATGAAGTCACATTTGGCCGAAACAGTTGGTCTATGGCTAAAATATTAGCAAAAAAAAAAAAAAAAAAAAAAGCCAAGAAATCCTTAGTAATTGTCAAAACAGTTAAAAAAACGGGCATAATGAAAATACAGCTGCTAAATCCTAAAACAGCTCGAATGCTGCTAATGTTGTGTCATTAAGCGGATCAGTAATGTACTTAAAGTGGTAAACTGTCCTCCATGGTGGTGATCTATGGACTGAGCTCTGAAAGCTGCAGGTCTGTGTGTTCTGTTTTCATGAAAACAGCCAATGGGCAGCCAGGAGGAGACAGAAGGCGTCAAATTCCTTTCTAAAGATCCTCTTCTATGTGTTTTAATGGGCTGACTGGACCAAACGGACGAGAAAACCGACAAGAATTCCGTCACTGGGAACCTCACAGCGCAGGTTTTAAGAGGATTACTCTTAAATGCATGAACGGATCAAAATACTGTTTTTTTGGGTTCTTTATAGTGAGGAATGAACAGCCTCTGTCCCCCTCCACCTGTGCCTGAGTCTGATGACTCTGCGGATGAGGATGTGTTTTTAAGGTTCAAGGACCCTGTCCAGCAGATTGACTCTGGCCCCAGGCGGTTGGGTAGCAGTGAATACGCCGGAGAATCACAGTCTGATCCATCTCAGGTAACTGCAGTTTCTCCTAGTACCACCTGTATAGGTAGTGTTCAACAGCCAGGGGCAGTGCGGAGGACTACTCGGGCTAACGCAGGGAAGCACTCCAACATTCACCATCTGCCGAGGGCTGTTGGAAGGGGTGGAAGAAAAACATGCGACGGTGTCTGCGTTGTTTCGGCCCTGGTCGTGATCGTTGGGGCACCGATACAAAAGGTGAGGGCTGGTGTGGCAGGTAGAGCAGCTGCTTGATTAGCGGAGGGCTGTTAAACGCTCTTCCCTCTCAGTGGTTTGCAGATTCAGCCTCAGACTTGCTGCAGGTAGGAACGGCAGCATCTGATGCTGCCAGGCTGATTATTGGGGCCTGTTTTGGCATTCCTGCTTGTAGTTCTCCAGTTCACAACCCTCACTATGACTAACCTGGCAAACACATGTGTAGATCACAGGTGGGTTGCCTTATGTGGCCAGTGTAGCTCCTGTTAGCATCCTACTAGGCTGCCAGCAAGGTATGTGTTTTCATTCATCTTTGTTGTGTTTTTGTTTTCTTATTTGATGTCTCCATTTATTTGTAGGTGCCGCTGCTGGGTGCGTCGCTGTGTCCTGTCGCTGTATTTCTGCAACATTTGTGTTCTGTTTAGGGCCACTGTCCTAGGTGGTACCTCGCATGGTGTGCTACTGATCCGTATAAGGCCTCGCTCCTGTTTCTCCATCCTGGGGGGCTCAGTTGCCTGCTGTCTGCCAGCAAGGATTGGATTGACGTGTGGTGGTCAGTCGGCTCGGGTTCTCCTCTCCAGACCTTGCTGAAGCTCTGAATCTTCCACTGGGACCAAGCCGTCAATTCCAGCACGTCAGGACAGAGCATCAGAGCTGATCACTGCGTCAAGACTCTCCTGCAGCTCACAGAGCTTGCTTGTGCAGTGTTGGGAATCTTTATTTTGTATTTTAGATCTAGTATTTTAAATATTGTCCACTTAATAAAGCTTTGAATTTTTTCATGTTAGCTGTTTCAGTCTTCCTGGCGGGAGAGTCCTGCAATATTTTGGTTTTCTGGAGGCTATGGGGAAAACTATGATGGCACATGCACTAAAAACCTGTCCCCTTTAAGTCCTACGTCATTTTAGAAGTCCCATGTCATGATCTGCAGCTGAATGATAACAGTCCTGTTCCCCAGCCCCACCCCCTGATTGGATTTTCACATTTTGGCTGTCGGTGGAGTCAACCTCCAATCTCCCTGTTTGGTGACTCTTTAACTGGTTTATGTGATTCCATATAAAAAGTAGTCCATGAACGTGTACACAGAGGACAAACGGTGTTTATGGATCCTTGTTTAATGGTAGAAGCTTTTGAAAATCCTGTCACTTATCCTGCGTATTAAATACGTTAATGTAATGCTCTCTTCGTGAATGGAACCAAATCAAGTCAAAATATTTTCATTTTTTATGATATTAAATCTTTAAAAGGCCAAATCTAACTTTTCTCTTCTAACTAAAGTGATTCCAACCAATGTTAAACCTTCAATGATGAAAAAACTGAACTTTTAGAAAAAACACTGCATGCAAAACCTCAGAAAATGGTGTTAAAGAATAGCATTTCATCTGATGCCATGATAAATATAAATAATGCTTCAATTGTTTTCTAATAAAAAGGGAAAAAAAAATCTTCCCTCCTGATTTAATGGCTGGAACAGGAGCCAGCATCTCTGTGATCCTGGTGTAGCATTGCATTTTAGATGATTAAAAAGGGTACAGCCACCCAAACATCATAGCTATGGGTCACGACCTGAAGGAACGAAGTCCCAAATACAGGCCTGACACAAGCTTCCTCTGTAGGGTGGCTGGGCATTCCTCTAGAGAGAGGGTGACAAGCTGGGTCCCTCTGAGAGAGTTCAGAGGACACATCGAGTCCACATCGAGAGGAGGCAATTGAGGTGGTTCTGGCATATGGGCCATATGCCTCCCTGGGGAGGTCATAACTCAGGACACTCTGCAGAAATGACATCTCTTGGGTGGCCTGGTGTAGCCTCTGGGTCCAGGTGACCAGGTAATCAATAGTACAGGCGTGCTCTGGGGCAAATTGAAGCCCCGCGGCGTGATTTGAGCGATGTTTGAGTGACGTTAGAACATTTTGTTCAGTCACACCGCTGCGGGACAGCCTTCAAACTCAGACACAGAGACCAGGAGACACCATAGAAGCAGCTGTCATCTAGACACGCCCCCAGAGTGAGATCAAAGCCCAGATGACGAGAAAATTTTGAAGGATTTAGTTTTTTGTAGATTGTTGTAAAACTCCTCACAATAAATAAATTGGATCCATGCGTCTTCCATTTTTGGAGGTATGGGGTGCTTGTGCGCTGGCTGCATTGGCGAGCAACGGAGGGGCGCTTTCGGTGGGAGGTCTATGCAAACGTAGGTACAGCTGAAATTTAGACTTCTACGCATGTTTACATGGACTTTTCATTGGGGTGGCCGCTGGAGAGAAATCCACAGACAGAGCTCCTCCCACACGGCGTGAGAAGCACATCACTTGACAGGCAGCGAGCTACAAACTCGATGCACGGCGAGAGAGGGATGGGGCGCGAATCGCGTTTGTTGTGAAAGCATCTTCAGAGGAGCTGCTGCCAACAACTCTAGAGAGTCTCTGACTGACAGACTCCTTTATGGTCCAGGTTTCTGCAGAGGGAACAGTGCTATGGGAGTCCACAGAATTAAAATCTCTGCCTTTCAAACAGTAACCAGCAGATCTTTCAGGAGCCACCTACAAAAGTCCCCTTTAACAATTATTTTACATGAAAAAACATTCTCAGTAGTGTTTTAAGTGTGATTATGAAGTTTTTAACCAAAATCCCACAACCTAAATATCTTAAAGTTATTTTCCATGTTGATCTGAAGCCGTCCTCTGGAAAATATCCTCTGTGTGGGCGTGGCTTTTGGAGCTCAGACGAGTATCCCGGACCCCCCCTGTCTGATTATGGAGGCTCCGTGTCTCACTAGCGTAAATCATCACCGCTGCTCCACAAAAATGTCTAGCAGTTTTGTTTTGAGCTGGTTGTCAGCTCGGACGAGGAAGATGAGCTCTTCACAGACCAAACTTTCACCGATCCTTTACAACGACAGTGAAATGAGCCGGCGTTCACTAGCTGTTCACCGCCGTTCACCATCTCCGTGGTGTCTAAAGGAGAGTTTCCAGCGTTCTCAGTCTGGCTAAAGCAAGTAGTGTACACAAAAAATCCAGTGACGGCAGATTTGACCACGGAGATGTGAATGGAGGATCAAATGACCGCAGTCAACGAGAAGATTCTCTTCTCTGGAACCTGAGCTTGGCATTCTTGCCAGGTCAGATGAGGAGGGGTTTTGTGATACATGATGCATGGTTGGGATTTTATTCAAATCTACACACAGACGGAGATTTATACAATCTGTTTAACTCCTCAGTCTGTGTTTATAAACGGGTCGGTGGGTAGTTGACATCCCCGCAGACCGCTAGCACTCATTATGAATGGGCTGGTTCGCGCACGGGTCAGCACGACACGATTGGGTGTCGAGGTCGAAGCTCAAAATTCTAAAATGATCACAGATTCTTTGAATATAAATCTACATTTTTCTTTCAAAAATAATGACAATGAACGTCTGTCTAGTTTATCAACATTTATTACATTTTAAAATAACATCCTTGAACATGAACCAAAAATTACAGTGAACTTTTCTGAATCATAATATTTTATTAATAATTCCATTATATCTAGGTCCTAGCTTTTAATGGTGTAGAGCAAAGAAAAGTGAAAACCACTTCAACCTTGGTCAAATATCATCAAAAATGCAGTTTGAATCTTTATGAGGATCAATTAGTTTGCTGTTTGGGACTGATCGATCAGTCACTGTTTACTGAGCAGCAAACGGACGCTGAGCTGATGGAGACGTTACTCCGTCAGCATTCCTCTGTCTGAAGAACCTCAAACATCTGACCATCATTTGCCTCTGTTCCTTCAACAACCATGGGAAACTGGAGCACAATTCTCATCAAATCTACTCAAATGATGTTTTCAAAAAGCCATAAATATGTTGAGGAAGCAGCAGTGAGGGACGGGCTGTAGCTTCTGGTCCACATCGGTTCTCCTCCATGACAGCCCACTAATCAGTCTGTTTGTCCTTCCTCATTCCTGCTTTCATGTCTAAGATCTCCTCCTCCTCCTCCTCCTCCTCTGAGTCCTCCTCCTCCTCCTCCTCAGTGAAGCCCCTCATCTTGCTGTAGAGTGGAGCCCGCCTGCCCTCTGCTGTCACCCCCATCGGCTGAATGATCTGGTCTCTTGAAACGAGATGGGGAGAGTGAGTCATTCTACAGAGCTGCGAGGCAGAGTGGATTGTGGGTATGGTCAAAGCATCACCGTGACAGTCTGTTGATCATGCTGATGAGGCGACGGGCCTCCTCCTCCTTCTCCTCCTCCGTCATGCCCTCCATGGGGTCGGGCTGCTCCGCCTCCACGCGGCCCGTCACCAGGTGATCTTCGGCTTTGGGCCTCCCTGTCTCCTCCGTGTCCGAGTCGGAGTCGCTGGAGTAGTGGGAGGCAAACTGGGAGTCCCGGAGTTCCTCCGGCCGTTGAGCAGCCCCCGCGCTGCCAGCAGCCCCGCAGCGTTGCCATAACCCGTGTACTTGACGAACCTGCTGACTGAGACCAGAAGCAGCAGACGCTCAGTCTGACCCCTCCCATTGTAAGAAAACAGAGGACGCCTTCACGTCTCTGGAGTAGAATGCTGGTTTATTACAGATGTCTGTGCCTCCCCAGGATCAAATGATCCAAACTCTTCTGACCAGTGAAAGAAGGAGTCACTAAAACCTGGAATTTACTGTCAGCGACACTAAAGGGTGTCTGTGGTTCCAGGTTAACCAGAGCTGTTCATGTGTGGGAGTGTTTCAGCACAGCAGCTACAGAACTAACTCTGACAGTCTCCGTTATTATGAGTAGAGCTGCCACAAACGATTATTCATTGATTATTTTATCTGATTAGGAAAAGAAAAAGGGGGGGGGGGTAAAAGAGGGGGGTTTAGAGAAAAACCAAGATGGTAACAGAGGGAAGTAACATCATAAAACAACTAGGTCTAAATAATAAACTAGAATGGGCGGGGCCTGTCTACACACACTCTGTAATTACACACATACCTGTTGGTTGAATAGTCTCCACATATAAACTAGTCAAAATGTACAAAATACAACTGCAACAAACAGACTTAATCATACAAACAGACACATAAAGTCTTTCATTCTGTCCCGCATATTATTAGTGCTCAGGTGAGCTGACACCTGTGCTCAGGTGAGTGTTTATGTTTTTGCTAACGTGGATAATGATGGAATGTACAAAGGGAGGAGCACCCGGCCATCCCCACGCCAAGACCCCCCCTGCCGGGACCGCAGCAGCCAGGACCCCCCAACACCCGCCACGGAGCCACGAGGAGAACCCGCCCGCCGGGCAATCCCGCCAAACATCCAGACCAAGGCACGCGGGACCACCGCAGAGGCCCCCCACACCCGAGAGCAGGGGGGCACAGGAACACAGAGAGTGCAGGCCCCAGCCCAGCCAGAAGAGCAGCCCCCCCACCACGCCAGGAGGTCCAACGTGAGGCCCCACCCCTGGAAAGCCCCCCAGCCCCAGAAGAACAACCCACCACCACCACCCAGCAGCACCGAGCATCCCCCCACCCCACCCCAGGTACGAGTCAGGGCCCCCCTGGGGAGACCCACTCCCATGTTCCAGACAACCACCCGCCCCCCGCCGCAGGCAGTTGTTTTTTTTAATGAAGTGGTGCAGAAAGTTCTTCTACAAAAGGTCTTTTACGCTTCTGAAACAGTCTAGAAGAGCTCCATTTTTCTGAAACTAGAGTGCTGCAGCTGCATCTGTGGTTGAGATTTTTTCACTGCACCTCACTCTTACAGCCAGACACAGGAAATGATAGTTATATTAAACAGTCAAAATAAAAGTTTGCTTCGGGGAAAATTTTAGCTCTTATTTCAAAAACGTGATTATTTCTGCGCATCAGTAGGGCTGCCGCGACTAGTCGACTAATCGACGATTAAAATAGACAATGGCTAATTAATAGTTGATTAGTCATTACTTTATATTATATGGAGTCAGAGTGTAGTAAAGGTGAAAGTTATAATGACATTCTGCTAGATTTTTGGATTATTTTGGCATTTATTAAGGTTTTTTTAAGATAATTTGGAGTTTAGCATATATTTCAGCTCCATGCTAGCTGTTTTGGCTAACTTGGGCTTTTTTTTTGGCTTATTTTGCATTTATTTATTTATTTATATCAATTTCAGCATCTTCAGCTATCGGCACCAGCATCTTCAGTGGCCAGTTTTAGCTCACAGAATTCACTCTAGCATTATCTCAGGCAATGTATAGATGTAGTTTTATACATTATTGTTTCATACAAATCTTCAAAAATGTAAATATTTGTGCTTTACATTCAGTTTGCCCATGATCCGATTAGTTGATTAATTGGAAAAAAATAATTGGTGATTAGTCGACTATGAAAATAATCGTTCGTGGCAGCTCTAAACATCAGTGATGAAAGTGACGTCTGAAATTAACTACACTAACACTGTCTGTCACACAGGCACTGAAGGTTAGGGGGTACAGACATTCTCCAATGGGATCAGGTCAGATGTTCCTCTCAGCACATCCTTTTGTGTTTCTTTATAAAGTCAAATGTTTCTGGTCACATAGAGGCAGGACGGATGACACAAACGGAGCCCAAACCAGCTGAGAGTAAGCTGTGACACACAGAGAACCTCCAGGAGAGTTCTGTCAGTGTGACAGGACACCAGAGTTCTATAGAGCTGCTCAGACCATCTTCAAAGCTTAAGGAATTTTGTCATCCATCAAGTGTCTTCTGACATGTGGGGAAATACTATCCCTGACCAAATAGCCTATTGTAAATACCTTAAAATACGTTGTCTTACATCAAACACCTTGTGATAATTTGAGGCATGTGTTAATGAGCACATTAGATTCATTCAACTGTTACTGAGCTTCACTAAAAGGTTACATATAAGAATGAAATGGAATTAGACAAGACTGAGGCAAGACTGAAACCAAGGCCACAGAGGCAGATGCCAGCTCCCCAAAACCCGGACCTCTTTCCTTCGTTGACCTCTGCACCCATCATCATACAATCAGGGTCCAGTTCACAGGAGTTGGTTCCACCTTAAACATTCACTTGGGTGTAGTCATGCCTCCTCTGGCTATTCCACCTCCTGCTGTGCCAATCAAAGACTCTGTCCCACCATCACCTCAGCCTGTTTCAAACACACCATACACAACACAACAATACAGAAAGCAAAAAATGGAAGCGGAGCAAATGGGGGTCACGAAAAGGAAATGGGTTAAAAAACAGATGACAACATGCAGCAAATGTGGAGCAAACAGACAGCCCCCATCACACCGTCAGTACTTTGGGAACTGGTTTTGTGAAGCCACGGAGATTCAATCATATGACAGTTGGAGGGCAGAACTGGAGAAAAGTGGATATGGTTAAAAAAGGGCATGACTAGAGTATTAAATCTGCAGATTTGATCAACATGTAATAACCAAATGCATTTGAAGAGACAGACTACCCACTAATATGTCTTTAAACAGAACGCTGAAAAGAGTATCCACTACACAGAAATGGGCTCTCACTTGATGGAAGAATCTTTGAAAAATTCTACAAATGAAAATAAATACAAAAAGGCATGCCATTTTTGGTGGATGTAAATGTAAATTAAAAAAATTATAACCAACAGAAGAGCATACCGCCATCTAGTGGTAGACCTTTGCAACTGCTCATCACAGTATAAAACATGCTTACTCACAAAAACCTCAGATGTATACTTTTATATCAAAACTATTTTTTATTTGATAAAAAAACATTTACTTCAAACATGTGTAACAAGAGGGCTGAAAGAGGCTATGTATGGCTAATATAGTCTTTGAGCAAGGTTACAAAGTTGGTAAAAAAAAAAAACCCTTCTAAAACAGGGCTCTAGTTTAGACTAACTTTTGGTTGCACCGGTGCACTTAAACTTTTTTAATATGTGTGGAATCTGGATCTAAACTGTACGTCTGGACAGCTTGGATATCTTTGTTGCACTGTAATGTTAGGTTGGGAGTGTGAGCGGCTGTTAGCTAGCCAGAGAGCCAGTAAGCAAATATTTAATTGGAGTTTCTCCCCCCAACAGTCCTGTCCACAACTTTCTGATAAACTCCTGTCGCTCTGCTTAATACAGCAGAATCCTAATGAAAAGACCACTTCAAAACGCTTTGAATAAAGGTCAAATATAGTTAGGACTTTAAAAGGCTTCACAAAAGCTGAAACCTCACCCAAAAAACAAACTAAAACTTTTAAACGTCATCAGTACAGTCATTCATTTTAATTTTTGAAATGTACTTTTGTTTTTTCAAACATTTCCTTTTTTAGAATTGTTTTGGTTCCTGGATTTTTTTGAACTTGATGTTTGTGGATTCCACCAACACTTCACAGCTGCACAGAGCTGATGATGAGAGCGAGGATCTGTTCATCCTCTTCAGAATCCGCTGGAATGAAGCTCATCCCGTTAAAGGTTGACGACAGAATGGAGCCTAAACTCTGGAGCTAAAGCTTCGGGGTTTCAGGATTTGAACAGACTGTTTTCATCCGCTGCATCCTGCCGCCAGCATCAGGCGCGCGTGCACAGGGTGCGCGTGCACGGACCCCGACGCGGCCGGTATGGAAGCACCTTCAGATGTACATTCTTATCCAATAAAAAGGACTCTTATTGGAGGTTGTCACACCTGCACACACATTTCCAGGAGCCCGTTTGTCCACGAAAATCTGTCCATTTGTAACGCTGAAAAAAACATCTTCGAAAAGCGTTTTTAGCTGTCACCGCCCCACCGGTACCACGCATGCGCGGGAGATGTCGGTTCCGTTAAAACGGTTTGTTTACGATAGTTCCTATTTTCTTCTGGGACTGGCCACGACCTCAGAAGGACGCAGCCGCTGAATTTGGAAATATTTATGCCCAAGTCTCTCACGCCGTGTGTCACGGACGGCACCGATTGCGTCACATATTTCCCATCATGCACTGCGGCTCATCTTTGGTAAAGAAAAACTTTTTTAAAGTTATTTTTACCTTTCTTCATATTTTATTTAGCAGTAATATATAGTATGTAATTCATGTTTGCCAAAGCACACTGAAATTGAAGGCGCGCCGGAAATGAAACCATCAGTTTACAAAGATATAAAATACGTCAAGTATATAAAGAGGTCAGTTATCAACACATATATTAGGAGAGGAGAGGATCGGAAGGTGCGGGTGTCCGTGTGGGCCAGGCATACAGTGTGAGGGCTTTGAAAGAAGACATCAGTCACTGACGCACCCCATACTCATACCAGCACATGCCAGACATACATGACTGACACACGATAATGTACACCACGACTCTCACACTGTACTTTGAAGGGCCTATACACCCCCGGGCATACCGCACTGCCGAGACTCTCCCGTTTTTTTGACATATGACAGAAGCCACAGTCACTCTTGTGAAAGTAAAAATAAAAATTGACCCTCAAAATGAGAGCAGCCAGTTCTTTCTTTCGGATGTTTGGATTGTACTTGCTGGCACATCGGACAGTTGCTTAAATGCCCTGGATCTCTCTTTAATGGAGCTTAGTCGAGGCCAATATTATTTGAAACCTAAATAAAGTCAATTGAAAAACTTATTGGTGTTGGTCAGAAAAAATGTAAATGTCCAAAACTTTATGCTATGCAAAAATAAACTATTTTTCACTTTCAAATCTTTTTTTTTTTTTTTTTTTTTTTTTAGAAGTTTCAGTTCCAAAACTTTTGGCCCCGTTGATTTGCTCCACATCCACCTCATCAGGTACTACTGAAGGTAGAGTTATTGTTGTTGCTGTTTTTCCCTGCTTGCTTCCATTCTGTCTGATCACCTTGGGTGACCTGAGATGCCCTTCAAGTACAACATAATACCAGATATCTTTCATTAGTAGCCCTGGCGTCACTTCAAAACTGTGTCAGCTGGTTCTGTGTTTATGAGACACAGGCGTCAACTGGAGACGAGCATTTCTTTCATCCCAGACAGAATGGTGATGGCTAATGGGTTCAGTTTGTGGTGAAATGTGCTCCTCAAATGCAGACAATGCCAGATGATGGTTTCAGGATTCATAGAAACACGTTGGTTTTGATTAGCACTGGCTGTGAACGTTTCGGTTTCTTTTTGAAGTATTATCAATCTCTGTATCAAAATTCCTCTTTGCTTTCAGACGTGCAGCTTTCCGTCTTTGCTCAGTAATCCGTGTTCTAACCAGTTCTTCTAATTTGGTGCTCACTTTCTTAGTACTTCTTCCAGGAAATCGTTGCTCTTTTCTGCAGCAGTCTTCAAAAATCCTCCGTCTGCTTGTGCAATTCTCAAATACGTTTGGGATTCATCCCAACAGAATTATTTTTTTTCTAAGTTTTACTGCATGACACCATAAGGACAGTCAAATGGTTCAGAACATCGGCATTTCCTGCCTGATGTAGAGATGGAAGAAGAATGAAATGAAACTCTGAAAGAACTCCAAAACTGTGATTTCATGACATGCATTAAAATAAGAATTGAAAATAATAAGCAGAGGAGATTTGTTTGGAGATCACATCTGCAACTTTCCAGTCTTTGGAAATTTAAAATACATTATAAATTTGTTGAGAAAACAAGAAAGTGAGCGTTTGTTACCTGTCCATTTGCAGCAGTGAATGTGGTGTTTTACAAGATGTATTTATGAGATTTGACAAGGATACATCTACATTTTCCATAAATACTAAGTGCTCTATGTGGACGGGGACTGCTGTGGAAACACTCTACTGAGAAGAATGTTCAGAAAGTGGAAAGACCTAAACATCTGCCTGGATTTATGGCACTTTATGAGAAGGTTCTCGGTGGGCTGCACCACTGAATGACTTCAGCTATACGCTTCCTTTATGAGTGGCCTCAGCCATTGTCTCTTTATGTGGGAATCATGGCATCCCAGGCCAACCAAACATGTGACCTGCATCCAGGATCCCCCTGGCATCCAGCTTTAAACCAGGACGGGACGATCCTGAAAGGCGAGCATCGTTTGCCCACGTACCGCTGTGCCAGAGGTTCAACGTCCCTCCAATCCTTTCACCTTCACCTGAATAGGTTCATCCCTGGTAAGTTGTTATATTATATTTCTTTAACACACAAACAAATACTATAATATTGTAAATAATATTAAAATCTAGATTTATTTATGCATGGAAACATGTATGTTGTTTTTTTTTGACTTCTTCTTCCAGGCTTACTTGTTAGATGGGCTGGCCAGATGGAATGAAGAGCGCGCTGTTGCAGCCACCACAGACGAGCAGCAGCCATGCTCGTACAACCATCTTCTGCATCGTGCTGCTAACAGTTTGTCTGGGGAGGTCCTTGGCAAAGAAATGATTCCCTTTACTGATCCAAGAAAGTCCACAGGTATGCAGACTTTTTTGAAAAGAACTTAAATGTTATTTTCCTTCTACTGATTGCTTTCTTTTACAGGTGAACATTTGGGGGTGGAGTACCCTTACCATCAAACTGGTAAAGTTCTCCAAGATTAGCGAAAGGCTGTTGAGGAGTCAGAGACAACTGACATGGAGATTGAAGACAGCAAGCATGAACCTGAGGATTGTGAAGACATTACTGGGCACAGAAGAAGTCTGTGAAAGTGTGGACGGATGAAGCCACAGAGAGTCTGCAGAACTGTTTCCAGACCACAGACTGGGAGACACTCTGCAGCTCTCATGGAGATGACATCGACGGTCTGACCCACTGCATTACAGACTAGATTCAATTCTCTCAGGAGAACACTGTGCCAACTCGAAGGGTTCGGTGCTTCAGCAACAACAAGCCGTGGGTGACCCCTGAGCTTAAAGCCCTGCTGAACCAGAAGAAGAGGGCTTTTGTTTCAGGGGACAGAGAGGAGCAGAGGAACGTTCAACATGAACTCCAGCGTAAGATCAGGCAGGCCAAGGACAGCTACAGGAAGAAGCTGGAGGAGCAGCTGGAAGAGAACAACCCACGGGAGGTGTGGAGAGGACTGAAGAACATGTCAGGATCTGGACAGAGTAACACCAGAGTGAGACCTGATGGAGACCAGCGGTGGGCCAATGACTTAAACCTGTTTTTTAACAGGTTTGACTCTAACCCCTCCCCCTCTGCATCGATCTCTCCTCCCACCTCTTCACATGTCTTCCGTCCACCATCTACCTCCACCTTGCCCTGGTCATCTTCACAGCTCCCTTTTCCCTGTCTTTGCCCCACTCCAACTGACCACATCACCAGCCCCCCTTTGACCTCCACTCCCCCCCTCTCCTTTACATGGGACCAGGTGAGGAGGGAACTGGAGCGACTGAAGACCAGGAAAGCTGCAGGACCAGACGGCATCAGCCCCAGACTGCTCAGGAGCTGTGCAGGTCAGCTCTGTAATGTACTCCGGTACATCTTCAACCTGAGCTTGAGCCTGGAGAAGGTCCCTGTCCTGTGGAAGACCTCCTGTGTGGTTCCGGTTCTGACGGAGCCGAACCACTACAGGCCGGTCGCCCTCACCTCCCACCTCATGAAAACCATGGAGAGACTCGTCCTCAAGCATCTCCGCTCTGTGGTGAGCACCACAATCGACCCGCTGCAGTTCACCTATAGGCCAAGAATCGCCATCATCTACCTGCAGCACCGGGCCTTGACTCACCTGGAGACTGCTGGGAGCGCTGTGAGAATGATGTTTTTTGACTTCTCCAGCGCCTTCAACACCATCCAGCCTGGACTGCTACGAGGGAAGTTGGAGCGAGCAGGAGTGGATGAGCGACTGGTGGGATGGTCCATGGACTACCGACCAACCGACCACAGTACGTGTGTCTGCACGACTGTGTCTCTGAGGTGGTAAGTCTGCAGTACTGGAGCCTCGGGAACAGTACTGTCACCGTTCTTCTTCACCCTCTACTTCACCTACAACACCAACAGCTGTCATCTGCAGAAATACTCTGATGATTCAGCTATTGTGGGCTGTGTGTCTGAGGGAGACGATGCAGAGTATAGGTCGGTCATCGTGGACTTTGTGAGCTGGTGTGAGAACAACCACCTGTGGTCTGAACACCAGCAAGACCAAGGAGAATGGTGATCGACTTCTGTAGAAGGACGGTGACCCACACACCGGTGAACATCCAGGGAGATGAAATAGATTCAAAGATTCAAAGATTCAAAGACTTTTATTGTAACTGTCAGGAACAGTTAAATTGTGGGGAGTCCACCAGCAGCAATGCACAGCACAATAAAAATATAAAAAAGAAGTTAAAAATAAGAACAAAATAAATAAGTAGAATAAAAGTAAAAAGAATATATACTGTATTTGACAGAATAATAATATGAAACTGTACAGAGGTGAAGTATACAACATAATTGCGGCATAGTAAATATACATTTTTTAAGTGAGGTGTGCAGTTGTGCAAAATTGACAATAATTCCAGATTGTTCATTAGATGTTGTTTAGCATCCGTATGGACCAGGGGAAAAAGCTGTTTGTGAGTCTGGAGGTATGTGACCTGATTGACCTGTAGCGGCGTCCTGATGGCAGCAGGTCAAACAGGTGGTGGGCGGGGTGGGTTGGGTCCTTCAGGATTGTTGATGTTCTTTTTTGGCAGCGGGATCTTGATAGGGTCGCAAGGGGGGGCAGGGGGCAGCCGATGATTCTTTGTGCTGTGTTTATGACCCTCTGCACAGCCTTTCTGTCCAGTGATGTGGAGCCTGGGTACCACACATTCAGAGAGTAGGTCAGAATACTCTCCACAGAGCAGCGGTAGAAGTTTACCAGCAGCCTCTGATCCAGATCACACCTCCTCAGGGATGCGGAGGAAGTGCAGCCGCTGCTGAGCCTTCTTCACCACGGCTCGGATGTTGCTGACCAGGACAGGTCAGCAGAGATGGTGATGCCCAGGAATCCGATGGAGTTTACGCAGTCTACCCGTTCTCCATTTATCTGTAGAGGGGCGTGGGCGTGACTGTGTCTTCTAAAGTCCAGAATGATTTCTTTGGTTTTCTGGACATTTAGAGATAGGTTGTTCTCCGTGCACCACTTTGCCAGGTTGCTGATCTCTGCCCTGTACGCCGTCTCATCGCCGTTTGAGATCAGCCCCACCACAGTGGTGTCATCTGCGAATTTGAAGATGGCATTGGAGGTGTGTGAGGCGGTGCAGTCCGAGGTGTACAGGGAGAACAGTAGGGGGCTCAGGACGCAGCCCTGGGGGGAGCCGGTGCTGAGCTGGAGGGTGGAGGAGAGGTGGGGACCGAGTTTTACTTGTTGTGGACGGTTGGTGAGAAAGTCCTTAATCCAGTGGCAGGTGAGTGGGGGGATGTGAAGGTTCAACAGTTTGGAGATGAGAATGTCCGGGATGATTGTATTAAAAGCTGAGCTGAAGTCCACAAAGAGCAGTCACTGTTGGGACCAGATAGTGACAAATAGTCACTGTTGACAGTTTCAAGTACCTGGGTGTTCACCTGAACAACAAACTGGACTGGTCCCACAGCATCGATGACCTTTACAAGAAAGGTCAAAGTCGACTCCACCTCCTGAGGAGACTGTGGTCCTTTGGGGTGTGCAGACATCTGCTGAGGACGTTCTATGATTCTGTGGTGACCTCGGCTGTTTTCTACGCTGTTGTCTGCTGGGAGGCGAGCTGCTCTGACCGGGACAGGAAGAAAATCAACAAGCTGGTGAGGAGGGCCAGCTCTGTCCTGGGCTGCTCGCTGGACTCTGTGGAGGAGGATGTTGTCCAAACTCAGATCCATCTTGGACAACAGCTCTCACCCTCTGCATCAGACTCTGATGGGGCTGAAAAGCTCCTTCAGCAGCAGACTGAGACATCCCCCGTGTAGAAATGAGAGCTACTGCAGATCATTCCTCTGCACAGACATCAGACTGTACAACACTGCTGTTTAAATGTTTACATTTTTAAATCAGCTTATATGTATATATAGTTATTGTATAGTACAATGGGACTCCAGATGGAAATTAGCCTGAGGCTATAATCTGGCATATTTACATTTGTTTTAATGTTCATTAATATGCATTGTCCCTTTCAATAAAGTTATATACAAAATGCAACAATTTAAACTTTGTTTTAAATAAATAGGTTATATAGAAAACACAATCCATTGTGACGTAGTAACTCTCCATTAATTCAAACAGAGATTTTCAGCAACAGTTGTATTGACAGCGCTTTAAAAGGAAAAATACTCGGAAATGCAAAAGCGAAATGATTTCTAATCATATTTGTTCTTTTTCATAGGAAAAATGACATACAGGCATGTTAAAACTCAAAAACATGATTGTCATCAGAGGGGGACTTAGAGAACTTGATTGCCTCTTTTTGAATTCCTTAAAAAGTGGAATGACCATGTGCTTTTTGCTGTAGGCTGAATCCAAATATCTTCCCTACCCCTCTGACTCCTTCCTGTTGCTCCAACTGTGGAGGCATTTGAAGTAGTGTCGGGGGGGGGGTTGTCTTTTTAACCCTTCCGCTCTCTTTGAGGTCCGGTTGACTCCAACCACATATTGTTATGCGATTTCTTCCATGACAAATGTGGACAAAGGTGGAAAGGATTTTATGTCTGCATGGACATTAGTGAAACTCAAAAAGAAAAGTTCAGCGCACTGTCTTGTGGGGTCCCGATGACCCCACTTTTAATGTAAACAAGCCAAGGAGAGCAGAAGGGTTGAATGCTATAACTGCTATGACTGCGCTTGCGTGATGGGGAGGCATCAGCAGACTCTCCAAGATCTCATGCTGCTGCTCAAATATTTTGAAGATTGTTGCCATGATGTTTATTGGAAATAGAGGCAGCTGTCAGGTGTTTCGATTGGCCTAGTTTTAATAAACCCCAGAGGTACCAGGCAGCTGGCAGCACATGTTGTGGAAAGTCCAGATTTGTAATGGCATCATCCACACTAAACTGCTGCTGCACAAGCTGTTAGGTCATCAGCCAGACATTTTACCTGTGATGCAATCAGTGTGTCATTTAAAAGGTGATGTCATCAATGAGGCCATCAGTGATGACGTCATCAATAATGCCACCAGTGATGATGTCATCAATGAGGCCACCAGTGATGACGTCATCAGTGATGTCATCAGATGTGTATTTGATCTGAAAGACATCAAAGCATTCTGGTGATGATATCATTACCACAGGATGTGATGTCATACATAAACTGTAATATACAGGCATCACAAGATCTAATTTTTTATGGGCATACTGGCATTTCCTCATCATTTAAAAATTAAAGACAAAAGAAATAGTAATGCAAAGGTGTAATAAAACACAATCACAGAAGACGCGGGAAAAAAAGATCAATTGTACTTTTAGAAGTGCTGCAGTTTTAGAAATGGCAAAACTTGAAAAGAAAAGTGAAGAAGCTGTTGATGAGTTTCCTGATATACTGGAAAGTGAAACATGCACTTATTTAAAAGTAGAGAAAATGGGGGAGGGCTCTTTTGGTAAAGTGTTTCACTATAAAACTCAGGATACATCTAAAGATGTGGCTGTGAAATGTATGAGTAGAAGAGCAGCAAGCAAAGAGTTAAAAATCCTCAAGAAAATTAAGCTCCTAGACCCTGATGAAAACTGTCTTGTGAGGGTGCTGGAACACTTTGAATACAAATCAAAAATATGCGTCCTCTTTGAAAAACTTGACCAGACTATTTCAAGTTTTACTCTGAATAGAATGAGAAGAAAAAAGCCATTTGATGTCTGTGAACTCAGGCCAATTGCTCAGCAATTGATGCTGGCTTTAAGAGCTCTAAAGACCATGGGCATTGTTCATTGTGACATTAAACCTGACAATATAATGCTAGTAGATCATCAGTCTTCTCCTTATAAAGTCAAACTAATAGATTTCGGTTTGGCCAAAAAAAAATCATCTCTAAGTCGCCAAAGCCAAATTCAGATATTGGGTTACAGGGCTCCCGAGGTAGTCTTTGGTTGTCCACTGGATGAAGGTGTGGATATGTGGAGTGTTGGATGTGTTTTGGCTAGCTTGTATAGGGGAAAGCACTTCTATCTGAGAACCTGTTTGTATGACTACATTGCATCCATTGTACATATGCAAGGTCAACCTCCAGACAGTATTTTAGAAACAGGTATACGAGTATCTCAATTCTTTAATACAAAACGAAAATCTGCAGGCAGTAAGTATACATTCAAATTACCTAGTGAATATTTGTTTGTGCCAAGTGATTTACAATGTAGGACAGTGACAGATGATTATTTTGAACACAGTGTTACAATGGATGATCTGCTACACAAACGCCATAGAGGAAAAGATTTAGATGAGGATGAATCAGATTTAGAAGAGTTTAAATCTCTAATAAAGCAGATGTTGAATGTTGATCCAAATAAAAGGATCAAACCTGAGGAAGCTCTCAACCATAACTTTATAAACATGAGGCACCTTTCAACAAGAACAGATGATGATTATGTAACATTAGCACAACAGTTTATGAATGTCTGTCCGCCCACAACTAGTGGGCAGTCTGATGCTCATGAAACTGATGGTAAAAGTGCCCGTGGTCAAAATATCAAAGTGAATTTAAATTGTATTTCAAGAAAAGACTCAGCTGTTCCGCCACTAAAAAAGACCCGAAAAAAAGAAGACAACACTGGCAAAGTACCACACAAGATTGTGGGTAAGACAAAACATGAACCCTCAAACACTAGGATAACTTCTTGTCTGCTTAATAAAAAAGCAAAAAAAAGACCACCAAGCGTGGAGGCAAAGGCCAACAGAGAAACCTCAAAAGGTTTAGTCAATAGCCTCAGAACGTCTGTCTTGAGAGGACTCTTAAGAAAGAAAAAGGATTCCAAGAAAATAAATTCCAATTTTGTCAAAGTCTGTCCACGTTCTGCGACTTCATCCCCGAGGCAAGAGGAGTTATCTAAAGAAAAATCATCAAAAAAGCAGAATACTAGTGGGACAGTTACTAGTAAGAAGCCTTTTTGTCAGGTTGATCTGAAAACTGATAAAAGAGCACCAAGCAAGAGTGGTAGGAATGAGAAAGCCTCAAAGGATCTAGCTGATTTCCCCTCAAATAGACAAAAAACATTAAATTCCTTGAACATTGGAGAAAACCCCAATTTTGTTCAAGTGAAATCAAGCAATACCGTTTTAATGAGAGTTAGGGGATTTTTCTCTAGATTATTTTCTAGAGTGTCCATATAGGGACTGATATGATTTGAACTGAAAAAATCAGTTATTAGGAAATAATTTGAGTAAAAGATATTTAATTATTTATTTATTAGCTTTATTAGAAACCTAGGTTTCTGCTTAGCTTAGTAGTGCAAGTAAGGCTTATCTTAGTAGTAGTGTTTGTAGTACTATTAAGTACTACAAACTAGTGTTTGTAGTAGTTAGTAGCATTACAAACACTAATTTGAAGTGCTTAGCTTAGTAGTGTTTGTAGTACTTAGCCTAGTAGTGTTTGTAGGTCTTAGCTTAGTAGTGTTTGTAGTACTTAGCTTCATAGTACTGTAGTGCTTGGATGTGTAGTAGCAAACTTAGTAGTGGTTGCTTAATAGCTCACTAGGCTAATAGTAGCTTATTGCTTAACTAAGTAAATCCTTTGTAAGGCTCTCAATATCTATCTTTTGTTTATTTGGAGTCTTTTTCCTTGTTTTGCTGTTTTGGTTGTTTAGTTGTGATTTCCATATTTTGGGAATCCCTTTTTAAAATATTTTTTCCCAAGCTAGTAATGTTTCCTCCTGTTGACAGACAAAAAAAGCAGTATAGGAAAAAAAGATTATGTAACACCCACCTGCAGGGATATCTATGTTTCAATTCGTTCAGAAAAAGTTTGTAAAATTGTTTATTGCTTTCTCTGGTGCAAATAATTTGTCATTTAGAAGTTAGTGTTGGTTGGACAAAGTGTTCAACCATTGAAGAAGTGAGAGGAACAAACTTGAAAATTTAAGTCATATTCTTGTAGGAAATCAATTTTTTTTCCCCTCTGTGAGCCGGCACCTTAATGTGGTAGAGGGGTTTGAGGGCTTGAGTGATCCCGGGAGCTTTTCTGTGTGGGACTTCTGACCCTGCTAGGGTCTCCCATGGCAGAAAGGTTCTGGGTGACAAGCCAGACTAAGAGCGGTTCAGAATCCTTTTAATAAGAAGTATATCTGAAGATTCCAATATGTTACCTGGATTGTTGTCACTGGTCCCCCACTCTGGATCCGGGCCTGTGGTTGGCAGTCACAGGCGATCTCATGGGAAGATCAATATATTGTTGACTTCCACATCTTATGTTTCCCTTAAAAGTCAGCATAGGTTGGTTTTTATTTTATTATTTTTATTTTTCTATGTACCAGGCTCTGAAACAGACAACCTGTATAAGATCTACTTTGTTTTCACCTGAAATATAGATAACTATATAGAGTGTATAGAGTTTTAGTATCTTGGGGTCTTGTTCCTGAGTGAGGTAAGATTGGAATGTGAGATTGACGTGCGGATTGGAGAGGCGCCTATCGTTATGTGGTCGCTGTATCGGTCGTTGTGGTGAAGAGATAGCTGAACCAGAAAACAAAGCTCTCAGTTTACTGGACGATTTCCATTCCATTCCGTCCCTTGGATGTGACTGAAAGAACATGCGGCTGAATTGAGCCTCCCACCTCAAACCACCAGAGGGAGCTCTTGCCAGATTTCTGATGGTTTATGTTTTGCTCTGCTCTGCACCTGCAAAGCTCAATCCCCTCCAGCCGCTGAGTGTGCACTGAATGTTTAACCCAGTTTAACATTTTTATGCAGTTGTGAAAACAAAAAAGCCTGAAGCAAGACTTAAGGGATTCATACTGCTCTGACTTTTTGTTCCGCGGTTTGTCTATTGTAGGACCCTAATGAACAGTTAAAAACACAATAGAAGAAGAATCTCCTCCGGTGTGGATACCACCTGCAGAGTGTACTTTTATAAATACAAAGCCAACACCCCACCACCAGCTCCCCCCACCCCCCTGTCCGCTCACAGAGATGAAAGTAGTGAAACCGGCTTTTCTACCCAAGAAAAAGTTCGCTTACGGAGAGCAGCTGATTTGTTGTTATTGTTCTGTTCGTTCTCCAAAGGTTGCCATACCCTCTATGCATAATGTAAAATTCAGTGCAGTAATGACACACGATCGAAATGTGTGTTTACATGCACCACGATCGGATCAAGAATCAGTATAACCCACCTGTCTTGATTGGAAAGAATTTTGAATCCTAATGAGTCTGATCGGGCCAGTTTTCCGAATGGCGTGTTTACATTACGCATTTCTGTTCTGATCAGGCGTTTGTTCCGATTACTTGTGGACATGGAAATGTAACCACTGTTGCCCTATGCCTGTCCCTGAAAGGGTAAAAAATAACAACACAGGATGAGTGGGGTAATAAGCTACTGGAGCAGCTTCTGACAAACAGTGAATAGTGAAAACCCTCACTTTCTCACTTATACCTCTTATACACACACATATACAAAACATAACACGCTTTTCTTAAGCCATTCAGACTATATCCATATATATGATGAAATATTACCTTTAGCTTACTAAAGAACAAATTATTTATGAAATATGAGTCATTTTTGTGAACTCTTTTAATACCTGGAAGTGAGGTGAGTTGATCTCTGAGGCTCTGCCTTTTGCTCCTTGTGGGTGCTGCCCACTCCATGACGTCAAACTCAGGTCAGCCTCTGTCTGTGTTTCAACTGAAAACAAACATTCACATTTTTTCAAAGATGGATATATATACACATTACAAGAGAACTTCAAGGAAACATATTCGATCCATCAGATCTCAATATGAAGCTGGATATCTACACAAATAACGATGGGGCAGTGTCTTAGGAACAAAAGGATGAACAAAAGTCTTTTAATGGAAATAAAAGTTTTCAGCCTACAGAGGGCTCAATTGTGTAGACACCATTAAATTAAAGTGAAATGAAGTTATGGCAAACTAGTCCATTTTCTCCAAAACTTCATTTCTGCAATTCTAAATGCTTTTCAGTATCTTGTGTGCCCCCCACGAGCTTGTATACATGCTTGACAACGTGGCAGCATGCTCCTAATGACACAATGAATGGTGTCTTGTGTCATTTCCTCCCAGATCTGTGTGAGGGCATCCCTGAGCTGTTGTACAGTCTGAGGAGCAACCTGGCGGCGCCTAATGGACCCAAACATAATGTCCCAGAGATGTTCTATTGGGTTTAAGTCAGGGGATCGTGAAGGCCATTCAATTGTTTCAATTCCTTCATCCTCCAGGTACTGCCTGCAGACTCTTGCCACGTGAGGCCGGGCATTGTGGTGCATTAGGAGGAAACCAGGACCTACTGCACCAGCGTAGGGTCTGACAATGGGTTGAAGGATTTCATCTGGATACCTTATGGCAGTCAGAGCACCATTTCCTAGGCAGTAGAGGTCTGTGCGTCCCTCCATGGATATGCCCCCCCAGACCATCACTGACCCACCACCAAACCTGTCATGTTGAACCACGTTGCAGGCAGCAGAACGTTCTCCTTGTCTTCTCTAGACTTTTTCACGTCTATCACTGGTGCTCAGGGTGAACCTGCTCTGGTCTGTGAAAAGTACAGGGCGCCAGTGGAGGACTTGCCAATTCTGGTGTTCTTGAGCAAATGCCAGTGGAGCTCCACGGTGCTGGGCAGTGAGCACAGGGCCCACTACAGGACGTGGGGCCCTCAGACCACCTTCATGAAGTCTGTTCCTGATTGTTTTTGTAGAGACATTCACACCAGTGGCCCTCTGGAGGTCATTCTGTAGGGCATGAGCAGTCAGCCTGTTCTCTTGAACAAAGCTGTTCCTCCAACAAGGCAGGTCTCCTGCTGGGGTTGAGGACCTCTACGACCCTGTCCAGCTCTCCCAGAATAACCAGCAGTCTCCTGAAATCTCCTCCATGTTCTGGAGATTGTGCTGGGAGACACATTAAACCTTCTTGCTGCAGCACGTGTGGATGTTCCATCCTGGAGAAGTTGGACAACCTGTTTCAACTTCTGTAGGGTTAAGGAATCTCCTCATACTGCCAGTAGAGAGAATTACACAAGACAAAACCAGCACGAGTGGAAAACCAGCCAAAAAAGATCAAGAGGGAGAAACTTGAAATGACCTCCACATGGAACACCAGTCCTGTTTGGAGGGTTTTCTAATTGTTGCCACTGAAGTGTGCACCTGTTGTTAATTCATGAACACCAATACAGCTGAAATTGATTAGCGAGGCCCTCAGCTGATTAACCAACAAGAACATTATCATACAGGTTTCATTCAATTCATGCCAGGACCAATAAAAAAATTGTACCTTTAATTTTTGTGAGCAGTATATTTTGTATTTGACTTAAGTAGCCCGAGCATTTATTGCAAACATTTGGCACAGTCAAAATGATGGTGGCTAATGGGTTCATTTTGCCGTGAAACTCAATCAAAAATTCAGACAACATCAGATAAACATTTTAGTATTTATTAAAATGATGAGAACATATGTTCTGTTAGTGAATGTTTCTTTTCTCTTGAAGCATCATCAATCTCTGTATCAAAAATCATGCAGATCATTTTCCTGGAGAAACGGCCACCCTTCTGTCTTTTTTTAATAATCCAGATTAAAATCAGTCCTTTCTAAATCATTGCACGCTCCATCAGGAAATTGTTTGCTCCCTTTCTGCAGCAGTCTTCTCAATGTCAACCGTCTGCTCGCTCCATTCTCTAAAACCTTCAGCATTCAACTTAAATGCTGTGCAGATTCCTCACCAGAATGTTCTTTGGCTTTACTACATGAAGCGTAATTTTGTTGTGGCTATCTCCATACATCAACTAAACAAATCTCCGTATTCTCTACGAATTCTTCCATTCTGTTAGTTTGTCACTTTGTGTAAACACAATAGCATCCAAAAAGACAAAGTTTGCCTTCCTGAAACATCAAACACCCAGTACTCACAAAATATCAACATTTTAAAACATTTAAAACCTTTTCAACGGAACTTTGTACATTTAACTGATCTTTGAAGTGACTTTCCAAACTACTGACCCTACTCTCGGTTGATTTGGTGCCTTCTTCATGGAGTGGAAGCGGCATGCTCTAATGGTCATCAAGCCTGTGTTGAGATGTTTAAGGAAAAGGAACAAGAGTAAATTGGAGAGTCGGGAGGATTCCCGGTGAATTAATCTTTGTGGCAGTGTTCACCCGTCTCTTTAATAGACACACCGCACAACTGTTTTTCTATTATCTGTTACATCACGGTGATTGGGACTGCTCAAAACCAACGAATTGGTGCTCCCTGCAGGTGCCAGCGCTTAGCCAACAGGAGTGTGTGAACCTTTTGTCTAAAGGCCTAAAAACATTTCGTGGGTTCAGCACGAACACGGAGTACACTTTCTCCGCTCCTTTTCCTATGCAGTGGGGAGGGGAGGGGCTCCGCCACCTTCTCCGCTGACGAAAACACGCGGATCGCAGCACAGCCATGAGCTAACAGCTCCAAGATGTGTCTGGATCTCTCTAAAGTAAATGCAGACAGCGAGCTGTTTCTAATGCAACAAAAACATGGTTTGTAAGCGCAGTAACAGCAGTAATCTGTCTAAACACTGTGCTAAAACACTTTAAATTCTAGCGGAGAAGTTTCTGACCCTCCAAATGAGATGTCCAGTGGCGTAATTGATCCAACAGGTGTTTGTGCTAGCGGTACAAACTTGGAGCACATGACTTAAGTGTTGATTATCAAAGAAAAGTGCAAGAAATTTGAATAAAAGGAGCCAAAATTAATTTGGATCCTGGCACTGTAAAGAACGATAATAATAGATCAACAGACTGAAAGGTCATATGTTACCTCAATAATAAAAAAATATCTGACATATAATGTGAAACTAATTTGTACAAATTTGAATTTGAACAAATGAGAATTTATTTTTATTTTCACATTTATCAGTCTTTGAAGTGGGAAGGCCATTTGATATTCTCTACATTTTGGTTCGTAACTATGGAGCTTTGTTTTATTAGTTACCTTAAAATGTATGTTTTTATAGTAAAGATACTTTGATATTTATTGATTATTTTATGTTAATGTGGGAAACCGTGCTTAATTGACATATTGTGTTTTAAATTGTTCTAAAAATAAAGATATATTTGTTTTAAAAAGTTCTACTGTATGTCTTCCAATAGTAGCCCCAGCGTTTAGTCCAATAAATTGGTTTCCAACCCGGCTTTTATAAGAGACCGGCGTCTATCTGAAACCGGCATTTCTTCCGTCACACACAGAATGGGGATGGCTAATGGGTTCAAACTCAACCACAAAATATAGACAACACTGGATGAACTTTTCAATAATATTTCCAGATTTATTTACATTTTGAGAACAGCAAGGTAATAGGCTACCATTGGCGTCAAAAATGCCATAGACGCTGACCAGGACCAATCGGACTCCACCACAAAAGCGTCCATCAGTTCAAAAAAATCACTAAGCAACGTGATAAAGTGCAACTCAGCAAAGAAAACAGCCTCGGGAAAATAAAAAAAAAAACAACTTCTTTTTAGAACTTTTGCCGCAGGAACTGCCCTGGACCAGCCCGACTCCTTCACTAAAGCGTTCACCGACAAATCCCCTATGAAACATGAGGAAACGCAACAAGCTGAGAACCCACGCATGCGGGTACATGAGATCATATAAAAACAATAAACAGTACTTAACATCACCGTCTGAGTCGGAAATGATCACTTCATTAGTTTCCAGTTCGTCCTCGTCTTCGGCCTCTTGTAATGGCAGCACAGATTGTAACCAGCAAACGCAGAGCGGGCGCTTTTAAATTCCCGCCTGATGTCCACTCTTTATCTTCGTCCCCGAGCATCCATTTGTCGTGAAAGTCTCGAAGGTGATCTTTGAAGGGCTTGTTCCACACAACATCAGCAGGCTGGATGTATTTGGTGCAACAACCGGGGATAACTGCCATTGTCATGTTGTATTTCTTCATTTCTGCTTTCATTTCCTTACTGATGTGACAGCGATAAGCATCCCAGACAAAGAGTCTCTTCCGGAAACTGAAAACACAGCAAACTTTCTGACACCACATGACAGTTAAATCCTGATTCATCCATCCATTTGCCGAGGTCGCCACCACAGCCTCTTGGACATCCGGTAGTCTTGCCACTTCCCGCTTTGCGCCCCGAAAAACAATAAACGGCTTCAATTGCGTGCTTTTGCTGCCAAAGTCACGGTGAAATGCGATTTTTCGTGACCAGAAGTTTTTATGGGGACACTCCTGCTGCTGGTTGGCTCGACTGTTGTAGATCAAGGCATGTCGAACCAAGCAGAAGTCTCATCCAGTGCGATAATGTCGCCGTCTTTAATTCCATCTGCAGTTTGCTTTCTGGCGACCCAAATGACGAAGGAGACTAGCTTGTCAATCAGCTGTTCTGGATCCTTCTGAGCCAGCGTTGTCTTCCTATGAAGCGACAGCTGATGGCGCTTCATAAATTTGTCAAGCTAACCCACGCTGGCTGTGAATGTTTCTTTTCTTTGGCAAGAGTCATCAATTTCAGTGTCAAAAATCCTCTTTGCTTTTGTTTGAACCATTTTCCGGGACACTCACACACCTTTACGCCATTGTATGACAATCCATGTTAACAAACGCTCCTCTAATTCGTCACTAGCTTCCTGAGCACCTCCACCGCTCAATCGTTTGCTAGCTGGTCCTTTTTCTGCAACCTTCCTCTCTATATCATTCATCTGTTTACGCCATTCTCTGATGCGTTTAGGATCCACTCCAAAATGTCGGGCAGAAGCCTCTCCAGAATGTTTGTTGGTGTATGCCACTGCACGAAGTTTAAAATTTAAATCAAACGAGCGTGTCTTAGCCACAGCGACTTAAGTGTACACACAAACAGTTACCATTGACAATCACCCGCCTGAAAATCGCGGGTCTTTTTAACCTTTGTTTTCTTGTTTAAATGGCGGGCGGCACCAACTTCAGAGTGCAATTCCGCCACCTAGTGTTTAGGAGTATGAGTTGGCCGGTCCGGCTATTATTACAGACCGGCGTCTAACAACAACAGCACTCGTTAGACCCGGCTTTTACTGGAGATCGGCATCTATTAGAGACCGGTTGTCATTGGATGATATACGGTTTATATCATATATTCCCAAATTAATATATTAATTGTTGTAATGTTTACCATATCGAGATTAAAAACAGGCTATGGAGCACAGTCAGTCAAGAGCACTTGGTGGTGTTTATGCTCACGTCAACAGAAAAATAAATGATGTCCATTAACTGTGACAACATAACAAATAAAGTTGCAGAAACTAGCTCACTCCTTTACGTGGTGACTTAAGCTGTAGAATTTGGAATTATCATACTTCTAATTATACTGTTTTTACAAATGTAAAAGAAGTTCAATTATGGCACCACAAAAAGTCAGAGGGTTGCATTCAATAGTTACAAGTAATAAGTTAAAAAAATGATAATATAGGATACTGACAATTGATGTAGCATATTAATATTATACACATATATTAATATAATCACACCTACACATTCACAAACGCAAATATTCCTATAGTACGGTGGCCGAGACGGCTCACATGATTGCAAAAGCCACAACACAATGGCAAAAGCCGAAACACGAAGACAAACGCCGAAACACGACGGCAAAAGCCGAAGCACAACGGCGAAAGCCGAAACACGACGGCAAAAGCCGAAGCACGACGGCAAAAGCCGAAGCACGACGGCAAAAGCCGAAGCACGACGGCAAAAGCCGAAACACGACGGCAAAAGCCAAAACACAACGGCAAAAGCCAAAGCACTCCAGCAAAAGCCAACACAGAACGGAAACGAATCAGAACGGAAGTGAATAATGGACTTTTTTTCTTAACCTTTCATTCAGTTTCAAGCTATTGGTGATTCTTGAGAGATACGTGATTTTGGTAAGGGATAGGTGAGGGTGGACATTCGCGGTGTTGCCGCTTTTATTTCTTCTTTCAAAGCCTTCACGGAGAGCTTTCGGGGAGAAAAAAAAGCGGAGGAGGGAAAACGGGATCTGGTTTTTTGTCTGCCATTCTTTCTTTACCTATTTTTTATTACTTTTAAATACCTTCCACGTTATCGTCAGTGTAAACCCTAATACTGGGGATCTATATATTGAGTTTAAACGCTCGGATACGCAAGCTGTGTGGTGGCCTAATGGTAGCACACTTGTGTTTTAGTCCCAAAGGTTGGGGTTCGAGGCTTGCGGGTGACATTTAGTACGTCTACATTTTTTTCTGTAAAAAAAAAAAAAAAAGTATCATACGTGGTTCTTACGTACATTTTGAGAATCAAAATAAATAAATACTTCTTGCAACATAATTCCAGGCAGTTACGTCGTTTCAGTTGAGGATGGTGGGGTTGTGGCACGCAGCGCCAAAATTCCCTTTTCGCCATGGACCCCATGCAACAAAAATAACTAAACTACCTGGAATTATGTGGCAAGAAGTATTTATTTATTTTGATTCTTAAAATGTACGTAAAACCAGTATGATACTTTTTTTTTTTTTACAGAATAAAAAAAAAACAATATAACACTAAATGACTCCCTCAAGCCTCGAACCCAAACCTTTGGGACTGTAACCAATGCTTGTGCTACCCATTAGGCCACCACACAGCTTGCGTATCCGAGCGTTTAACTCAATATATAGATCCCCAGTATTAGGTTTACACTGACAATAACGTGGAAGGTATTTAAAAGTAATAAAAAATAGGTAAAAAAGAAAGAATGGCAGACAAAAAACCAGATCCCGTTTTCCCTCCTGCCCTCCTTTTTTTCTCCCCCGAAAGCTCTCCGTGAAGGCTTTGAAAGAAGAAATAAAAGCGGCAACACCGGCGAATGTCCACCCTCACCTATCCCTTACCAAAATCACGTATCTCTCAAGAATCACCAATAGCTTGAAACTGATGATGAAAGGTTAAGAAAAAAAGTCCATTATTCACTTCCGTTCTGATTCGTTTCCTGTCTGTTGTGCTTTGTGCTGCTTTGGCTTTTGTGCCGTGTTGGCTTTTGCCGTCTGTTTGGCGTTTTGCGTGTGTTTCGGCTTTTGCCGTCGTGCTTTCGGCTTTTGCCGTCGTGCTTCGGCTTTTTGCCGTCGTGCGTCGCTTTGCCGTCTGTTCGCTTTCGCCGTCTGTTCGGCTTTTCGCCGTTCGTGCTTCGGCTTTGCCGTCGTGTTTCGCGTTTGCCGTTGTTGCTTCGGCTTTTGCCGTCGTGTTTCGGCTTTGTCTTCGTGTTTCGTCGTTTGCCGTCTGTGTTCGGCTTTTTTTGCAATCGTTTTATTGTGGCTTTTGCAATCATGTGAGCCGTCTCGGCCACCGTACTATAGATATAAACATACACACACATATCTACAACAACAATATATACATGTAAACTAGTGTCATGTTTCAATGGCTGCGTTGTGCAGTCTGATGGCTGTACAGAGGAATGATCTACGGTAGAGCTCATTTCTACACTGGGCGTGTCTCACTCTGCTGCTGAAGGAGCTTTTCAGCCCCATCAGAGTCTCATGCAGAGGGTGAGAGCTGTTGTCCATGATGGATCTGAGTTTGGACAACATCCTCCTCCACAGAGTCCAGCGAGCAGCCCAGGACAGAGCTGGCCCTCCTCACCAGCTTGTTGATTTTCTTCCTGTCCCGGTCAGAGCAGCTCGCCTCCCAGCAGACAACAGCGTAGAAAACAGCAGAGGCCACCACAGAATCATAGAACGTCCTCAGCAGATGTCTGGACACCCCAAAGGACCGCAGTCTCCTCAGGAGGTGGAGTCAACTTTGACCTTTCTTGTAAAGGTCATCAATGCTGTGGCACCAGTCCAGTTTGTTGTTCAGGTGAACACGCAGGTACTTGAAACTTTTTGATATCTTGGTCTTATAAATGTTGCAGTTTAAAACTTATTCCCTATGACTTTTCTGATCTAAAGTTTCTTTTTTTTCACGATTGTGTAAGTAAAGTGCATTTATCAACATCACGCTTCAGTCTTGCAACACAGCGCAATTTACAAGGAGGTGAGAAGGTAGTTGTGACCAGGGCTGAAACTGACATGCCATTCATAACAATAAAATATAATTACCTGGAGGGCTGGATCCGGCCCCTGGGCCTTGACTTTGGCACATCCGTCTTAAACTTTTAAACAATATTATATTACTGTATTTACTGGCCTATTGAGCGCACCTGTATGTAAGCTGCATGCGCTCTATCTCTTAATTAAAAAAAAAAAAAAAGATTTACTAGCCGCACCGGGTTTAGCCACAGATATGTATGTTTAAAAATTAGATATTTACTAGATATATATATAACAGTTTTGTACTTCTTGTGTACCTGGACGACTGGCTGATCTGCGCCACCTCTCGCGCAGAGGTGATTCGAGACGTTCAACATATACTGGACCATGTGGGACAATTGGGCTTTTGCTTCAACCTCTCAAAGAGCAACCTAGTTTCAACCCAGGCCACGGTTTTCCTCGGCGACATGGTGCGGCCAGATGGTTCGAGGTCTCTGGTCCCCGTCTCAGCGCGTGGGACACATCAACGTATTGGAACTAACGGCCGTTCATTTTGGACTGCGGCGTTTTCTGCCGATGCTGCACGGCCGCCATGTTCTGGTGTGCTCCGACAACATGTCGGTGGTGTCTCACATCAACCACCTAGGAGGGACACGGTCGATTCGTCTCTTGCGGGTGGCAACTCGCCTACTCACGTGGGCTGCCCCTCACTTTGCCAGCCTCAGGGCTGCTTATATTCCGGGCTCTGCGAACAGGGTGGCCAATTTCTTGTCCCGGCTCAGGCTTCCGCCGGGCGAGTAGCATCTCCAACCAGAGGTGGTGGAGCTCCTCTGGTCCACCCTGGGCAGGGCGGGGGTGGACCTATTTGCATCGGCGGAGACCACACAATGCCCCCTGTGGTTCTCCCTCATGGACAACTCAGGGCCTCTGGGTCAGGACGCATTAGCCCACGACTGGCCAGATGACCTACTGTATGCCTTCCCTCCACTCCCCCTGATTTATCCCACCCTCCTGCGAGTTCTCCGGATGGGTCGCCGGCTCCTATTGGTGGCTCCTATTGGTGGTGCGTTGAGACTGCGTTCCTAATGCCACATGACTTTATAGCCTCACGTGGGGTCACTAGGAGGAACTACAAACTACGCATGCGCATGAAAGATCATTCAGTGCTTGAAGCAGCGCCTCTGGTGGTCATCCGGGATTCATAGAACCGTGGTGACATACGTAACCCTTGTTTCTGCAAGAAGAACTGCTTTCTGCCTCTCCGCTGTTGTTTCGCACCCAAGACCCCGCCCACCCGCTCTGTCGGCCCACTGTATTGATCTGTGTGCGCGCGCGTGTGCGTCTCTGTTTTGTGTGTGTCTGTGCGAACATGTTCACAGGTGTGTGGGTAAATTAATAAATTAAAATTATTAACCCGGAACTGCTCTCTTATTCTTCCTTTTTACTCCCAAGAATCGGCAGCCCCGCTCCAGAGTCTGCTCACTACGTTGTGCGCGCTCGTGTCTGTCTGTGTTGTGTGTGTTTTATCAATATTACCCCCTGTTTCTGCTAAGATGAGCTGCTCTCTGCCTCTCTGTTGTCGATTTATTAACTCCTGAAACCCTTCACCCCGCACCGGAGTCGGCCCACGTTGATCTATGTGTATGCATGTCTGTCAAAAAAAAAAAAAAGTGAGCATGTCTGTCTGTTTGGTGTGTCTCTGTGCCTGCGCGCGCACGTGTGTGCATGCGTGTTTTAATTGTATGTTTATATCCATATCTATTGTCTGTTTAGGAGCAAAAACATGATCACATTTGTCAATCGCAGCATTTTATTGTGTAAAACTGGTTATATTTTGAAAATAAACCGTATTTTCTCATGTATCTTAATGCAACTTCCTGCCAGAATTGACGCGGAACGCTCGCGGCTCTCGCACAAAATAGAGCAGACACCGAAACGATCCGCTGCATCGCGCGGGCCGTCTGCTCCACTCCTCGCCTGGTGTGAACGACGGCATAGGATGACGAATGGAAGCGGCCTCTGTTCCACGCCGCTTTGCGGTGCTTCCGCATTCAATGTGAACCCGGCATGAGACGTAGTCGAATCTCGTCCATCTTGTTTGTCAAAGACCGAACATTAGCGAGGAAAATGCTGGGCAAGGGGAGCTGGTGCGGTGTTAGATTTAGACTAGCTTTTAGCCTTCCGCCTTTCCCCCGCCGTTGTTTGTGATCCCTGCTCCGCCTGCTAGCACTTCTGCCCGGCCGGGTAGAGGGCGATGCCACCAAGATGTGTTCTTGTGATCTCCGGGATAAATGGGAGGTTGGTGATCGAAGAGTCCGAGAAACGTAATCCAATGTCCAAAAGCTCGGGTAGGATGTAAAGGCATAGCTGTTTTTCCCAAACAGACCTGAGATGAACAGGAATAAAAGTGCAAAATTGCAAAGACTGGTGAGACACTGAGCCTCGCCATGTTCTCGTGCCACCATCTTGATCTTTACTTTTTCTGGCTTGTTGGCAATTAAGTGACAATGAACATTCGCTATTAAAACTTAAATAAGCAAATCACACAGTTTTCAGTAAAACACGTAGTAAAAAAAGTATTTGTAGGATTGTATAAAAGCATTTACAGAATTGGAAAGTTGGTCATTAGAATAAAACACCACCATCTTCCTATATGCGGCATGTTTTCCATTGACGAAAGAAATGCACTAAAGGTCACTTTGTGTCAGCACCAGAAAGTGTGTTGTATTCACCAAGCACAAAATGATCACAATTCACACATACTGTCATGGTTCCACCCTCAGTTACTGCCCCTGACCACCAGAGGGAGCCCTCGCCAGAGTTTTAACCCTGTGGTCACCTTACTACAACTCCCATCAGCCACTGCCACGGCTCCCTATCTGCACAGCTGGTCTCCATCATCATCAGTACCATCTTGCATTTAAACCCACCTCAGCCACTTCTTCTCTGTGAAGTCTTGAAGACAGTCTGAGCATTTTCTCTTGTTTAAATCTCCCTGGTGTTTGACTATTGCCTGGTTTCCTTGTTATCCTGCTGTGCTCTGAGGTTTTGACCTTATTTGGACTATGTCTCTGCCTTTTTCCTTGCCTTTTCTTCTTTGTCATTTAAATCTATGTTCGCACATGGATCCAACTGCCTTTTCATCACACACTGAAATCACATCTGGCCCCAATGACGATTTGGAGAGTGTACTGAAAGTCAAAAAGTACATGTTAAGATATTTTCTACCCATCCTTAGTATACATTTCATATTTCAATCCTTGTACTTCCTGGTAGAGATGGCTAAATTGACGCCTCGTGAAGCTCTGACCAACTCCGACACAACTGAGCCGGGATTGGCACTCTGCTCGAATCATTTCAGTTCGAAAGTGATATCTGCTGGTTGTCAGATATTAAAACATCCAAGCGCCCATGCTGTCATAAACTAATGATTTCAAGATTTTAAAACATGCAGAGCTCATGAAACAATCTTATTGTCAGCCTTCAAAATTAATTTGACAATTTGCTATTCATTTTGTTGCTTGTTAATTTTAGGTAGCACCCATTAGAGTGGCTATCAAATAAAGGAAAAAAAATACAAGACATTAAAAAAAGAAAAGAAATTAATGAATAAAAGGTGCCAGATTTGACCTCTCAAGTTCTCCAAGATTAAAGCTCAGGCGATTTCTGTTGGTTATTAAATAAATGATCAAAGGTGTGTGATTACAACTGTATCTGGAAGATTGTTTGATAGATATTTAACGTGGCAAATGTGTATGATAGCAATAAGGGCATTATATGTAGGCTGATGCTTGTGCAACTTTTTTACTTCCATAAAAATAAAAGACTTGATGTTTAGTATTAAAGATTTTTATCCAGGAAAAGAATCTTTTCAACAGTGTTCGGCTTTAATCTGCTTCTCTTTTGGCTCACTACCTCTCCAGCTTTGGAGAAGACCCGTTCGCATGGCACAGATGTTGCAGGCATGTGGAGATATTTGTTGACCAGATGATATAGTTGGGGGTAGATAGTGGAATAAGTGAGTGGGTCTTCTCTTCTGGAGAGGTAGGGCTCAGACATATACCGTTGCACTTCCACTGTTGCGTTTGCCGTACAGTTTTGTGTTTTGAGTTGCATCTGAAAGGAAAGACTCAATTCAGGCATTTTCACAAAAAACCAGTACTATTGTAATACTTACCAGCTCGGCTGACCAACAGTTCCCACAGGTTGTCCTCAGCTCCTGTCACAGTCTCAGGTTGTTCCAGTGCTGATGACTAAGGAGGATCATGACATCAAATTTCACATTCATGTAAATTAAAGACACAATGAACCCATATAAAAGTACCTGTGATGTTGATGGCTCAGCTCCCTCCACTCTTGCAGCATGTGCACATTCAGCTGTGAGTTTGTTCACAGCCTCCTGTGCATGGCTTTGATTTCCAAAACCTAATGTCTTGAAACGAGGGTCCAGGAGAGTAGATATGGCGAGAACTCAAATTGTTTCCACATTGTATCTTGTGGCCAGCAGGTGTTGGAGATTTTGGCAAAGTATGACTGCAGTCTCAATTTTCAGTCCCATTGCCTTGGATGTCAGCTTATACTGAACCATTATAATGATAGGGAAAACCATTGATCCTGAAACAGTTTTTTCAGCAGATAACTCTGTGGTGGCCTGTTGAAATGGTGCATGAATGCAGTCATATTCCATGGATGAGAGGGGAGTTATGTCTGTTTTTAGGGACGCCAAAACTGCATTGACTGATTCACGTTCCTCAAATAATCTTTGTAACAGCAAGTATGTTGAGTTCCATCGAGTTTCGACTTCCTGCAGCAGTTTGTGGCCCACCATTTGCAGGTTTCTTTCTGCTTCTGTCAGTTTATCTTTTGCCTTTACACTGGTCTAAAAAGTGAAAATTCTGCAAGCCCTCAATCTGATGTCACTGAGGACAGGAGTTTGTTCCAGACCTTTTTTTACGATGAGCTTTAAACTGTGTGCGAAACATGGAATATGCCTCACATTTAACAACTTGGCACACAAAATCATGTTGCTTGCATTGTCAGTAATTAAACAGTGCACTTTTTGCCTCAAACCCCATGAATATAGTTGCATCTCCACAGCATCGCTCAAATTTTCTGCTGTGTGGGAGTGTGTAAAATGTTCCACGCCTAGCAAAACACTCGCAAGCTCCATTTTCTCGTTTATGAAGTGGCAAGTGATGCTAAGACACGAGTCCATATTGACATGTCCACATGTCAGCAGTCACACTAATGGCCTCTACCTTCTCCAGCTCTTTTACTGACTTCATTTTGGCATCTTCATATTTTTTGTCAACCAAAGCTCGCAAAATTGTCACTTTCTTTAAGACCAGTGTAAAGGCAAAAGTTAAACTGACAGAAGTACAAAGGAACCTGCAAAAGCTTGGCGAGAAGGCAGAACATATGAGAGGTCAAGCTTCTGGACAAAGGCCCTGAAGCCTTTGTCGTCCACCACACTGAAAGGCTTGCGCATCCAATACAACCATGTTCACCAGTGGTTCATCCAACTCAGCTTGCTGACCTTACCAAACAACACGTAAGAGTTAATGTCTAATACTGTGTCTGTGTTTCAACACATTTTATGAAGCATACCTTGTTGGACTGCTGGTACAGCAGCTGCTGCACTAGTTGTTGGTGTGGCAGGCAAGACTTCTGGGTGTACAGCCCATAATGACGCAGCATTGAAGACGTGTTGCTGCTGTACATCAGCTCCTGACCACAAATCATACACTTGACCCTTCTGGGACTAATTAAATTGAAGTGCTCCCAAGTAATAGACCGCGCTCTTTTTATCACTGGCCTCTCCTCCATATTCATATAAATGAATATTATATGTATATATCTAATATCTTCGCTTAGTCTATATATGTACAGTGTATATATGATGTGCGTATGTGTTAGTAAATGTTGCTAATATAGTATGCACTGAATATACACTTTAAAACTAAACTAGACAAATTCAAGCTAAACTAAATACATTTAAGATAAGATAATCTGGAGTATAATGATGTCAATTATTCTAATATACACTAAACTGAAGTAACCTGAATTAATAATAACTAAACTCTATACTAATAATAATAAGCTAACTATAAACTAAACCTAAATCTAGACAAGAGTACTTCAATACACAATTGCCAACAATGATATTCTCTACCTCTCAATAAACACACACTGACAACAATGTTTAGTCCATTATAAAGCCTGAGTAAAGGGGGCCGCACCTATTCACGCCATACAGCTCGACCAGTGAGAGACACTCGATGAACTCGACACGTGGTGTGATGTAACGAGGCCTAACGTGATTTGCAGTCTCCCTGAAACGTTACTGAGCGACACTTCCGGTTAAAAGAGTGATGCCGTGTCGAGAAGGCGTGTCGAGCTGGACATCTCTACCTCCTGGCCCTTTCTCCAGAGTTGCATTCATGCAAATCAATTTATACATGTTTGATAAAACCCTGCTCGATTCTGCAGCTGCCAGTTATTTTAAACTGCTTTTCAATTAAAAAAGTAAATGGGAAAGTAAAATTGTGTGTCGGCCTTAACTGGTCTTATTGAAATTAATTTACTTCCCCATTCCTCTCTTTGGGTCTTTTTTTCCCCAATTACATGTGATTGCTTTTCATCGCACTCACCTGTGCCCTCATGTAAACCATGCACGAATTTATTGAGCCTTTGTCCTTCTCACGGGGCAGCAGCATTGGAAGGCAACATGTGCACCTTAATTATTATTTCCATCACACACGCTCAAAACTTTATCAAAAACATTCCACTTCTGTTGGCAAAGTCCCTAATGAGCCGGCACTGGTCAACCTCAATTTAGTGACTCAGCCCCTGGGTTTTCTTTACAACATGTACAGGCTTTGCTGGAACACTAAATCATTTATCAACTGCAATAATAAAAATTTTTACATCTACACACTGACTGGATAAAAATCTGTCTTGGGAAACGGTCTCAAAATGTTGTTTCCTCCTGCAGTGTTTTTTTTTTTTTTTAATGCAAATCCAATTTGCAGTGAGGACAAGTAATTGTATGTGTGCTATATCTTTCCTTTATTTATTTTTTTGTTGCCATAGGGGCTCTGAGGGCTGTGGTGGGGCCAGTGGGTGCTCTGATGGGGGCTCCGGGGAGTCATCTCAACTATGAACTTGGGATGGATTTTTTTTTTACTGAGTTTGAACCCAACTTCTCCACACAAACTTGCGTGCATAGATATTTCTGATTTAGGGAACATTTCCTCACATATTAGGCATTCTGCATCCTCTATCTAAAGATGAAACTCACAAAACATTGTAAGTGGGAGTCATAAGTATGGATAACAAAATCCTACAATTAAATTCTGTTTTATTTATATAGTCCAATAGCGCAAAAAAATTGTCTCATTGGGCTTCATGTTGGTAATTGTACACCGGCAGAAGGTCGGTCATAAAATATAAACAATAGTTTTAACAATTTTTAAACTAAAATAAACAGAACAAATAGAACTGGTTATCCCTGTCTTTAGACCTTCCTTAGAAACCTTGGGGATGCCTGTATGAAGAAGAGACATACATACATTCATATAGGAGATGAATAAGTGTCTTAGTAAATATTTTTATCATCTTCAGATGAAAATCTTTTAATCCTAGTTTTCATGTGAAGAAGGATCAGTCACCACATCGAAGTGGCTAGCACATAAAAGCAATTATTTGTTAAGAATAGAAAACTGTTTTTTTTTTGTGTACCGTGTAAATTCTTACTCATTAGCAATTATAATTACAATATCACCTCATTTTCAGGTGAAGACTTTCTTGGAATGCAGTCTTCTACGTGAAGAGCCAACACCTGTAGTGGCATTTCACGACTGCAAGATACTTCATACTACTCTTGGCATCTTCTCAAATTCTTTTGCATCGTCTGGGAGTGTGCTGAGGTCTAGTTCCTCTTGTAAAGGAACAATGTAAATCGTTGTTTTGTCAGCTCTTGTGGCTATCTTTATTTGGGCTCCTGTGTAGCCTTCAGGATCGGGTGACAGGACGATCAGACACAGTCTTCCTTATTAGACTCTGTGCAGCCATCTGCAGATAGTAGCAGTACAAGAGTTAGTTTGTCTCAAGATGAGATTCTAGATGAAAGCCCAAAACTGATATTGTCAAAGACCTTTAATAGAAAATAGTCAGTCTCACAAAAATGGCGGAATCCCTCACAGAAACTGTATACAGGGAGCGTTCCAATCATACGACCAAAACACCTGTCACAAGAACTAAGAGACATTAAGTTTGTGCTAAGTGTGCCCTGGGAGGTTCCCAGAGCTGCAACCATTGCTTCTCGTGTGGCAGTGAAGGGCACAGAGCCATTGGCCTCTTGGAACGCCCAAAGATATAGGGAAACAAGAGACGGTTGACTGGAGAAATTAGTGAGTCCCACCTGAGGGCAGAGATTTCACCAATGGCCACAGTGAATCAGACCAAAGCAAAAAGAAAAATCCTACAGAAACTCAGTCACCGTGAGTGGTAATGAGCCAATACATCAATATGTCTCCTTAATGGGTTTAGTGTTGGCGCTCTGGATACTGGGGATCAAGTTAGCCTGATAGACGGGGCTTGGAAGAATAAGTACATCCCTAATGCTGATGTTCGCCCTTTATCAGAACTAATAGATTTAACAGAGTGTGGATGGATGCCAAAAATCGATGCAGTTAATGGGGAACGTTTACCATTTGATGGGTAGATTTTCTTAGCCGTGAGCTTACCAGGTAATGAAGATCCAGAACTCTCGATAAATGAACCTTTCTTAGTCATTTCGCAACTACTGGAAACACTGTTAATAGGTTTCAATGTAGTGGAAGTGTTGATCAGTCTGAACAGTCCGTCTCAGGCTGCTTCTAATTTAACTCGCCTACTCGGGGGAGCATTATCAATCCTAGTTGATGATGCAGAGGGAGTGGTAGAGTTCATTCAGACTCGTGAAGAGAACACAGCACAGGGGCGATTAAGATAGATAAAGACACAATAATCCCAGCAGGCAGCACAACATGGTTAAAGTGTAAGGTCGAACCTCAACTTGACAGTACTTGGATTTTGTTCGAACCTGAGGAGAGTGGCGCACAATTACAATGTCTAGGCAAAGGTAAAAGTCTTTTGAAAATTCAGCATATGTCAACATTCCATTAGAGAACCACACAAAACATTGTTTTGACCAAAAGGTCTACTACTGGTACTATCCAGGCGATAAAGATAGTGGTTGAGACAGTCACAGTTGCAAGTGCTGACACAAAACCATTGCAAACTTTGCGGCAACCATCAGTAGATTTAAGTCCTTTTGACAGAGAGCAACAAGAGATTGTGGCAAGGATATTTTTTGAGGAGTCGGCAGCTTTTTCAAAGGAAGCTGATGATCTTAGCTGCATCCCTAATTTACAAATATCCCTCTGTCTCAAAGATGCTATCCAGGTACAAAAGGCTTACTCCTCTGTACCAAAACCTAGCTCATCTCACACTAGCAGAATGTGTGACAGAATGAAAGACTTCATTCGTGTGAGCTGCAGTGGTATTGTGTACATTTCTGACTACTTTAAAGGTAAAAATTATTTTAGTCAACAGGAATGTGTGTTACAACTGAGTGTGTGTCAGACTCTGCCCATTCCAGATAGCTATTTAGACCTGGTTGTTTTATGATGTTACTACCCACTGTTATCATCTTTTTTCTCTAAACCCCTCCCCCCCCCTTGTTTCTGTTCGGTCCAGCAAAAGAAGGAAAACCATACAACATAATCAATATAAATAAAGTTTAGTATAAAATACAACAGGGGTTTATACTTAATAAACCCCTGTTGTATTTTATACAACAGGGCATCTGTTTGCTCAGATGTTGGACAGGACAAATTAAAAAAATAAAAAAAATAAAAAAAAAATAAAAATAAATAAAATAAAATAAAATAATAATAAAATAATAATTCTTAATAGAAATTTACAGGATTTTTAGCCCACATGTATTTGGAACGCTGGGTGTGTGTGTGTGTGTGTGTGTGGGGGGGGGGGGGGTTGTCAATCAGTCCAGTTTTCTAGAATGAGCACGTTTGTTCAGAAAAATGGTAAAATAGAAAAGAGAGAATACGATCAAGCTATTTATCAGGGTGTTGGTTTATTTCTATCAGTTTTTTTTTTACTCATCTTCATTAGAGAATGAACCGGATTTTCATTAAAAAAAAGGGGGGGCATTTTTTGGCCTAACACTAGGCGAGTTAGCTGCTAACAAATTATTAATTTTTTTTTATCAAAAAGATTAATGAAACAGACGGAAAAAAAATAAACTTACTGCTGGTGAGTCTGTCCGCCATCATAGCAAGTTTTGAAGTAGCCACATCAGAGGAGGGGCTACTCAAAGACAGACACGGACTAGGCGTAGAGATAGACACCTCATTCCGGGATCCGGAGTGAACCAGCGGCGCCACCATTTTGGAGGGGTCAACCTTAGCTAGTAGCATGTTAGCTTGCTGTTGGTTGCACATTAAAAAAAGAAGAAATATGGAAAGTTGTTAATTAATTATTATTTTTTCAAAATACATCCTTGCAGTGTTGACCTTCTTTTTGGTTGCACGGACTGGAGGAAGTCCCGCTGGAATATGCAGCTCACTTTCCGCTCAGGAGCTGTCAATACAAAATCATAAATAATAGCCCAACCAGGTCTCAACACTTTTTCTTTTTGTTTTTTAATAAACTTCATTATAAACATCAGTTTCAGTGCAGAAAAATGGTGCAAAATAGCTAAATGGTTTGTCTGAGTTATCGTAGTGTTACATCACCATTCACAAGCCTCCGAGCCGATTTTGCAGGCCGAGTACATGTGGTACCTACACCGCCACCAAATTCTCTATGCAGGAAAAACCCTGTACTACTACTAATGATAGTAGTTATAATAATAATAAAACATATCAATGGCATATTAAATAAGATGTAAACAAAAATTGAATACCTCCTTTCTGTTTGCAGGCTTTTGAAGTAAAGAAGGATCACTACACTCAAAAAAATGAGATGTCCGATTTACTTAATAAAGCTATGTCAACCGGTCCCACGCAACTTAGTTGTTTAAAATAAACTGAAAATTTATAATTAAGTACAACAAGTATTTTTAAGTAAATTGAATGAAGCAGGACGAATTAAATGCTATATGTTAAAATTAAGTTGAATGAAATAAACATAATTATGTTAGATTAACTAATGGAAAGTTGAATTAACATGACTGATTTAAGTTGAAAATACTTAACGTTGATAAGCTAAATTAACCTTTGGGAGCATCATTCAATGTACTTAAAACCCTGCGTTGTACTAAATTAAAAATGTTATTTTCATTTTAAACAACCAAGTTGCGTGGGACCAGTTGACATAGCTAGATTAGGTAAATCAAACATATGTTATGACTGTAGGAATGACTATATAGATTAAATAATTACAACATGAACTGTGTAAATTGTCTTTATTCCAAAAGTTTCAAGGCTTAACCACAATCCACGTTATTAAGAAAAAAAGGAAGCTGAAAAATTACAAAAATACAAAATAAATTTGTTAGGCTATAATCCTGATATAATTATATATCTACAATATATATGTATATATGTATAAAATATCAGTAAAATGAAACTGGTTAATCCATTGTACAAAATATATTTAAAAAAAAATAGTTGAAAAGCCTTCTTGCTTAGAATTTTCCATCTTACAGAACTGGAAAAAAATACATTATTAAAACAATAAAGATGTTAAAGAACCCTATAGGGTCTGAACTTTTTTAAAAAAAAATCCGAAATGCTGCCTATTTGAACATCTTAAAACATCTCAGGAACTCAGGAACATCCAACAGGAACTGACGGACTGTTCTGTCTGTACATGAACTCAGCAGCGGAGTTCATTGATCTTGTTTTTGAGGACCTGGACTTTATTGGAGAGTCTGGTCCCATCCAGCTCCATAATAACCTTCTGGAGAAATTCAAAGGTGTACCTTGCATCCTTGGGGTAGCTCAGGTTCAAACAGTACATCAAGCCAAAGAGTAGTGCAAATCCCTTGGCTACATCAGTAATGTCCTCCAGAACTTGGCATCCTTCGATCACGATACCGACATCTGCCGGTGGATCCGTGTTTTCTGCTTCTTCAGGACGCACCACGAACAATCCCAAAGCTATGCTGTGCAATTCTCTTCCAGCAGCAAGATCCACATCCTTAAATGGCAAACAAATAAAACAATAAAAGAAAAAAAATAAGCGATTCATTGGAGTCTTTAATAAGTTGTGATGTACTGCTTTGAAGCCATTTAACTCAACACCAACTCATAGTAAAGGGGAAGGGAAAAATAAAAACAAACAAAAACTAAAGATGGTTTTTGACCAGGAGTCGGCAACCTTTCACAGCCATTTGGGCTTGTTTTCTACTGATCAAACCCTCAAAGGAACTGTATAGTTTTACTGTTTTTAAAATTTGTATTTGCATTCATGACCTTGTTTTGTTAATAATAAATATGTATTATGTCTACTTTGGTAAGAACAAAAGAAAAAATGAAATAAAAAGAACATTGCATCTCTCAAAATTAAAAGGTTTTTTTTTTTACATTTGACAGAAGCTCAAATAACTTATGTTTAAAATAAAAGATGCTCTTTGTCAAACAGGATCCTCTCAGTGCACCTCTGGGCATCTAATAACAAATGTTGTGCAGAATAAGATAACATGGGATTTTAACTAATAAAAGATCATATGTATTTTACCAAAGTTTTTCTTTGCATATAAAATCTGATTATTCTGGAGGTAGCGTTGAGCAAACAAGACGTCTTCAGGTCAACATAGATGTAAAAACCTACATAATGTTCACCTCGGTTATCAATTTATAAATGTAACTAATCTAAATTAAATAAATGCAAAATAAGAAATTCTTACTTTAAAAAATGCCATTTTATTTTCTTTTATTAATTTATTTTTTGTTTGTTTTTTTTCTCGTCATCTTCAGAAATCTTACACTGCTTGCTTGAGCCACAAGTTGCAGACCCTTGTTTTAGACTATGTCCTTAAGTATCTGGATATGTCTATTTCTAAATAAACCTCAGTCGCCATGAATTTTTTGAAATAAGTTTCCACCTTTTCAACTTCTTTACATTTTTTATTCATTACAACACCAGAATCAGAATCGCTGTTCATGTAAAAATACAGATATAATGTCGGACTTACCAAGAACTCTTTTACAATGCTGTCTGGCTTCTCATTTAGATAGACACACACAGCTTTCAAAATGCATTCGCACAAAAGATCAACATAAATATTCAAGTTATTAAATTACTCATTTTCATCACTGTGTGTGTGTCAAAGTTAAAATATTTAGCTTTGATGTTAACCTTGAATTTCTTTCTTATGAACTTTAAAAAGTCTAAAATGGGCTATACACTTTTTGAGTTTCTAAGTGTATCATTCTGTTTATTCTCACTACAAACAACCCCAAAGCATTTCTATGTAATCATTTAAAAACCTGCACTCTAAACAGCAGTCCCTTCCATAGCCACAAAAACTAGCGAGTTCTCACGATCTGACGTCACAGAGTGAGACGGCCCTTTTCAGGAAGAGTCTGCTCTGACAGCTCCACCCCCAGTCCAACACAAATACTTTCTCTACAAAGTTAACAACTCGAGCTTGTGCACAGCAGACGGCATTTGTCTGTGCAGTGAGATTGTGCAGAGCCATGAAATGCTAATTCTTTAGTGTTCAATCTTTGTGCCGTGCCACAGAAGAATATAGGCGGATGAGAAATCACCATGACATGCTGAATGGATCCTAAACGTACGTATCTGAGAATGGTGCAAGCAGTCGGGGGATATTGGGAAGATTGAGGGGGAAAGGGAGCAGATTATTTCCTGATGAATAAACGAGCGAGTGACGAATTGGGAGAACTGTTTTAAATATGGATTATTGAGCGACAGCAGAAAGGTAAATTAATCTGCATGAAAGCAAAGAGGATTTTTGATACAAAGATTATATGTCGTCCTTAATTAATCCTGAAATGTTCATCTAGATGAAGTCATGAAACCCACAAGGAGCAAAAGACGTTTCCTCAGGGATTGAGACGTTTTACTCCTAGATATTAAAGGAGTACACAAAAATAACTAAAATTTCATAAATAATTTGTTTTTTAGTGTTCCAAAGTAAATATAAGATAATGTATATGGATTTAGCATGGCTTCTTTAAAAAAAAAAATGTTGAAGCATTAAAACACAGAAAAACATTAATCTTACATTGTTGATGGCTGCCAGAATCAGGCGAATGTTGTGACCAGCAGTGCCTCCCTTCTTTTTGAACACCCTCATCAGTGGACTGGAGTAGTGATCCAGTTGGGACATGAACACGGACAACAAGGGCACTGTTGTTATGCGGGTGAACTCTGCATTCACCTATTTATGGGAAAAACACACAAGACAAAACAGGGGAAAAAAAAAAAAAAGATTTGGACTCTCTTCAGCCACTTGAGGAATATGGGCTGCTCGTAGTGAAAAGGAGACAACTGTATTGACATTAGCCTTGTTTCTTTCAGTTACAGTCATTTGTTTTTTTTTTTACCTTTTTAAAATGCTTACCTCAGTTTCACAGAAGAGTGCTGGCCATCTGCTTCTAAAGTCTGCTATGAGCAGCATGTCATCAACAACTTCGTGCCTCCTATAAGCAAATGTCTTCATTTTTTTTTGATCAGCTGTTCGTTGTTCTTCTTTTTTACTTCCAACAGCAGTGTCTGCCTTTCACTTTCCAAGCTCTCTTTAGTTTCACCTGCAGGGTACTCGGGGAGAAAATTCACCTCTGCTTTTCGCGGTTTCTTGACTTGATTTGGACTTTGACCCATGGCTCCTCGTTTCTCTTTAACTGAATTGATGCTTAGCTCTGAGCAACCAACTTTTCTTAATTCAATACGGTAGTTTGCCATTTTATATTTCAGGCTGATTTTCCATCCGTAGTATCCTGTCACAGATCCTTGTTCTTTTAGACAGGGGTATTTGAGCGTGAGCGCCTGTGCCACGTCATCCAACTCTACACTAGATGGATACACTTTGTACTTTATTATTTCAGATGCCAAGGAATCCAAAATACTGGATTTCAGTTTCGGACTAACAGTAAGAAAAGTCCCACTGCTGTGCAAAGCTTGGTTTCCCCTGTCTAGTTGAATTTGAGCCTCGTAGCTGAAATCAGGGATCTGGAATTTTGAAGGCCATGGTTTGGATCTCAAGCTAGATTCAGAAATGGTGGATTCCGATGAAGACAATATGTCTGTGTCAGTTGCTGAGGAAAGGGAAGAAGTCTCATCCAACCCTCTGGAAATAGGTGAGGAAGTAGCCATGCTAGAGTTTTCTGACAAATAAATCACTTTAAGTGTGGCTTTGTCGTTGAGGTCTGAGACCATTGTTAAGTTCACAAACTCATTGTCAAAGTCAATGTCCCTATATTGCAGCCTGAAGTTTCCTGACAAACCAAAGTGCTTTTGAATCTCATCTTTAAGATCTTCAATCGACTCAGGTAGTTCATTGGCCAGAGTTAATTTAGCTGCATTATCAACTCCAAGTATGATTCTAAGCGTTGCTGCCATCTTAAATTATCCTGAAAAACAAAGAAAGATTTATTAAGAATTCATCCAATTTAGTGCTTAAATACAGTATTTTCCAAAAAACCTTTAAAGAGAAGAATGAAAATAAAGAATTTGTAAGACATTGACCCCTTAGTATCTGAGCTAATATTGGAGTTTTTCATCTTAACAAGCATAGGGTCACAGTTAAGCAGAACTAACTGTGGAAATACAACCCAAAACGTACGCGGATGCCAGGTCCTAAGAGGTTAAAAAGTGCTTACAATGCATACATGTCTCTTAATCTGTGTTCAGATTGGTGCGTCTGCATTTCAACGCAAAGTTTCCTGTCGGGACTGCTTCAAAGGTCGTTGCGAGTGGCTAGGAAACGTTAGCGGCTGCTGTTGTCTTGGGCACATCGTGTGCCATGTGATGAATGGTAAACGGCGTACACTTGTATAGCGCTTTCTACCCTCCTTCGAGGGCTCAAAGCGCTGCACAGTCACAGACCCATTCACCCATTCACACACACATTCACACACTGGTGGTGGCTCCGCTGCCGAACACTGGCGCCAACCTCCCACCAGAGGCAATTTAGGGTTCAGTGTCTTGCCCAAGGACACTTCGACACATGGGCAGGGCAAGGAATCGAACCCACCATCTTCCGATCCTGGGACGACTGCCCTACCACTGCACCACGGCCGCCCATATGACTCCCACACTGCGCCACAGGCAGAATTGGAACAGAAAATCAGAAGAACATTTCTTTGCAATTTTCATGGACACACTAAATTGAAACGGCCAGTGTCAGAACATAGACACCTCAGTCAATCGCATCAATCTGAACACAGCTTAAGAATGTTACTTTCCACTTTATGATACAACTAGAACACAATTATGGTCTTAAAAAAAACTTAATTAAATATCCAATCAAGTCTATATTTTTAAATTACCCATTATATGCAGAAATCTTTTAAGGGTGACCATTTGTTGAGTTCCAACTTTGTAGTCGGTTAGTGGATAAAGGTCATCAAGTGTCTTCAGGTCAACCGTTGCAAGCTCATTTGTGGGATGCAAGTCAAAGGCTCGATAGTGGTCTTCATACCATGAGTTTGTTTTTTTAAGAACAAGAATCAGTTCATTTTTAATAACCAACAACTGGATTATTCTCCAAAAATCTGGCATACCACCAAATGATCCATGTACAACTATCATGCCTGTCCTGTAGTTTATGCCATTGACCGTGGCACTTTGAGCAAGGTCCAGAGCAGAGATTTCATTATACTTGTGAGTAAGTGTGTTCAAAACACTGTCATTAAGGATCTCGACTGGGACATTTGAGACATGCCCAAATTCTAACAAAGGCTTTTCATACTCAGGAGAAAGCAGTTTATATGAAACTGCTAACTGGTGCTTGGCTGCAAGTGACAGTGTGATGTTCCTAAAGTTATTTGTATGCCTAACTACTTGCCTAAAAAAGCTATGTTTTGCCTCAAAGCGCATTGTCCATAATGCCCCAAGTGGGCCAAAGCACTTAATCATCTCCGGATAGTGCTCCAAAAAGTGGTGTTTAGGTAATAACCTTTGATCTGTAAAAATTTCTTGATAATGTTTTCGATGCTCAGATATTTTACATTCCAGATAAGCAATTGACTCCAGAGATTGAACAGGTGCAACCACCAATTCAGTAATGTCCTTTAAAACCAAAATAACTTGCCAAGCTGGCTCACCCTCAGGAACGAGTTTTCCAATAATTAATGGGAGTAACCGAAGAAGACACCAATTTTCATGAGCGTTCCAACCTATTGTGCGTTTTTTCGCAAGAGTTTTGGGCAATAAGTGAGGGCGATTGGTTTTATCTGATCCTTTGTATGGAAAGGACTGAATACGTTTATTCAGATGTTCAAGCGTAAATAACTTTTTAGAAATAAGCACTGTGCTAGCTCCACAGGAACTATTCCTTCAAACAGGTCGTGGACTATGTCAGGAGGGTAACCACTTGTAACATTAAAATGGGAAAGACTATCAGTCGAAACACAAGATGATCTCACACCAAAGCAGCTTACCCCTTTTTCAAGTGCTGTTTTAACATGAAGTTTGTGAGAGTCCTTGGTTCTAGCCACAAAAGCTCCCGATTTCACCTCTTGATCCTGAATCTCACGAAGCTCAGCTGTACAAAAACGACAAAAATTTTTTCCTGAGAAACTTTCCACAAAACCAGCAAGCCCGTGAGCTCCCAAATTATCAGCAATAACACACTGAACAGTGCCCCTGATAAATGACCCAAGCTGTTGTACAAACAACCCTTGTTGCTCCAAAGTCACAATATCATGCATTAAGGGTCAAATATTTTCCTGTAGCCAAACGATTTGATATAATCCCGTTTGCACAGCAATGCCAAGTTAATTGAAGATAGAGTTGAATTAGTACCAGCCGGCAAATTGCCTAAAATCCAGTACACTGCACAAAGTTTGTGCTTCTTTCGCGAGGTGCCCAAGGGATTGCAAACTTCAAAATCATCAATGTAAAAACATAGTGAAATCCTCAAATCATCCCCTGAAAAAGGTTTTTTTTTTTTTTTGTAATATTCACCATCTTGAAAAGATTTGAATTTGTGGACTTCTGCAAAGTAATCTTTGTTACTACTGATAAACGTATCAAGTATATCTTTTTTGTTGAGAAGCTGTTGTAAAGATAACAGTAAGGGAATATACTGGAAAGTTTTTTTTTCTTGTGTCCAGAAAATATTCTACTGGTTCAACAACCTTAAAGTGGTCTTTATAATATTGCTTACGCTTGAAAGTTGTGGCAAGCGGACCACTTTTTGCTATTGCCTTTACCAACGGATTACAGCTAGAAAGGGTAGCACTGAGTTCATTTATAATTGACTGATTAACCTGGAGGTTATGCTTTCTAAAAATATCAGCTGCTAAAGTGTTTGATGTGGGCACTACCGTAGACGACAAAATAAAATGCAACTCTTCTAGTAACTCGTCAATAGCACATGTTGATACATGAGATGAAACCTCTAATTTCAAAAGAACTGTTGCAAATTTCTTGACTATTAAGTCTTCAATGTTTTCCTCTTCAGATTCACTATGACAGTTAAATTCTGAAAAAGACTCTTCAGTTTCAAGTAGATGTTCCGATAACTCAGACTCTGAAATTGCATTACCTTTCACTAAGCAAGTTTTGAAATCTTTAATTGTGCAATTTGCATGTTTCCGATTTTTATGGGATTTGAAAGTTGCATAAATGTTTGTTTTAAAAGAGCAACTTTCAAACACACAAGTAACTGTCTCATAGCATTTCAAATGGTTGTAGATATGAGAAAAGTACTCTGTAGTAGATGACAAGAAAATCTCAGGACACAATAAGCACACTAATTGAACTGGTTCCTCTCTTTTAGGAGTAGCAACAATATGAGATCGACTTAAATGAGTTTTGAGAGCACTCCAAGTTTTAAATGAACAAGGGCATTCATAGTATGTACACGGATATGGACATCTTCGACCAAAATGGCCATGATTTAGCTTGTAATGTTTTAGTAACTTGAATCTAGTTGAAACACTTTCAGAGCATTGCTTGCATCTCCACATTTAATGCCTGTACAAACAGCAATGAGAAAGAACCAGTCAATTTAGTAGATACAAGATTTTGAAAATATTATTTGCCCTGAAACTTACCAAAGGACTTGAACCACTGACTTGGCACCCAACGGATGAAAGATCAGAAAAAAAACAACTGCAATGGAAAGTTATTAATTACTAGTTGAATCAAAAAATATTGTAATGCTTCATTGAAAGACATGTATTTATTGGAAACTACCTCCCTTTACAACTCCCCACCCCTTAAAAAAAAAAAAAAAAACAGACATTAAACTTTAAAGCTTTGGTTAAATAATATATTTCATTTTTATAATACCAAAGCATAATTAAGAATGTAAAATATGTTGCATAAAATTAATAAATGTAATAAATATAAAATTAAACTTCAGAGCAATATTTCCATTTTGAGCACAAATACGTTTCTACAGAAATTTATATTAAAACCAACTGCATCAGCAGTCATGCACAGCATTGCCAGATCTGGCAGTTTTCTCCCCAATTGGGTGATTTTTATCATGTTATTACTCTTAAAATTTCCTTTGGGCATCTGAATGTAATCTGGACTGTTCTCTGGCAGGTTTTAGTTTGTATTTGAAATATATTTCAACCAATCATCTATTGAAATTGGTGAAATACATATGCCATCCCACTTACCAAAAATGTACTCCTTAAACTCTATGCCCTGTTTAAAGCCCAAATTGAAATTGCACAAACAGTTCTGAGAATAGATTTAATCATCATTTTTATCAGTAATCTGATATGTGAGTATTTTGGAGGGTTGATAAGTTATATGCAAAAGCGTCTGGTTAAACATTTCGAAACAAGACTTTTAACAGAACAGGTCAAACTCGTGCTGAACGACTGAGAGCGCCCCTTCTCCGTCTCCCTGCAAATGGCTGTTATCTGTACTCACTGCTGCTGCCGCGCCTGGCTGTTGCATGCACTCAATGCTGCGGACCCCACCCGAGTGGGCGCTTCCGCGCAATGCTTGCTTCAATGAAACCCCCCCCCCATGCGCAAGCGCTTCCGTGTGGTGCATGCCTCAATTGATGTTGAAAACCTAAAATAGTGTCATTATTTACATTTGTATTATATATAAGATCACGAGATGTCCTATTAGCTTGCTAGCTAAGTCTATTCATAGACTCCTGTCGATTTGAGTCTTAAATCAAATTTTACTACAAATATCTGTCTTTAGTCATGAAGTATATTAATATAAAACCTTAAAAACAGTATTTAACATTTATTGAAATCAAATATGTGCCGCTCTGGTGGTGTCTGATGTGACGAAGGCTTGAGCCCGCCAGATCCCCGTAGCTGGGTGGCACGCAGTTGAGGGTTGCCCCGCTGTTTTTCAATCTCGAGTAAGGTCACCAACAGAGACTTGGGTGGTACTCTACTTTTTTCCGTTTTGCCGAGACGACCTCTAGATTTTATATACTGTTGATGAAGCACCCTTTTGTTGCTTCGGGGAGCAAAAATTACAACATCACTAAAATGTTACTGATTTGACTATTAAGAAATCAATGGTATTATTAATAGGCAGCATATTATCAATGACTGCCAACAATAGCCTTCTCTTCAAATATGTTTTTCATATATATTCTGCATGTATGAAAATTGCATAGTTGACAACACACTTTTTCTGATGCACTAAAAATAACCATTGTAGTGATATCTATAGAACAGTGATTCTTAACCAGGGTTCGATGGGTTGATCTCAGGGGTTCGGCAGTAGGGTTGGGCACCAAAGTTTGGTTCCAAGTAGGAACCGTTATGATTTATGCGGTTCTGCCAAAACCGAAAGAAGCTGTTGCAAACGGTGCAGCATGTCAGTGTCAAATTTCATTTGTTTGTGGACATGTCAATCATCTCTACTCACGTCAGTAGTATAAAATCCCACCCAGTCTCTTATGTTCCTACAATTGTGGGCGGGCTCATATAAAGTTGCTGACTAGGCGAAAACGCAGGTGCGCCGCACAACTCCTCCATGTGTGTTTGCATATCACAGTTCGACAAGTGCTGCATCACATTTGCAAATCAGGAACTCGTGATGTTTTCACGGACCCGATCATCGGACAGAATATTGATCCTATGCAAGTGTTTTTGATTGTTTGCTCTGCGGCGGTGTTGTGTACATGAGTTCGCGCCATCTCCCGTCAAGGAAGGTATTAATGTTCTGGAGACCTGTAGTCAAGAAGTTGTTTTGTCTATTCATGTCAGAAACTAAACCAGAGAAAACCTTCATTCAAACACAACGCCAAGAAACGGGCAAGGTGTTCAAGGACCAGAAGAACGTGGGAGACGCCCGTAACACTCGCTCCATACGCTGGGAGACAGACAATTAATGCGCAGGGCGCAAAGCTGGAAGCCCGGCGCGACTCCCCAGCCCAAGCACGGGGAGCGCAAGCACCCAGCTTGGCTCTCCTGCACTGTGATGTTTTATTAGTTTCCGTCGAAACAATAATAAAAAGTCCCCTATTATTTTCCTCTCGAGTTAATGTGAAAAAGCCTTCAAAACTCAGTCTCACAAACAGCGGAGTCACCTGTCATGCAGCCCCACCCCCCATCAAAATGTTTGACAGGCAGTACATAGTGAATTTGCTGCGCGTGAAAAAACAAGCCCAACCCTATTCAGCAGACACACTTGAATTATCGTGTGATTTTATGATGACTCACACGCCCTGCTTGGCCATCATTGGCTGCAAATACACAGACATGCGTTGGCAACAAAAACCTTGCCTCCAAAAATGGCAGAAGTATTAAAAACTGTGGTGGAATGCGTAAACTATGTGCAAAAAAGTGCTCACCGCATTTTCAGTGAGCTGTGTAAAGAAATGGGCTCTGAATTCGAGGTACTTATGCTCCATTCTAATATTCGGTGGTTATCCCGGGGACAGGTGTTGAATCGTGTTTTTGCCTTGCGTGTGGAATTTGCCCTGTTTTTGCAAGACCACCAACACTGTCATGCAGATCACTTCAAAAATCCTGAGTTTATTCTCATTTTAGCGTACATGGAAGGATATTTCCCTACAAGACAGTCATACCCAGCATGGGTGAGACAGTCATTCACATTTGTTGTTGAGACTGCAGATGTCAATGATGAATCTCTCGACGAAATCATTGAAATTCAGCAGAGCCAGATTCAACAGCAACTCTTCCGAACAACAACGCTCTTAACGTTTTGGTGTCGACAAATTAACAAGTATCCAGTTATTTCCAAGAAAGCCCTGGATTTTGTGATACCATTTGTTACGACATATCTTTGTGAGCAATCCTTTTCGAGGATGCTGCACATAAAAACAAAGAAAAGGAACAGACTTTGCTGTGAAAATGACATGAGAGTGGCCCTTGCCAAGGTGAAACCACGCATATCTGAACTGGTCTCTCAAAGGCAGCAGCAGAAGTCACACTGATTTGCAGGTATGTAATTTGTTGTGAGTTTATCCATTTTGTTGGTTTTGAACAAGGTGATGTTAATGCACGGCTCATTTTGTGTACCAGTAAAAAACTTGTTTCTAGATTAAAAAACAAAATTTTCACCAAAGAGGGGTTTGGTGAATGTGCATGTGAAACTGGTGGGGTTCAGCACCTCCAACAAGGTTAAGAACCACTGCTATAGAATTATCAATTGCTATAACTATTTTCCCAGGCACGTGAACTCCTGTGATAGGGATGAAGTTTTGGTTTGAAATACCGTTAACAGCTTAACTATAAAACAAAATTGATGGATGTTGAGAGCTGTGCTACATTATTTTTATGCTTGAGAATAAAATCAACCTAGTTGCTATTTTGTTTTTTGTTAAATCCATGATTTTTCAACAGCCATCTAAAACATTACTTTGTAGCATGCTTATAGAAAAGAAAGTGTCTATTTGCACTTAATTTTCAAAAAAATGTTTTTGTTATTGCTGTAAACTGTATTCTTAGTCACCTGAAGTGTATAAAATTGAATTAATACAATTTATGATATATTTTAAATTTTTGTTTTTCTCTAGTGACAAGAGAATTAAGCTTTCTGGTCAGTTTTCCTTTTAGAGACCCGGAAAGACTGGACCAGTGGGTGTGTAACATGAAAAGGCACAATTGTGTGGAGAGAAAATAGACTCACTCTGATTTGTGTGTGCATAATTCTTGATTTGTGCGTAAATTAGGATCTGTGCGTTCGTATATATGATTGGTGCATGCATAATTCTTGATTCGTGCATAAATTTGGATTTGTGCGTGCATAATTCTTGATTTGTAACTCATATAATACATTTTTTGCAAAAGTAAAAAATCACAAAAATAAAAAAAATAAAAAAATGCACATGCACAAATTAAAATTACAACAACCTGACACTAATTACTCAAAAATATATTTTTAAAAATACGCATGGATCACCTCTTACACACGCACACAGCCTAAGTTACGCACAAATCTACCGTGAGACTCTTTTCACGTCTCACAAATTGAAAATTGAAATGAAAATGATTATGAAAATTGAAAATGATTATGCACCCATCCTTTTATAAACATCAAAGCTATTTAGTTTTAACAGGAGGATGAGAGGGAGCTACAATAATATTAACTCCAGCCAACAAGTGAATAGTTCATATTTTTATTCTCTATGATAGTGCTGAATATGTAAATAGTACTATCTAATGATCAACCGAGTCCCAATTCTCAGCGAAGTCACTATTTCACAGAACCAAAATAGAGTAAAAAGTGTCGCCGTCGGAACCGGCCGTTACATCAACCCCCCTCTGATGTGCGCGGCCGAACATAGCTGGTCTATAAACGGGATGAACACTCCTACGTATATTCTAGCTCCATCTCATCACCGTGTTAAAACTAAATAGCTTTAATGTTTATAAAAGGATGGGTGCATGATCATTTAACGTGGCTGGTTTTCAAAATGTGTTGTTGGTAAGAGTATATTTACAACAGAAAAGCAACGAACAGTAGTATTTTGAAGAGACTTCCCCCAGCTTGGAGCCATTGCTGAAAGAAAAATAGCCCCCACTGAACCCCCGTCCTCTGATTGGCTGATCTCCGATGAGAGCTCCTCCTGCCTCACCCCTCCTCCCTGCAAATTAGTTTTGGCACATATCTTCCACATGGGCTGTGTCAAAAGTCAAAAACACTCTGTAGCTCAAAAAGCATTTGTGTGAAACTCTTCTACAGGAGAAAACTGAAGCTACAAATAAAGATTTTTTCAACACAGTTTTACAAGTTGTGTTTTTCCTCACAACCTCAAGTTAAATCTTGTGTGTGTGTGATTTTTCTTCACATGTAACATTTTTACACACAAGTTAAGGTTATTGTCAAGCAAGTTCTCACATTATATTCCACAAGTACACATTTCTCTCACATGTTCCTCTTTTTCCTGCAACTTCACATTCACTTTTACATGTGTATGTGAATTAGACTTGTGTGTGTGTGATTCTCGCTCGTGTGTGTATTATTTACACTTGGACGTTTTGACACAATATTACCTTCATAAAAGAGTCTCACGGTAGATTTGTGCGTAACTTAGGCTGCGTGCGTGCGTAAGAGGTGATCCATGCATATTTTAAAAATATATTTTTGAGTAATTAGTTTCAGGCTGTTATAATTTTAATTTGTGCATGTGTAAATTGCATTTTGTATTTTTTTTACTTTTGCAAAAATGTATTATATGAGTTACAAATCAAGAATTATGCACGCACAAATCCAAAGTTATGCACGAATCAAGAATTATGCATGCACCAATCATATATACGCACGCACAGATCCTAATTTACGCACAAATCAAGAATTATGCACGCACAAATCAGAGTGAGTCTATTTTCTCTCCATACAATTGGACCCCCACCAGGTTTTCTGGCGTGTGCAGCAACCATTTCGAGGAGCACGACTTCTTTGTGGACTCCAGGGTAAATGCTTTAAATAACCCTATTACGATCTCAACCCAGAAGGGAAGAGAAAAGAAGAGTAACATAAAATAAATATCCCCCAGACCAGTCAATTGCAGAATGTATGCAGCTTTTAATACAGAGTTAGCCGCAGAGTTGCACTGGAGGCAAGGTGAGGAACAAATACAATAACAGAACAAAAATGAGACCCTACAAACAAGAACTAAACATGAACAACAAACAAACAACCAAAGTTAATCACTCAGAGTTCATAAACCAAAGTCCACAGTAAAGGAGGATTGGAACTCAGCACATTCACCAGGAGCAAGCTGACCACCAGAATTTGGGTGTTACAAAAGCTGCTCAAAGTTCAGTGGGGATGACAGCTCTTTTAAGCAGGGGATGGCTCCTCTGCCATTGGCCCACTGATCATCTCTTCACGTGTTTCAGGTGTAGGTGGGCGGGTCCTCAATCAGCTGCTGCTCTCTCTCTGCTCAGCAGCCACCTACAGAAACTCATCCACTCAGCATCAGTCACTCAATTCAGTCAAGCACACATACAAACCAAAACAAGAGTCCCGGATACAGCTGGGGCTGTAACAAACCCTCTTAAATTTACACAAAAAAGGGTCAACATAATTTTTTTTAATTACAATGCTACGTTCATCAAAGAAAATGATCAAACATGAAAAAAAAAATCATTATGTAATGTGATTCAAACTTTTGTTTTTTCTTACACAGGGAAGAAAATGCCTCAAAGACACCGCTGTTCCAACTGTTTTTTTCTTTCCCTGGTATGGTAAGATCACAGAAACCTGTTCATGAATGTGTTCCAACAGCTGATCAGAGTGTTGCAGTGATTGATGACATAGAAGTACTGTAAATTGCAAATACTGTAGCTGTGTTGAAAAAGATAACCCATGTGAATTGTGGCTGCATTTTCTGTGTACAGAAGCAAATTGGTTGCACCGCTCACCACACATGCGCGAAACTTAGTCACTTCCGCTAACAACTTACGGTAGTTTTGTGGCAAAGACTTTCTGACAACAGTGGAGCTGGAGATAATTTCACTTTTAAATGTAAGTGAACAGTTTAAAATGATATGTGAATGGTTTTACATAATAATATATTAAAAATAATTATTATAATTAATATAATTATGTTGATTATTTACTTGAACAACTACACACTACAGTACAAAACATGGATATTTATGTTGAAATGTTACAAATAAAGTGCTTATAGTAATTTCGGCTCGTGTTTTATATTCTATAGTCGTTTTTTTATTTATTTAATGAAACAACTACACTGTTCTGTAGTTATCACGAGTAAGCATACATTTGCTTTTCTAAAATAAATTTTAAAAAGTAATTTTATGTCTTTTTAGGGACCAAAGAACAGACTGTGATATTTATAGTCTGCAATGAATACTTTTTTACTGATGCCAAATATTTGTCTGCTGTGGTATGTAGGTAAAATCACACGTGCACATGATTTACGCTCAACTTGGTTTACCTTCTGCATTTTGCTTCCTAAATTTTTTTTCTGTATGCCAGGACAATTTTGGAGAAGATGGGACTGCAAGATAAAGTCTACCTGGAGATTATAACATGTTTGATACATAGCATATTTTTTCCAACTGTCATTTATGATTTTGTGTATTTTAAGATTGTAAGTCTCCAGCATCAGGAAAGGGGGTTAGTGGGAAGCCAACTTCTGCTACTTGGTCCTGGTTTTACCTCATAGATGACGTATTAGGACAAATACCTTCCACCAGTCATCTTGTCCTACTTTCCTCTATATGTGAGGAAACTCCAGGGACAAGTACAGCAGTGGGTGAAAGAGAAGAGACTGAAAAAAATAAGGACGGAGTTGGAGAAGAATAAATCACAGGAGAGAAGGGAGACTTTTGAAAGACTTTTCAATCTGCTGGGAAAAAAGTCAAAAATCTGCTCCCTTCTTAATCATTAAATTTATTTCATGCATTTATAAAATGTTTGAATTTCTGTTATAAATAAACATATTAATATGAAAAAGGGATTTTCGTGAATTCATTGTAACTTTTATTTGCAACAATTTACAAAGATGGTCGTCATGGATGGGGAGAGTCCAAATGAGGCTCAGGGCTGGAACTGTGGTTGGTAATTGTAACATCTTGTAGGGTGGTCTGCAGAGAGTTTCAAGATGGATCTTCACTGTATACTGCATCATCCATCTACTACAGGGTTTGCAGAGCAGGCTGTCGACGGATGCTTCGAGACCAAGACACTTCTATAAATGGGACATAATAAATAAAGAGAAAACCCTTAATAATATTATAAAAAATATCTATGTTTTAAACATAGCTAGATGATTTAGTCACCAGTTAACAGTAGTCATGGTCTGGTGAAAAGTCCTCCAGGGCAGACAACTCTGAAGATAGTTGATCCCCCAGAGAGCACTGTTGATGACCTCCAAACCAGCCTCCTCCCCATCATCAGCATCTTCCTCAGATTCGTCTTCTAGAGAAGGGGTGTCCAAATCCAGGCCTCGAGGACCAGTGTCCTACATATTTTCCAACCAACCTGCCATTGAAGCTTCTTATTGGTTAAACACACCTGATCCAGGTAGTCAGAAGCAGATACGACAGGGTTTCTGGAAAAACAGCAGCAGGCGGGCCCTCGAGGCCTGACTTTGGACACCCCTGCTCTAGAGCCACAATGTTGCCAGCATAGAGGCAGATGTTGTAGAGGAGGACCTAAGCTGCAACAGCCTGTAATATATAAATAGAAATACCTTCCAAACAAATTAGAAAAGCCACAATGTATTCACTTACATGAGGTATAAAGTTGTGATGGACCTCCAGGCATTGCAAGAAGATGGATCTAAATCTTGTCTTTGTCATTCCAAAAGCACAGTTTATAATGGCACGTGCTTTTGGAATGAAGGTTGTTGAAGTGTTGGGCTGCGACAGCCATCAGATTTGAATTGTGATGCTTTATGTCAATTGTTAGATCAGAAAACCTTGCAGACGAGTCTTCAAATGCCACATTCCAATTTTTATGCATTAAGCATATTTTAAGGGCATAATCTCTGTCTACTTTTTAATTCAAAGTAGTGATGTATATCTTATTTTATATACAAACAACGTGTAATAACAAAACCAGTAACATTAACATTAGTAATAACAATAACTATAACCATAACATTTATAATGAACTATTCACAGCTGCATGCAAAAGTGGCTACAGTAGCCTGGGGGCATTTCATCTGAGTAAAATGCTCTCAGGTGTCCTCTCTTCCCAGACCCAACATATCCTGAAATAAATAAAAACATAATTGTTGAGATTTTAATGTTCTGTAGTCAAATTGTTATAGAATCAAAGTGTTGCATACCTCGGGGGCAGTGTTTGTACTGCTTTCCACATTCACAGCAGATCTCAATAGAGTACATAACAAAGTAGAGTTCTCTGTGTCGCTTTGAGTACCTGCTCCATGTGCAAACACCTGTGGGAAAACAAATCAAAAGTAAAATAAAAAAGGTACATGCCGTCAGTGAAAAGCATGTAAAAACAAAAGCTTAAAAAAGTACACATCACTCAACAACTTTGGGAAACCCTTACTGTGAAGCCACTTGAAGTGTGCTTGTCTCCGAAATGTTTCAGCTGAGACGATGTCTCTGAATGAGGAGCACACCAGAGCTAGTTTCAAGATGGCTGGATCCCCCTCCATGAGAACAACCTCTTGAAGAATGTTGCTGAGGACACAAGCTGGAAACTAAAACAAAGTTGCACAAGTTGCAAAAATATGAGGACTGAATATACATAACATAAAAATTAAGTAGTGTTTTCTTCACTATTACTTCACTGTTGGAGAATGTCTCCTACCTGGGTGGAGCTGCTTGTGATTATAATAAATAATTCTGTTATGTTAGAATATGAAAGCAAAAGGAAAATAAACAGATTACCTTCAGTAGAAGACACCTGTCTGCTTCATCCTTGATCTTTAAGTTAAAAAAATGTATGGAAGTGAAGATTGTTACAATGTAGCAGGTGAATAGCTTTAATATTAACAATGGGTGGTTTTATTACACAAATTATATTGTCATTATTGTCTTTTCTCACCTTTATGACGGGACTTGGTGAAGGCAACCTCCTTGCCTTTGGAATCCTAAAAATGGGTTCGAGAGTCCCCTGAAGAACATGAGATGCTTCTTCTGTCCAGAAGGCCAGTCTTTGTCCATGCCTATGGAAATTAATGGCAGTTTTAATGGACTCTACTAGAAAACATCTACCCTGTTTGTATGTTTAGTAACACCCCTGGCTCTTTGCTGATTAACTGGACCAGGAGTGTCCAGCCAATTAGAAGAAAGAACTGGAAAGGGTGGAGCGCTGTTCTTGTTTGTTTTCAACCAATTTCTCTTTACTGCTTCTTATTGGCTGGTCTCCCCTGGTGTATGCCATACCCATCAATAGAGAACCTCTCCATCAGTTGGATGCACCACCATCGTCTTATCGCTGGCATTTCCTCCTTAAAACAAACAAAACAATCTTTGTCATCACTTTAAACTGGCACTGTTGGGTTGGTGGCACTTTCTGAAAAAGCTTACCTGGGAGAAACTCAGCGGTGATGAGGTGCATATGCATAGAGCATACTGTAAAGTAAAAGTAACCTTTAACACATTGAAACATTATTTTAAAGCAATGAAAAGTAAATGCTAACCATCAGCATGAAGATGCCGCAGTCATTTCCAGAAAACTGCTGGGGAAAGAACTGAAAAAAGGAAAATGTTTCTTAAGTAAAGAGAGCTGAACCAGCACCTGCTAGGTTTTATTGCACCATTACATACTTGATGAGTTTTCCAATTTTGCACTAAAACATACCTCAATGTTACTTCCCGTTTTCTCCGTCCATGATCCAGGGTCAATGAGGGCTGCTGCTCTTCTGGAATTGTAGAGAAAACAGAACACACGTCGAATTAAATTCAAACAAGTAAAGAGATATAAATTAGCCTGAGAACGAGGCTTCACGTTGAACCTTTAGGCCTGAGAACGAGGCTACATACTGAAACTTTGAGCCAGAGAACGAGGCTTCATGCTGAAACTGTGAGCCTGAGAACGAGGCTTCATGCTGAAACTTTGAGCCTGAGAACGAAGCTCATTTAAAAATAATGTAGTCAAACAACACACTTGGCCATTGAACAAGGCCAGAACACTGAATTTCTTTACTGTCAACCTAAATATGGTTTTGTAGTGATCATCCCCAAAACCATCTGGCCAAAGAGAATCAAGAAAGAGTATTTCTTTCTCCGCTACCAATATAGCCTGAAACAGACATGTTGTCATCATACATGAAAACACAACATGTCAACTACAGTCAGAACAAGAAAGACCAAGGGCACTCACGCAGAGTAGATAGTGGTCAGCGTGACCTGCCTGTCTGCTCCAAGATGGAAAAATAAGGATGTCCTTGGATCTGTAATTTTCCTACAAGTTTGGCACAAATTAGTAAACATGCACAAAAAAAAAAACATACAGGCAAGCAGTGCAGCAGGTTTGCTTCTGGATCTTTCCAGGTGGGAACAGCATACAAGTCCGCAATATAAACGTCTTTTCCCTAAACGAAACACACACATTAAACATTCCAATCATGGGTACAAGTCTAGAAAATGTGCACCAAAATGACAGATTACATGTCTTCGCGCAGCTTCCCCCACAATCTTCAGACAGGCATTCCCAATCTAAAATGAATAGCAAAAAGCAAGACAATAAGCTGCAAAAAATACTTTTAAAACATTACATCATTTTTCCTTTTGATGCATTGGACACTTACAGCAAATTCCATACACTGTTCCAAACCCAGGCTCCAAAAGTCTTCTCGTGTCAGGCAGATATTCCCCTCCTTCACCATCAGCTCTTTGGGAGGACGGTTTTGGTCCAAAACATATTCCAGCTAAATGAAAGGAGGATTTCATGTTGAATATGCGTAAATATTGCACCAATACCAAACAAGAAACTGATTAAAACTTGAACTACATCCCACCATAGCAACCATAAAATCACTAATGGCTTTGACTTATCAAGATTTATTGTGACTGCAGAGCAATTCATCTTACCAGGCTGGACTGAAGTTGGTTCAAGTCGTTTTGCCATTTTGGTCCTGGACTGCCATACTGATGGTCAGTCTAGCATCCAAGTGTCACATATGTGTGATCAAGGGGAACTTTCCTCTCAGTCGACAGATCTGATGATATACAAATATGTAGCAAGGCATAGAAAAGGTTAAATGCCTTTCAATATACAATACATATTTAATTGTGATTCCTTGTGTGCATCTCATTATCTTACTTGAACATCTTTTGTAGCTCCTCAGCCTGGACACATTCACTACATGACGGGTTGCTCCCTTCATGATGGTGGTCACCCCTTTCGCTGTAATGCCTGTGACAGTGAATGGTCCTTGATGCTGGGAGGATAGTGTGTCTCCAGTCCGTCTCTTCTTGGTATCCCCAGACAAGAGAACATCATCCCCTTCTTGAATGGTGCATGCTCGTGTATGCTTTTTTTTTCGGGATCCATAGGTCTTCCGCTGGCTGACTCCTGTGCTCTTTCAATGTTACGTAGAACCTACAAAAATATTCCATGCAAAGCAGAAAAAGAAACGTTATAAAATATATAAATTATACAATAATATAAAATCCATTTACTAAAGCAGAAAAATTTACAAAGATAAAATAAAAAACAAGAATCACGCCCCCTTCAAATGTACTGACCGTTTCATTGAGGACAGTCATCTCCTGAACCCTACTGTCAATGTCTTCCTCCGGGTCTGCCACTTCGAAGTCATCCCCCATTGGACAGACATTCATGACAGCAGGAAGACGTGGATGGCGATGAAATAACAAATAGTACGGACTGTGGCGGGTGGAGTGCTGATCATGCAAAACATCTTAATTAGTTTATTTTCTCTTGCACTTCTCAGTGAGTTTTTAAAACTATAAATACTGTCTTAAAAAGGCTTCATTACAAGGCATGTTACAAGTAATTCCAAATGGCAGTGGAAGAATACCTGCTTTGCGGTGTTGATGCCGTACACAACAGCAGCAAGGTGAACATCCCAGTCATTGTGTTTGCTGTTAACATATTTTCTGAGAGCACGCTTTATGTTTTGGTTCGTCCTCTCATCCTTTGAATTGTATTGTAGTGCAGAATGATAAATAGGCACCACTGATTTGATAAGACTTACTCAAAGTTAGTTATTTGAATGCTCACCTGCCCGTTGGTCTGGGGATGATAAGCACTGGAGACAGCGTGTTTTATATTTAGCATTGTGAAAATGCTGTCGTTGAGCTGAAGTAACACGAACAGACTTAGCCAAAATACATTGTACTACATCATAAATCTAGGTATGAAAAACACTTTCACAAACTTTTACCTGATTGACGAATTCTTTTCCCTGATCGGTGATAATTTTTCTGACCATTCCAAAAGTGTACAACTTGGTCATTAGAATTGCAGAGACCTCTGCTGCAGTTTTGGTCTTCAGGGGTTCTGCAATGACCCACTTAGTGAATAAATCGGTCATTGTGAGGATGTATTTGTTTCCTTCCCTTGTTTCCGGAAGAGGCCCAATTAAATCCATTCCCAGAACCTCCCAAGGTTCTTTCACCTGCAAGTCACAGAACATATCAATTTAAAATTGGTACATACTTTGTAGCATGCAAACTCGTTAATGGCAAGTAATTTAGAAGGATGAAGAGGGTTTAAGATGTACTACCTTGATAGGATGTAATACACGGGCAACTGTCTTAATTGGATCATTCAGTTGGCAGCGATGACAACTTTTGACCTGAAATAGAACAATACATTTTACAAACAAACATACATTTTACTAAACTTTTTTCACACAGACACAGAAAAAAGGATATGGTTACGGTTAGGGTTAAACAAGCAAATGTTTCCTGAGGTTGGCTGTCTCTGCAGCTCATGGCTCCACCAGGGGACGGGTCAGATGTTGAGAACACATTTCACATATTTAGGAGCGTGACAGTTAATGGAACTTTAACTTTAAGTTTTATTTTAAATATGTGCGACCAACAAAAAAAAAAATCCAGCCTTGGACACACTCAAAATGCGTGCGGCCAATGCAAATGTGATCTTGGCTGCATGCATTACGTTTGGCCAATATGATTTTACCATCACTTTCTATGCTGGTCGCACTTAAATACGTGTGAATAGCATTAGATTAGCCATATTAAAATGTGAATGTACATAAAAACACATTTATGCATACAAATGTCTTAGATCAAAGTTTATGTAGCTGTTATAATGTTATAACGTATCCTCTTAACTCAAAAAGGCACATACCCATTCCTCGACGTCCTGTGTTATTGTTGGCCAGTAGTACCCAGCAACGACGCGGTCTCTGGTGCCCCTTACGCCGTTGTGGTTCCCACCTGGGTTGTCATGGCATTCCATGAGAGCGATTCTCTTCTCCTCTGCTGACATTATGACCACTCGCATGTACTGATAGCTCGGCCCAGTGTAAAACAGTCTTCCGTCTGTTACAAAAAAAAACACCAACAGCATATTTTTAACAAAAAAATGAAAAAGGGTTAAAACTGTGGGATGACTTAAGTCAAAGAAATATAGCAGCACAAATTTGGTCGTTTTTTTTTTTTTTTTTTTTTTTCATGAAACAAACTACTAACATCATGTAGTTACCTTTCGTTGTATATTTTGGAGCCATTCTTCTAATTTTTCGACGCTCTGAATCACTTTTGGGAAGTTCTCCATTTGCTAAAAAAGCATAGAGTTGGTTGAAAACCGAAGTATCCATGTCAAAATGTAACTAAATATACGTGATATATAATAACTTGAGATGCTCGTGGTGTCTGACTGAATGTCCGTGATGTCTAAATAGTTCACGATGTCAAAAACAAGACAAAGCTGTCGAAAAACTTTATTGTCGTGAAGTTAGTAAAAAGAGGAAGTGACGTCCACTTCGCGCATGCGTGGTACCGGTCCTGCTTCCGGGTACCGGTCTGGCGGTGACAGACGTTCATCACAGTGGGGAGACGTGGATGATGGTGGAACAGCAGAAAGTATGGAGTGTGTCGGGTGGAATGTACTGATAAAAAAAAAACATTCTCCTTTACTTAATTTGTATTTCATTCATTTTGTCTTGCATTTGTCAGCAACTACTTTAAAAACTTGTAACACGTATCGTTAAAAGGTGCAACAACATAGACAAGTAATACAAAATGTGAATGCAAAAATACCTGCTTTACAGTGTTTATGCCGTATACCACAGCAGCAAGGTGATCGTTCCAGTCATTATGCTTGGATTTGACATATTTTCCCAGTGCACGCTTAATATTTTGGTTGGTCCTCTCATCCTTTGCATTGTATTGCATTATGGATAAATAGGCATCACTGATTTCACAAGAGTGACTCAAAATTAATTTTTGAGATGCTCACCTGCCCGTTGGTCTGGGGGTGGTACGCACTGGAGACGGCATGCTTAATATTTAGCATGACAAAAATGCTGTTGTTGAGCAAAGACATCAGCAGGTTTGACCTAAATTTATTATGTCTTATATCGTACATCTAGGCATGAAAAACACTTTCACAATCTACCTGGTTGACAAACTCCTTCCCCTTGATCTGTAATAATTTTCCTGACCATGCCAAAAGTGTACAGCTTCTTAATAAGGATTGCAGAGACCTCTGCTGCAGTTTTAGACTTCAGAGGTTCTGCAATCACCCATTTTGTAAATAAGCGCGTCATTGTTAATATGTATTTGTTTCCTGGGCTCTTTCCAGGAGTGGGCCAATCAAATCCATGCCCAGCACCTCCCAAGGTCTTTCACCTGCAGGTGACAGAAGTTTCCAGATGAAAATGCAAAGCTGCCTTACAGCACACAAGCTTGCCATTAAAATGAAATGGGAAAACAGAAAACAAAATGTACCTTTATGGGATGTAATACTGGGACCACTGTTTTAATGGAGTCATTTAGCTCATTTATAAAACTAATTGATACATAATAATAAAAGATGGAACCCAAGAATGAAACATATGTATGCAGACACACGTTTTAGACGTAATTCCAGGTAGAGGTGGTGAATGATTTACTTAATTTAAATAAGATCAGACCTATTCATTGACATCCTGTTTTAGTGTTTTCCAGTAGTAGCCAGCAATGACCTTATTTCTGGTACCTCTCATACCACTATGGTTCCTTGTACCAGAGTTCTGGTGGCATTCCACAAGGACAGTCTGCTTCTCCTCCTCTGACATGACCACAAGTCGCATGGACCGCATGGTTGGGCCAGTGTAGAAGAGTCTGTTGCCTGTTAGAAAATGAAAAAAGGCTCAGAAGGTTGCTGACTTTTGTTAACTCAAATGTCTCATATATATTAGTCAAGTTTGGGATAATAGAGCTGTACCAACATGTCAATTCTGTTTTACCTAACCTAAATAACATATTAAAACATATCAATTTCTTTTAAGTATCCAAAATTTAAATAAGGCCATACATAAGTGACCTTATATTGTTTCAATATTGAAAGCTAACATATTAGTTCTTATTTCAGACTTTTGATACAACATTGAAATTCAACAGTAAAGGTATATTTACATGCAGGGCTCTAAAATAAATCTTTCTTTTTTTTTTTTTTTGCTGGTCAGGGTGGCAAGTAAGTTGAAGTCTTGCCAAATCTAGACTCTACTAGTTCAATTCAATTCAATTTTATTTATGTAGGCCAAAATCACAAAGAAATGTGCCTCATTGAGCTTCAAAATATGAACAATAGTTAAAAACTAAGACAAAATAACGCCGGGGTCACACTGGACGCGGAAGCGCCGCGAAGCGGAGTCCGCTCCACTCTGTAGTTCACACCAGACGAGCATTTTTCCGCGGCGGTCCACAGGCGCTTCTGCTAGAGCTTTTTTTGTTTTTGCCATCATGGTTGATAATTTCATAGCCTAAAGACATTAACCCATGTTCCTGCCAAGAAAAACTGCTCTCTCAAAACCCCGCCCACCCGCTCTGTCGGCCCACTGTACTGATCCGTGTGCATCTCTGTTTTGTGTCTGTCTGTGCGCACGCGCTCGCAGGTGTGTGTGTGGGTAAATTAATAAACTACAATTATTAACCCATGTTTCTGCTAAGAGGAGCAGCTCACTGCATCTCTTTTTTCTCTCCCAAAATCCCGCAGCCCCGCCTACCCGCTCCGGAGTCTGCTCACTGCGTTGATCTGTGCGCGCTCGTGTCTGTCTGTGTTGTGTGTATTTTATAAATATTACCCCCTGTTTCTGCTAAGATGAGCTGCTCTCTGTCTCTCTGTTTTCGTTTTATTAACTCCCGAAACTTCTCACCCCGCACCGGAGTTTATCCACATTGATCTGCGTGTGTATGTGTCTGTGAAAAAAGAAAAAAAAAGTGTGCGTGTCTGTCTGTTTTGTCTGTCTCTGTGCTCTCGCGCGCACGTTTGGGATTGTATGTTTAAATCGGTGTCTACCATCTATTTAGATACAAAAACATGATCACATTTGTCAATTGCGGCATTTTATTGTGAAAAACTGGTTATATTTTGAAAAGAAACCGGATTTTCTCATGTATCTTGAAGCAACTTCCGGCCAAAATTGACGCGGAACGCTCGCGGCTCGCGCACAAAATAGGTCAGACGCGGAAACGATCCGCTGCACCGCGCGGGCCCGCCACGCCGCTCCGCTCCGCGCCTTGTGTGAACGACGCCATAGGATAACAACGGCGCCGAATGGAAGCGGACTCCGTTCCGCGCCGCTTTGCGGCGCTTTCGCGTCCAGTGTGAATGGGGCGTAAAACTGGTTATCCCTACCCTTAGACCCTCCCTCTTGGTAAGGAAAAACATTACAATGGAAGACAAAAAAAAATTCCAACCAAAACATTATTATTTAGTTTCAGTTAATAGTTATTGTATTGCAAAAACACTTCTGATGCCTGATTTTAATTTTATTTTTTTATGAAAACTCGCCTTTTGTTGGATGTTAGTTTAGAGCCCTGTTTATATGTAATTACCTTTAACTTTGTACTTGGGCGCCATTCTTTTAACTTTTTGGCACTGCGATTGAGTCAGGGGGAGTTCTCCATTGACAAGGAAAGCTTGGATCTGTTTAAACACCAAGATATCCATGTTTGTGAATCGGGTAGTGATTAAAAACTGTGAAATCATCAACACAACCATAAATTGTGCTAGCGGAAGTGACATAGGTTTCGCGCATGCGTGGTGAGCTGTGCAACCGATTTGCTTCCGCATACAGACAATGCAGCCACATGAATGTCAAGAGGACTCATTAGCATGTCACTCATATGCTTCTACTCGCCTGCCCAGCAGTTCACAGAGTGATCACAAGTACACTGTTTCTGAGTCACCTAGAAAACTTTGGCATTAGAATAAACTTGATTCTATGCGTAAAAGCATGAGGCTTTTACGCATAAAAGCCGTAAAAGTATGAGGCTTTTACGCAAAGCCATGCAGTTTATCTTCTCTTTCATTCTCCTTGAAATGAATGCAATGTATGAAATAGCTGCTTCTTTAAATTCAGACAAAGTATCAACATGAGGGATGATATAAAAAGAGTCTCCAAAGCAGGAGAGTTCTTCCACTGGCTCCACCTCCACTCTGCGAGCAATGCTAACAGATGCTGGCGTTGAGTCAAGAATGGCCGTGTCATTGTGAAGAAGACAATTTCCAGTCACACTTTTGACCTGGTGTCTGACAAGGAGACGCTTGTAAGCTGCACGGAATTGTCTTAAATTGGGGTTGTTGTTAAACCCCCCCATGTGCTCTGACTGCAGAGAAGAAAAGCTCCAGATGATCTTGACTCAGCTTGTATGTGAGAAGATAACGGCATTGAGCTCCTGGAGGCTCCACCAAGTCTTCATAAATTGCCATCACACTTTGACAACAAGCAATGAAACCGTGTATCGGTGTTCTTTTCTGAGTGGTATGCATGAGCACAAATGTTTGATTTTAAGCCCACTGAGAAGAGATACAGTTTCTTCCAAGGCATTACACCACTGTCTTTATTTACAGGCTTGATGGGAGCTTTGTGTCCTTTACCCAGTGGATTTAGACTGTTCATGTCATCAAAAGCCGCATCAATTGTGCGCAAGAACTTGACAGTGGCTCTGCTTTCTTGAAGCTGGGAATACTTCAGCTCTCTCACAATCCTCAAGTGCATCTGCTACACTGCGGCTGAAGATTTGTGCTGCCAGACGAACTTTCATTTTTTGACTTCTCCAGTTAAGGTGAGCAAGTTTTAGCTTATTGCCAAGAACTAAGCCCTCCTTCTCCTGAAGATTGTGGAGCGCTTTAATGTATTTCCACTGGATTAACTGACCATCTTCTGTTGCCAAAGTTTCTGCTGTAGAAAAAGCATTTCGAAGGAGCTTGAGCATGTGACATGGATCCAAAAGCACATGCACTTTTTGGATTGGATCTTATGGGTGTAAAAAGTAGGACTTCATGTTTAAGATGTCCAACTTTGCACCAAGCTCTTTGATCATGGACATATTCTGAGAAGGCCCATCACATGTAAGTGAGATGACTCGCACTCCAACTGCATGAAGGCGAGTTAAGATTTCTCGAATGATGTTTGCTCTTTCTATGCCATTCATGCTGTTGATTAGAAAGTATGCAATGGCGATCTTCCATGACTCATTGATTGCAACTACCGTGAGCACAAGTGCCTGTGTGGCAATAACATTCTCCACCTCACCAACACCTATGTCCACGTAGCCATGAATTTGATCTCCCCCCAAATTCGGTCTGTTTATGGATATACATTTCGTCCATTATTAATGCACAAAACCGATCCTAACCAGCAAGCTTTCTTTCATCTACATGGCTTTTGAGGGCAGTGAAAGATGCAACAGTAAATCCTGGATCTGCAGAAATGCTGCTGTACCACCGACGTATGGTCTGAGGATGTGGCAAAGCCAAATGAAATGTCTCCCTGACATAGTCATAGGCCTTTGGAGAATAAAAGTGCAGAGTTGAAGCAAACTGCTTCATGTTTTCAGAAAAAAACTTTTTCTGAGTCCTCTGCAGAATTTCTTTGGGTGTGTCATCAAGACCATCCAGAAGAGAAGCACATTCTGATGATATGACATTTTTTCTGAAGGTCATCCAAAACATTTTTTAAAGAAATGACTCATTTATTAATTCTCCTCGTCTGCTGGAACTTGTGTTTTTATTCCTTATACATGTTTGGTTTGTCAATGTGTTTTTATATGTTTATTTATATTTGTGTCTTTCTTTACCCTAAAATGAATTATCATGTCAGTCTAAAAAAAACTAAAAACTAAAAACTTTGAAGATGTTACTTAGTGCCATGCCTGAGCTCCGCTCAGCCCCTCCTTTCCCTGCTTTGCTGTGCTGTCCTGATTGCTCATCTGCCTCACCTGTTTGAAAGCTACTTAAACCTTGCCTCTCCAGCCTTCCTCTGTCAGATTCTTCATGACCTCTCAGTCTCACGTGTTGGATCCCTGCTCTACATTCAAGCCTGCCTGTCAGCTCACTGAGCCAAGCTTCCTGTCTGCCTGCCAGCCAAGTTCCAGCCCTCATCCAGTCTGTCTGCCTGCCAAGCTCTCAGCCCTGGTCTCGTCTTCCTTAACCCCTGGACGAGAGACGCCTCTGCATTAAAACTTTCCTTCTGTCTCTGACCCTTTACTCTGGGTCCTCATATGAACTGCCCAACACTTAGAGCCTGCATGAACGGGGCATAGGAGACATTCAATAACAGCTATTAAACCTTTAAAGCACAAAAGTTGTCCTGCTCTCATATTTTTATCACAGTACCACCAAAATCTCTAAATACAAAGTAAGACTATCACACAGGATATCCAGTTTTTTTAAATGTAAACTGAGAAGACACACAAAAAAACCTGTTTGTTTGCCTCTTTGTCTTGTGTTTTTTAGTTTTGCATGTTTCTCATTTTATATGTTCCCACTCTTGGCCTGCACCTTGACGTGGTTTGTGGGCTTATTAACCAAGACAGGCCAAAATTGGCCTTTTTTTAAAGTACACAAATGTCTGTGAAGCTTGCAGATTACTTTTGCTCCAGTGTGTGATTCAATAAAAACAAAAGGGTTTTTTTTGTGAACGATGTCATGGGTATAACATCACCTATGACAACCCTGTTTCTTTTTTTGAGAGAATAAGCACTTAATAAAGGATCTTTATTAAGGAGGACATTTTTACCCACTGGAAATGTCAGTAAGAATTTCAGTGGGTCGAAATGTGTTAAGAAAAGAGAACAAGTTATTAAAAAAAATTTCATTCCCACTAGTTGAGAAATGAACTCCCATCTTTCAAAAACAGACCAGGGCTGTCATTTCTAATGCTACAATTATCAATAAAAAATTTGTTCAAATTTGAAATAAATGTAGCCATGACATTGTTCACAAACTTTCTAGCCTTCTCCATTTTTTTAGGACGAACATAACTTCTCCACTTCCCCCTCTGTGGAATTAAAGAAAAAACTATCTGTGTGTCGGGATAAGCATCATGCAGCTGCTGGATGTCTTCTTTCACCATAGTGACCAGTTCCACACTCCTGACTTTGCACATGTCATTCCCCCCACAGTGAATGATAAGAAGGTATGGAGCCCCTCTTCCTTGTAGACGGGAGGAAAAGAAAGGTAAAAGGCCACTCCATCGCACTTCGCCCCAGCCAAACCAGGAGACGTGGATCCCTGGCAATCCCAAGTCGGTGCTGGTGTTTAGCTGAGATGCCCTTTCAGATGCCCGACAGATATCTCTAATACTCCAAACTATGAAAGGAAAAGAGACTTTAATACAAATTTTACTGAAATGTCTGGACATGATGTGTCAAAAATACACAATAACATTTTTTATGCCTGTTTATGATCCAGATTCCATGTGTAAATATCTCTTAACATTTTTTTAAGGAAAAAGAGTTTGTCTTTGAAAAAGACCATTGCAATACTTACTTTTTTTGGACTTTCAGCAGAAGAGGCATCGGGCCCGTTTACTATCGGTATGTTCAACTCAACTATGAAGGTAAAAGAAAAAAAAAAGAAATTAAATTGTAATTACAAATCGTCATGTGATCATATGTAGCACATTCATTTGTGAAAAAAATAAAGACATTTACACATCCATCTATTACTGCTAAATACAAAATTGCGCTTTAATTTGTTATTTTTATCTATATATAGGTATATATATATATATAATCTAACATGTCATTTAAAAGTTCTACTTGAGGAAAATGCTGAAGTTGAAGCAGAGCCCGATATGATTTTGTATTTAATCTGTTAGCAAGAGCCAAACCTTTCGAAGCTGCAGATGGACAAATTCAAATAATAACGGCGGTAAGATTCGAGGGATCATCGGAGGGCATAAACCATGGGAGTGAAAAAAGAAAAAAGGCAAGGTCCTGTCCAGGTCTGGTCTCGCCCAATTTCCCCATATTTGTAACGTCCGCGTGAGGCGGAGTTAACTCCAGCCAATATGGCTGTGCCCGTGAGCTGACTATTCAGGCTTCTTCTTGAGGACTGTGGAAGTCAATGGGTAAAAGTCAGAGATGATGCGTCTAATTATATATTATGTCTATGGTGCTGCCACTGTATAATACAGGCGGGCCTGCTCTAATATTAATTTGAAATTGCCTCGTGGGTCAAACATAATTACACTGCGGGCCAATTTGGCTCGTCGGCCAGAGTCTGACACTTGTGTTGTAGGCCTTAATTGTCTTATAAAAACTCATATTAGACAGCCAGTAAATGTGTAGCTGCCGTCAAAGGCAACTCTAATTCATATTTTGTTTATGAAATATTTTGAGTTAAAAAGGTTAAAAGCTGTTTTATAATAATTTCAAATAAATATGATATTTTACATAAATAAATAATGATGTTAAGTTAATATAAGTTAAAACTGTTTTTAAAAAAGGGGGAAACTTATTTTTGTTCTTTGTAATTTTTGTTGCTATGGGGGAGGAGGAGGAGGAGGGGTTTTCACTGGGTAGGGGCGGGGGGAGGGGGAGTCCCTTGCTGCCGTTCAGAAGATGGTGAGTTCGATCCCCGCCTCGGACGAAAAAACATAAAACTTCAGATTGTGTCAATTGACAGAAAAATCTGTAAGATATTCACAAAGGTGTCTGAAATGGTTTAAGTGAAAAATAAAGTATTTTGAACCCTGTGTAAACAGTTTGTGTAGTGCTTGTTTTTCAGGCAGTTGGCTGTTCTTCTCTGTGGGAGGAGGAGGAGGAGGGGTTTTCACTGGGTAGGGGCGGGGGGAGGGGGAGTCCCTTGCTGCCGTTCAGAAGATGGTGAGTTCGATCCCCGCCTCGGACGATCAAAACAAAAAACTTCAGATTGTGTCAATTGACAGAAAAATCTGTAAGATATTCACAAAGGTGTCTGAAATGGTTTAAGAGAAAAATAAAGTCTTTTGAACCCTGTGTAAACATGATTTAATCCACAACCTGAAGCCAATTGAACCTTTCTGTTCTCTCATGGAGTCCAGATGAGCCCAAGATTATGAATGTTTATATTAATTCCAGTGATTAAATTATTTCAAACTTTCAAAAGCTAATCACATCAGTGTTTTTTACATTAATAACCTTTGATGTTTAATGTTATAAATATTGAAGTTTTCCTTAGTATTTTTATTCATAGTTGTTTTCTTTTATTAAAGTCACGATATATAAGGGCGGGATATAGAGATGCTACAGTTACACCACAATATCTGCATGTAAAGTGACTGACTTCACACAGGTGATTCGGATTTTGAAAGTGAAACTGTGATGACATACAGTAAAGTTTCAGTCAATAGGAAAACATAATATTAAAGATTTAATTTTTAACAGAGTTGTACATTTTTCATTTTTTAACATCGTTGGGAATTATTTGGTAAAAATACGTAAAAATTTGTCCAGTAAAAAAATTTGTTTAGATTTTTTTTTTTTTACCAAGTCCAAAACTAGATTTTGTTCACTGCGGTTGTGACTTTAACCTTGGAGCATCAAACCACAAACAGCAACATCAATTTGAAGGCTGTTGTTACCAAAAGTGTTCTACTGAATGATTGTATTATTTCTCTTTCTAGGATTCTAAAGCTAGCAGCAGCTCACAAAACATCTGCTGTTTAAGGCCGCGAAGGGGAAGAGCACTTCCTGTCCAGGGAAGGAGTCTCTCCAACAGGAAGAGCTCTTTCCAGAAGTCTTTTACTTGCTTTGCAATCTGCTTGATTTTTTTCCCCGTCTTTTCTTCCACATAACTCCAGTGGCCTTGTGGGAGCTTATTTACATCATAATTACAATGTAAAAAAAAGTTTAAACCACCAAGTTGGTGGTTGACTACAGCCCGGCATTCAATACAGTGATCCCCTCCAAACTGGTCTCCAAAGTCACCAACCTGGGTCTGGAGAAGCTAATTTGCAGCTGGATACAGGACTTCCTCAGCAACAGACCCCAAGCAGTGAGGATCGGCAGCCATCTCTCCACATTTTTTCATTTCATTTCATTTCAGATAACATGGTATGGGATTACATTCCATAGAGATTTTGGACATTTCTTGAAATGTCGGATCCAATTCAGTTTGAAAGTGTTGGTAAGTAAAAAAAAGGAGAGACAGTTAAAACCACCCAGTTCATATGTATTCATTAGGGTAACTAAACTAGGGTAACTGACTTTGTTTCCCATAGCTAAAAGCTAAAGTTAAACTTAGATAACTGTCTTTCTGTTTTCTACACTAAATGTGGTTGTTAATCTATATTTATTAACAATCGATAGCCCAAATTGACGATGTAAGCAAGTAAAACTTCCATTTAGCTAGCATGCTATACCTTAGCTAATTTCTCAATTCACTAAAACTGCAAAAATCCACATTACCTCTTGGTCCAGCTGTAGTTGTTGGATCCATACTTTTAAAAAGCCCTATTAATCTGAATATTTTCTTTACCCTAATAATTGCAGTGAAAATCCAAATTTTTCAAGAATAATTTTTTTTTTTTAATTGAGCATTGTATGAAGTACAATACAAACATGACAATAGAAAAAAAGCAAGAGTTAGTCTTTTGATTTATTCATGTTATTAGTTTCAGAGATTTACAGATGTCTAAACTAAAAAACTGAAGCAAAAACTATATGTCTACAGCAAAATCAGACCCTATCTATCTCTTTCAGTCTCCAATACCTACCTTCATGCAATCATTACGTCTTCTATCTCATATTGTCTACCTGTTTGGTCACTCACAACAAATGAACTTCTACATTCAATAGCAAGGCTTTACAACAGAGCCTACAAGATTCACCACAGGCTCCCCGGATGGACTCACCACTGCATAGCACTCTCACACTCCAATGCTCTAACATTCCACGACTTCTCGTTAAACCATGGACTCAGACTGTATCACCACATTTTAAATGGACATACCGCTGCAGCACTTAAGGCAATGACCCCAAAACCCAGGTCTGAATATTCCACCAGATCCTGTACAAATGGACTTCTCCCTCTACCTGCTTTTAAAAACTCTTACGGACAGAAATCCTTCTTTTATGCTCTTACTAAAGCTTGGAACAACCTCCCCCAAGACATCAGGGCAGCAACCACAAAAATTCAGTTCAAAAAGAAATGTGCAGATCACATAAAAGATATTTGCACTTGTAATCACTGTGGCTGTTTGACCCCCTCCCCTTCATGTAAAATCTCTGTTCTGTCTTTGAGTGTGTGATTGATGCTGTCTTGTTGCGTATACTGTATGGTGTTTGTAATGTTCTGCAGAGCAGGAACCTGCTGAAAACCAGTTTTGAACTGAGTCAGGCCCGATTGTTTTTATCTTTTCCTGTTTAATAAATGATTGATTGATTGATCTACTGTTTTTTGGAGGTTGCAATGGTTTTTAAGTATTGTTGAAGTTCTATTTTAAGAACCAAAAGTTCCAGCTTTTTGTTCATTGCTTTACTTTTATGAACTTGAAACTTGGCCATAAATAAGAACATGTTAATAAAAAAGAAAACATTGTGATCTTTGGACCTAAAGTTGTGGAAACCAAAAATAACATCTGTTATGCAGTTGAAAACCATTGAAGATGGAGTCAGTGATGAATTTGTGGATGTCTTTCCATTTTCAAGAATACTTCGCTGCAGGATGTCATGGCAGTTGGACGTAACATGGCGGTTTGATCCGAAGCGGAAGTTGTCATAATGTCAAACCGGAAGTTGTCATCGTCTTTTCTTTTTTTTTTTTTCTTCTCAACTGAACACGACAGAACGTGGCTTAATACGTTATGCATTTCACTGAGACTGGGACAAAAAAAAAAAAAAAGAGGTCACAGCACCTGGATTTGGACATAGCCTAAAAAAAAGGAAAAAAAAAAAAAATCACTGAGACTGGGTTGACCAGAGAGTTAAAGTCAAGTATAGTCTGTTGGTCATCTCCACAGAAGTTACTCAGTACCCGTTGATTCCACCAGAGGGCGACATTACAACAATAAAGATGCTATCTACTCCTTTTCCCCTCGAAGAAGAGCTGGGAGAAGAGTTCCTACCCGGTGGTATTTGAGTGTAACACCATAGTGGAGGTCCGGCGTGGACCGTGTAACTGTCCGCAGACCGAACAGGTAAGCGCTCGTGCGGGACTTTCAGACGGAGCAGGACGTCTTTAATCCCGTTAGGCTCGGTGCTGCCTGGCGGTCCCGGTTCTGTCTCCATGGTGACGGTTTACCTGCGCGCAGGTGCTGACTGGATCACAGAGTCGGAGCTTCTTTCAGGAATGGGCGCGTGTTTACTGTGACAAGTGACACTGCTGCGGGTTCCGACTGTAGAACCTCAGAGGAGTCGAGGGTGCCGCGGGTGTTCCTCAGGTGTACCTCAGGTGTTGAGGTCACGGCGCGTGAGCAGAGCATCTACGCTGTGTTGTATCCAGAGTTCAGAAGTTTGCTGCCTCAAAGAAGGAAACTCCCCAGACTGGGACGTCCTGCTGTGGGATCTGCCGGTCAGACTGCGTTTGAGTAGATCTACTGTGCTCTCTCAGAGGCTGGTTCTTCAGGTTTGTCTGGATCCTGAGGGTCTTCGCTGTCCATGCTGAGCTGTGAGCACCTGAAGCATGAAGAGAATCAGACATCAGATGGAGCTGCTCCATTTGTTCCTCCTTCATTACTTCCTGTTTTAGTCTTCTGAGAGCTCCTTGTTCTGCTGCTGCTTCTTTGGTGTCTTCAAACCAAACCTGGTTTTATTTTCTCCCGTTTAAGGGAGAATCTGTGGCAGCAGAGAGGACGGCGGTTCATCTCAGCAGAAAATGAAGCTGCCTTCAAATAATAGAACTACAAAACCCAGAATTCACGCAGAGCTTTGTGCTGCTGCTGGTGAACTGTTGTGAAGACAGAACCATCTCTGAGAGTCTGCCGCGCAGAACGAAGACCAGAAGATTCCCTGTGGGTCACTTTAGGTCAGGAGTGTCAAACTCAAGAGGCCACAATCCAAATCACAGCTTAGGTCATGGGACGAGCAGAATGAACATTTGTTGAACACTCGCCTACATTTTGAAAACTTTAAAAACGTAACTTTTAAACTTAATTATGAACCAAATATATAACATTACCTGTAATAATGCTAGTGGGAATGCTGTAAGCGGAATTTGGCCGATGAAGAGGCTGAAATTCATGGCTAAAAATGCTGGAGCTGATAGATGAAAATGCTTAAGCCGATGGCTGAAAACGCTGAAGCTGATGGCTGAAACGCTGAAGCTGACGGCTGAAAACACTGACGCTGACGGCTGAAAACGCTGAAGCTGACGGCTGAAACGCTGAAGCTGACGGCTGAAAACACTGACGCTGACGGCTGAAAACACTGACGCTGACGGCTGAAAACACTGACGCTGACGGCTGAAAACACTGACGCTGACGGCTGAAAACACTGAAGCTGATGGCTGAAAACACTGAAGCTGACGGCTGAAAACACTGACGCTGACGGCTGAAAACACTGACGCTGACGGCTGAAAACGCTGACGCTGACGGCTGAAAACGCTGAAGCTGACGGCTGAAACGCTGAAGCTGACGGCTAAAACGCTGAAGCTGACGGCTAAAACGCTGAAGCTGACGGCTGAAACGCTGAAGCTGATGGCTGAAAACGCTGACGGCTGAAAACGCTGAAGCTGACGGCTGAAACGCTGAAGCTGACGGCTGAAAACGCTGAAGCTGACAGCTGAAAATACTACAGTTGATGACGGAAAACTCTAGTTAATACCTGAAAATGCTGAAGCTGATTGCTGGCATCACTTAAGCAAATAGCTGAAGTCGCTTTATTGCTGAAAATGCCAAAGCCGATAGCCAGCTAAAATTTTAGTTAAATGTAAAAAAAAAATCCTTATTAGCAAAAACCGCTAGTATGTAGCTGAAGTATGAGCTAAACTAAAAAAAACCTTAATAATTACCAAAATAGCCCATAAATCTATCAGAATGTCATTATAACTTTCTACTTTACAACACTCTGACTCCATAGAATATAAAGTAACGACTAATCGATTATTAAATTAGTCGTCGACTATTTTAATAGTTGATTAGTCGACCAATTGTGGCAGCTCTTATCTAAATTAACAGTAAATAAATATTTTATTCAATCATAAACTGAATTGATTCCGATTTTCGACTGTGGACACGTGCACACACATCCCGTGCACACACTTGCTCCGCCTCCTGCCTCAGGTGTTGACCCACACCTGTCCCGTTCGTCCTCCTCCGTGTGCAGGCGGCTGATTTCCGGTGCGATGGCCAAGCTGCAGGGCTTCGACTTCTGGCGGAAGACGCTGAAGGGCGCTCGCTTCGTGGTGGCGCCCATGGTGGACCAGAGCGAGCTGGCGTGGCGCCTGCTCAGCCGCAGGCACGGCGCCCAGCTGTGCTACACCCCCATGCTGCACGCTCAGGTGTTCGTCCGAGACGCCAACTACAGGAGGGAGAACCTGTACAGCGAGGTCTGTGAGGAGGACAGGCCTCTGATCACACAGGTGGGGGCGCGCAGGTGCGGGCTGGCACGCCGTCTGCGGCGGCCTGCGTCCGTGACGCCCTTTTCTTTGCAGTTCTGTGCCAACGATCCTGAAGTGTTTGTTCAGGCGGCTCTGCTGGCCCAGGATTACTGCGACGCCGTGGACCTGAACCTGGGCTGTCCGCAGATGATCGCCAAGAGAGGTGCGCGCCCTTTTAGTAGTGTGACCCCTCCCCCCGACCACCATCACTTCTCATTAGAAAACATCAGAACAGAAGCAACGAGCTGCTGCACGTCTGTTTCCAGGACACTACGGGGTTTTCCTGCAGGACGAGTGGGACCTGCTGGAGAAGATGAGTAAGTCTGACCCTCAGCTCCTCTGCTGATGTTTGAAATCCTCACATTCCCTGGAGCAGCAGCTGTCTGCCTCCGCTTAAAAAAGCAGACACATCTGCTGTTACCGTGGAAACAGACAGGAGTGGTACATAACCATGTGGCTGCAGCGGGATCTCACATTGGTTCACAAAACTCCTGCAGAACTTCTGCTTTTTCTGGAGAGATCCAAAGCTCTCAGACGGTCATGTTTCCTGCTGTTCTGCGTGACTCCGTCAGTCAGGTTAGCCCACGAGAAGCTGTCTGTGCCGGTCACGTGTAAGATCCGCGTCTTCGAGGACGTCGAGAGGACGGTACGCTACGCCCAGATGCTGGAGAAGGCTGGATGTCAGGTACGATCGCCACGAGAGCTCTAACCCCAAACCTGTCAAAGATTCAACCCGGAAGTCACCTGCGCTCTCGTCCCTCAGCTGCTGACCATACACGGCCGAACCAAAGACCAGAAAGGCGCCATGACGGGCGTGGCGAGCTGGGAACACATCAAGGCAGTGCGGTGAGCCTGTTTGTTCCTCAAACATCCTGGAATGTTGATGGAACTCAGATAAACTGCTGCTGGTGACACCAGCAGAGTCCAACTCAGCAGTTTTTAGACCAAATCAATCACCTGTGTCGTTTTCTAGGACGTAGTTCCTGCAGAGCGGCAGGAGGGCTTTAGAAATTCACCTCTAAATACTGTTTCCTATGTTTAAAGATGCTCTCTCTTCTTATAAGACACCGTTGAATTTTAATATCTGGAAAAAAGGAATGTGTCTCTGAATTGTGGCTAGAGCTGCCACAAACGATTATTTTAATAATCGACTAATCATTTATTCTGATTAGTCGACTAATCGGGTCATGTGCAAACTAGATGTAAAACACAAATCTTAACCATCATTAGCTTTAAACTAACTAAAAACTAGATGTGTAGCATTACCTGTGATAATGCTAGAGTTGAATGCTGAAAATGCTGAAATTGATAACTGGAAACACTGAAGCTGATAGCTATATAAAATATTAGTAAAATCCGAAATTAGCCTAAAAAGCTGTTGCTAAAAGAAGTTAGCCTTAACAGCTAACATTCGGCTGAAATATTAGCTTATCCCCAAATTAGCCAAAAAGTTGCAGAATGTCGTTATAACTTTCTACTTTACTGACTCCACAGAATATAAAGAAAAACTAATTGACTATTAATTAAGTCTTCAACTATTTTATTAGTGGATTAGTTGTCGACTAATCGCGGCAGCTCTTCTCTGAACCCACGTCTCTGTGGCTTTGTTGACGTGTTTGTTTGGTGCAGGAAGGCGGTAAACATTCCTGTGTTTGCCAACGGCAACATCCACCACCTGAGCGACGTGGAGCGCTGCATCCAGGAGACGGGGGTGGAGGGAGTCATGAGTGCAGGTAGACCCGCCTCCCGAGCGCCTGAAGGCGGGGCTCCGCCTCACCGCCGCTCCGCTTTGTCTCCAGAGGGGAACCTCCACAACCCGGCGCTGTTTGAGGGCCGCAGCCCCCCCGTGTGGGAGATGGCAGATGAGTACCTGGAGGTGGTGAAGCTGCACCCCCCCTGCTCCCTGTCCTACGTGAGAGCGCACCTCTTCAAGCTCTGGCATCACACGTATGTCCTGTCTCAGTTAACACCTGGGGAATCATGGGAAATGTGGGGATATGTGTGTTTTTAAAAAGTAATGTGTTTTCTCTTTAAACGTTTTGTTGGGAAATTTATATGAATTTCCACAGTAAAACATCAGGTTAAAAACTTCAGAGAATAAAACTCGTCAGACCAGCTGTTTGTCATCAGAAATGTGATGATTAATGGAGGGATGAAACCCATGAAGGAACCCAGAATAATTTAAGAAAAGAGGAATCTCCCATCCACTTCACCAACAGATTCATGAATGATAACAAGTTTTTTCTGAATGACTGTTTCTATGTGAACTTCTTAGCATGGAGTAAATGTGATGGGATTCCCCCTGAAACCTGCCTCTAGTGGTGGTTAGAGGAACTGCAACATTCCGTCTCCTCACCTTCAATCTCAATCGCAAAGAGGCCAAAGTCCAAAACACACCTGAGGTCGCGGGTCGAATAGGATAAACATTTATTGATCACTCTAAAACTTCATTTTTAAAACTTTAAAACTAACTTTTTAACATAATCATAAATAATAAAAGACAGGAATATTATTCCAGAACAAATCAACTTAAACCTTAAATAACTTTCAATATTTTACTCTCCGTAAAAATATATTTTGTCTAAATTATACAACTTAGAAATGAGTTTAAGATAACATTAAATAAAATGATCTGGAGGGCCGGATCTGGCCCCCGGGCCATGACTTTGACACATGTTCTGAAGTAGCGTTCACACCGCCATCACCAATGGTGACCTTTTTAATGAAAAGCTTATCTGAACAGCACGGACGTCCTTCTTAAATCCATGGAAGGGTCAACTGTATGGATCAAATCAGCGTAAAGTGAACGAAAAAACAGATTGAAAACTTTAAAAATATACGTAGTACCTGAAAAAAATGTGTATTTGAAAAATAAGAAAATAAAAAAGGTTTTGAAAACTTGATAAAAAACCTGAAAACTTGAATAAAAAAAACTATAATTGTAAAAATTACCAATTGAAAAATAATATATCCACTAATAGCTGCTGTTTTGAATTTTAAACTTTTTTTCTTCTGGATCTTCACTTTCAGTTCTTTGTTTAGTTTCAATTCGGATTTTTAAGTTTTTGCTGCTGAGCTGATAATTTTACATGGGGTGGGGCTGAAATTAAATTTCAGAAAATCAATAAAACATTTTGAAAATTCAAAACAGCAGCCGTTACTAATTATTTTTTGAATAGTAACTTATACATTTATAGTTTTTTTTTCATTCAAGTCTTCGGGGTTCTTTTTCTCATTTTAAAAAAATACATATTTTTTTCAATATTAAAACTTTTTTTTTTGTTTTCATTTTCTTTTTCCACTCTTTTTCCTTGTAAACTGATCCTGAAGGAGAAATAAATAATTCCAGTTTGTGTCCGACTGGAATTCTGAAACCAAATCTTTCATTTATCGGAATCGAGCTGTGAAAGAAGAAGTCTGCAGCCAGATTTGAGATTTGCTCCGCTTCAACATTTTACACTCCACCTCCTCTAACTGTAGGTGGAGAACATGTGCTAGTAGACAGCAGAAGAAGCCCCTCCCTGCTCGTCCAGTGTGAACTCCATGGCTAAATGTTCAGCACATTCTTGAAGTCGTCACAGGCCCGCTGAAGCTAAAGAGGCTGCTGTGTGTGCAGGCTGCAGATCCATCAGGACCTCAGGGAGGAGCTGGCCAAAGTGAAGACGCTGGAGGCGCTGGCCGACGTCAGCAGCCAGCTGAGGCAGCGCTGCCAGGTACACTACGAAGACGTGATCAAACCTCGCGGTCATGTGACCTGCGGATTTGTTATGGCCTGAAGTTTTTCCTCGTCGCTATTGAGGGCAGGGGCGTCAAACTCAGTCACACAAGGGGCCAAAATCCAAAACACACCTCAGGTTACGGGCCGAACAGGATAAACATTTATTGACCTCTCTAAAACTTCAAACCTGTGACTTTTAGCAAATTATGAAGTAGATATAAAGCATTACCTGCTATAATGCTAGTGTGAATGTTGTAAGCTGGAGATGCTGAAATTGATGACTAAAAACACTGAAGCTGATGGCCAGCTAAAATATTTGCCAAATGCCAAATTAGCCTAAAATAGATTACCCAAAACAGCTAGCATGTGGCTTAAAAAAAAAGGCTAAACTTCAAAATACCTTGAAAAACTGAAAAAAGCCGAAATTAGCCAAAACAGCTAGTGTGTAGCTAAAATATTAGCTAAACTCCAAAACACCCTAAAACGTCTTTGTAAATGCCAAAATAGTCCAGAAAGTTAACAGAATTCTCATTTTTAAATCTTTGAAACCTTAACTTTTTGGATTGGATTCATTCACTGGAAAAGTTTTGCCGAGCGCTTGAACCGTTTCAAGGAGAAGATTTTAAGTGCAGTTGCTGTTACTCGACTTCAAGACATCACTTTGATAAATATCAACTTTCACCGACTCTTTTTATGACCTCATCAAACTGCTTCCTCTCTGGAGGTCAGGGTCATGTCTGAATTCCCAAAACACGACAGTGTCCTGGATTTTGAAAGCATCACAGACACCACGCTAGCTACTTTACTTTTCTAAACACGGGATATGACGTCACCGATTTCATGAAGCAAAACTTGAATCAATACGAACGTTTCACCGCTGTCTTTGTGTTGATACAGGAGGAGAGGGCGAAAGGAAAGGGGGCGGAGCTAAGAGAGAGCAGCTTGCCCCTCCCTCACTGGATCTGTCAACCGTATGTTAGACCTCAGTGAGTCTTTGTGCCTTTTTCTGCTCCGACACACACATTCAGAGACTGTAGATCATGTCATGTTGTGACCTGCGGTGTTTGTGGTGTGTCTGCAGGCCGAAGCCGCCACTCTCTAACGGTTCCTGTCAGGGGTCAGAGGTGAAGCCGGCGGTCTGTAAGAAGAGGGCGCTGGAGGACCTGGACGGAACCGCTCACAACCTCTCCAAGAACAAGCAGAAGAAAAGATCCCGGAACCCTAAGAAGAACTTCAGTCCGGAGCAGAAACGTGAGCTTTCCTCCTCGTATCAGAGTTCCAAACTGCTGCTGTGGTTGTGACGGCTCCTCTGTGTCTCTGCAGCCAAATACCTCAAATGTGAGCAGTGTGGAAACCCAAAGGTGAGAAGCTTGAGCTCCTGCGGGGCCTGGTCAGCACACAAGTTCTGTCGTCTTTCTTTAAATGTTTACAGTGTCTTCACCATTCTTCATGTTTCATTGTTTAGCTCATTAATCGAACAGGCCCACAGCTTCTAAACCACATGTGTCAAAGTGTAGGCCCGGGGGCCGGATCCGGCCCTCCGGGTAACTCTATCCGGCCCTCCAGATCATTTGATTTTATTGTTATTAATGACCCGATGTTATCTTAAGCTTACTTCTAACTTGTATAATTTTGAAAGAATTTTTTTTTTTATGAAGAGTAAAATAGTTTAAGTCGATTTTTAGGCTATTTTGGAGTTTAGCTAATATTTCAGCTACATGCTAGCTATCTTGGCTAGTATAAGATTTTCCTTTATTTATTTTTTTTTTTTTTAGTTTTTCAGGCTAATTTGGCATTCAGCTAATACTTTAGCTGGCTATCAGCTTCAGGATTTTCATCTATCAGCACTAGCATCTTCAGTAGCCAAATTCAGCATTCACACTAGCATTATTGCACGTAAATATATACATCTACTTCATAATTATGTTAAAAAGTTACAGTTTTAAAGTTTTATAAATGTAGTTTTAGAGTGTAAATGTTGATCCTGTTCGTCCCGTGACCTGAGGTGTGTTTTGGATTTTGGTTTTTGTGATTGAGTTTGACTCTCCAGTCTGAAACAACAAACGCAGTCGTTTTTTTCATGCACTGCCTTAAATATTAATGCAATTCTGCTTTAATCAATCAGGGATAAATGGATGTATTTGTGTCTTTTTCTCAGTTTGTAACCATTCTGTCAAATTAAACCACACTCTTTTGAGTAAATCAAGTGCAGCTCTTAGTTTATTACACACAGACCTTCAGGTTGTCAGACTCTTCGGTTCAGTTTATACCTCATAGTGACCGGCCATCACATCAGGTGTGTTGCAGGCGTGTGGTCTAGTTCATGCTAAGGTCGACCGTTCAGCAGTAACTGCAACAAACATCTGAGTGGCGTTTATACCTTCCAAGCCTGACGTTTATGCTATGAATAAAGCGGACATACGTGTTTCAGAGGTTTGATTCCAGGCTCCGTGGGTCGCCGTTCCTCCTTGTAAAACACAATGAAGCTGCTTTTACAATTTGATCTTAGGAGCGACTCTCAAACAAGACTGAACACAGAGAAACATTTAACAAGCTGAAGAGGCTTTATTTCCTCTGTAGAATAACATCCATTATAGGCTCTGCTTGTTCACGTGAAAACTGTCTGCTGTGTTCATTCTGCATCTGCCCTGCAGGGAAACAAATGTGTCTTCAGTCTGTGTCGAGGATGCTGCAAGAAGAAGGCGTTCAAAGAAGTGGCCGACTGTCCAAGTGAGTGCGGTGTGAGCTGGACTTGAGTGACGGAGTGTCCACTCACCACGGAGCTACACGGAGCTCCAGCTTTTACTCTGGGTTTGATGCTGTTTGCTGCATCAGACTCCACATGGAGGTGTCTGAGCTCACCTGAGCCAGTCACATCGGTCGTTTGAAATCACACCCAGCCACCATAGGTATAGATTCAACGTAAAGGTTTCAAAAAAGGTTATTGGCATTGAAATGTTTAACTTAAAACCAACATAGCAAAAGTTCTGATTCATAATTGCGATAGTCTCATTTAGCTTAGGGCTGGGCGATATGGGATTTTTGATATCATGATATAGCTTTTTACATATTGCGCGATAACGATATAAACCAAATAACTATATTTGAACACTTTGTGGCTCAAAAATGAAATGTAAACCCATCAGCAGGTTGTTAAATTTAAATATTCATTTCCTATCACACTAAGCATAACAGATCCAATGGAAATTATGCAACTGGTTTTTTAATAACCAAGAATATATTTATAAATTAACTAAGCTGAAAATTAAAGCAAAAGCTTTTAAGTTTCAAAAGTTTATGAAATATACTAAACTGTTTCTTCAGTTCCATTAAAAAACAAAGCATTAAGTCTACAAATAAATTCTAATGTTTTCAGGGTTCACATGACAAAAATGTAATAATGTACCACAAATTATTTTTGTTGTATTTAGTAGGGGTGTAACGGATCACAAAACGCACGGCTCGGATTGTGTCACGGCTTTAAGATCACGGTTTGGATCATTTATCGGATCAGTAACAAGTAAAAAAAAAAAACAAGAAAAAAGAAGATGAAAGCCTAAAATTAAAGTACTTAAAAGCATTAACACACACGTTTTCAACTTTGAACATAAACAAAACATGTGTTTTCTGATTACATGTACATGTCTGGAGACAAGTCTGCAAAAACTGAGAGAAAGGAATGCTTAATATGCTGTCCCACCAAATTAAACTGCAATTTTGAAATTTAACTTTCATTATTTTTGGTATTAATTGTTGTACTGAAACTAACTGTGGCAACATTTAAATATGTCAAATAAGTATTATTAACCATAGCACATGTCCAGGTGACGCACTGCCATATCTGCGTTTTTTGTGGTTTCTGGTTTTGACCCTAACAGCTCAGCGGGCGTCAGAGCCACAGACTTTCTGATGACCGACAAGCATCAAATCTGACGTTTGTTAAAACTAATACAGTGTACAGCAGTAGCGGTTTTAGGCACGGGCAGTGCGGGCAGTAGCCCGGGGCGGCAGTTCATAGGGGGCGGCATCTCGGCAAGAACAAAAATTGGACCTCTATGGTGTTTATATTTGTGTGGTGTTAGGATCGGCCTGAAATAAGCGAGTTAGCGCCCCCAGGTGGTGCGAGCGCCCCTGTAGTAAGGGTGTGTATTGAAGAAGTGGAGGGGTATAACTGTGCACACCACACGCGGGTGCGCAAAATACATACTTTGTTCGAGATGATTTGTAATCAAACAATCATAGCAGCACCGCAACGAGAAAGCGAACTTGAGTACACCTCATGTACCGTATGCTTTACTTTTCACAGCGTCATATTGAATCAAACAAGTGGGGTAGTGATCAGTCTCTCCGTCATTCTCACTCAGGGTGCAGGAAGAAGTGGGGAGGCTCTCGCCCGGGGAGTCATTCAGTGTAGAACCGCCCCTGGTGTACAGTAAATTAATTTGACCCCAAATGCATTCAGCGTGGACAGACAATGATTGTAATAAAGCGCGCGGGACACGAGGCATGCAGCAGCAGCGGGGGTTGCTGGTAGAAGTCTGCTCGTGCGCGTTTGTTTACCTTTCATGCAGACGAAGCACGGAGAGTGGAGTCCAAAAAATGACCGAAATGAGAGCTAATAAACACAATAATTAGATACAAACACTTACTCGCCCTGTGGAGACTAACTCTAACTTTTACTCGTCAAATTGAAGAAACTGTTCGCTAGCAAGTGTTTTTTGCGGACCCTTCAAAATAAAAGTCTATTGCGATAGACTCATTCTTCTATCGAAAAAATTTTCTATCGCGATATCAATAATTATCGTTTTATCGCCCAGCCCTAGCTTCACCTGTTGTTCAAGTCATTTTTCATATTGTTTTGATATAATCTTTGCTATTTGGGGGATTTAGATATTTAAATTTTGTTTTTACTCTTTTAATCCTTGCCATGAAACCAATTTGATCTCAGTTATGTGATTTTTACCACTCAATGTCAGAAAATAAAATATTATCTGTAAAATAGGAAGTTCGGGTTGCACTAAAACACATGTCAAAGTCAAGGCCCAGGGGCCGGATCCGGCCCTCCAGATCATTTTTGTTGTTATTAATGGCCCGACGTTAGCTTGCGCTTATTTCTAACTTGTATAATTTTAACAAAATATGGAGAGTAAAATACTGAAAGTTATTTAAAGTTTAAGTTGATTTATTCTGGAATAATATTCCTTCATTTTTATTATTCATAATTATGTCAAAAAATTAAGGATTTAAAGTTTTTAAAAGATTTTTTTTAGGCTATTTAGGAATTTAGCTAATATTTCAGATACATGCTTGCTGTTTTGGCTGCCCTAAGGTTTTTTGTATGCTTTTTAGTCTAATTTGACATTCAGCTAATGTTTTATCAGCTATCAGCTTCAGCGTTTTCAGCATCCTCAGCTATCAGCACTAGCATCTTCAGTTGCCACATTTAGCTTACAGCATTCACACCAACATTATCACAGGTCATAAAATTTGCAGGTTTTAAAGTTTTAAACATTTAGGTTTTAAAGGGGCCCTACCATGATTTTCTCAACAAGAGTCTGTGTTTCTATAGAGTGAACTATATCAATTTATAAGATCATATACTAGCTTTGGATCAGTAAAGCAAATTATTTAAGAAATATTAGTTATATTTCGTGAGTTTTTCACTACCGCTGAGTGTGGCTGCAGTCCTCTTCATGACGTCATCCCAGAGCCAGTGGCAGTATGTCTGTATTTCTTCCATGAAAATAATCCAAACTTCTTTAAAGATGGATTCACATACGATGTATCTGCCTCGGCCTGGACACCGCTATACTGCTCCACAACACACGCACAGCTCCTACACGGCTGTGCCGGACCGGACACATCTGGGACATATACAGTGTTCTGCATCTAAACTGAAAGTTTTTTGTTGATCACCATTAGCCCAGTGGAGAAACAGAATGTTGGCGTTAGTCTGGGGGCGGAGCTGTCAGGGCAGACTCTTCCTGGAGAGAGCTGTTGGTATTGATCTTACGTCAACACGTTTCCAACCGCTCGTTTTCGTGGGTATGGGAGGGGCTGCTGCAGACTCTGCAGGTTTTTACAGGATTACTCCTAAATGCACTAACGGATCAAAATACCGTTTTGTTTGTTTGTGGTTCTTTATAGTGAGGAAAGATCAGTAAAATGCATTTAAAACCTCAAAAAGTAGAACTTTCATGGTAGAGTCCCTTTAATTTAGTTTTTTAATAAATGTTTATCCTGTTCGGCCCCACAACTTAAGGTATGTTTTGGATTTTGGCTCCTATGTACGATTGATTTTAACACCTCTGCACTAAAAGGTGGATATGAAGCACTGCCACAAAAACAGTTTTAAAGATCGATTATCGGAGCAAATGGGAAAGTTGTGAAAATGCTCATAAAGTTGAGTCTATTAGAGTCAACTTATCAGAGCAAAGAAATGGATTAATGGACAGACTCTGCTCTCTGCTCTTTAGGCCATGGACTGCGGTTCAAAACCAAGGCAGAGAAGCGTAAAGCTGAAGAAAGCGGACAGAACGAAGGCGAGCAGACGGAGAAGAGAAGCTGCTCACCGCCGCCTGATGCAGAGTTAAGCTCAAAGCTTCAGGAGCAACCGGAGCGCCCTCTGCTGCTGTGAGCGCCTACAGCGACCCGCCTGCTGCTGCGGCTGTGAAAGTTGGCGGGCTTTCCTGTTGTGACCAGCGGAGGACGGGGTCAGGTCGCGCTGCTGCTTCATGGACTGCCTCTATGGCTGTGAGCTGGTCGCGCTTCAAGTCCCAGACTTCATGTTGGAGTCCTCAAATATGCACAGTAAAGGTGTAAACAAATCTTCAAGTTCTAATTATTTCATCGGTCACTTTTTATAGAAGATTTTGAGATATTATTTATGCCAAAGTTACAGTTAGGGAAAGTTTTTTTTGAGAGGAAACTTCAACTTTACTTTGAAAATACTTCCTGGAGCAATAGGCTTTTATTTTGACAGGGTATCTATAATAAACTTAAAAAAATCCTAATAGGTCAGAATTTTTAATGGTCTCGATTTCAGTTCAGTTTTGTTACTTTTTTGACAGCGTTGGATCCAGAGGCTTTTATTTTGAAATAAAACTTCTTCCTGCTGACCTCTTGTGGTTCTGGATTCTGCAGAGACTCAGTCTCATCATTCAGACCTGAGGCAAGTAGATAGAGGTTATAAATGAATATTACCGCCTCAAATATGAACATTTACCAATGGGTGGATAAAAAAAACACCAAACGATGCTTAAAATCTTTAATTGTGTGTCTATGGCTGAACGAGGAAGAGGAGCTGCAGGCATTTCCTCAGGTGATGAAGCAGGAAGCTCGACGCTCGCAGGACATTCAGACCACGGCTGAGGCCTTTCCCCCGCGGTTGATGTTGCTGTTGATGAAGTCCAAGTAAGAGGACACCCGAGTGTAGACGCCAGGGCGCCCTGGGAGGCCACACCCATCAGGACTGCCGAAGCTCATGATTCCCACCTGCACAAAGCCCCGGGGTGCACGACACACCAGCGGGCCGCCATAGTCCCCCTGAGAGGAGGACACAGCAGCATCAGAGCTGGGACCAGCTGATCAGAGACTTTCAACACAAACTGAGTCATGGACAACAACTTTTACAGAGTTAAAAGGTTAAAAAATGACATGCTTTACTATTCTTTCTTGTTGATTGATTGTCTGATCAGGTTTCACACACTCGCAGCAGACCAAAGCTTTCACTGAATGCTGGCTAATAGAGTTCAGAAGACTCACTTTGCAGGCGTCCTTCCCTCCAGCCGCGCTGCCGGCACACAGCATGTCATCCGTCAGCCAAGGATACGTCTGTCTGCAGTCACTCTGAGGGACGACGGCGATCTGAAGCTGCTGCAGGGTCTCCGGATCCGGCAGAGGGACTGGACACAGACGGAGCGAACGGTTTTACATTTACAGAGCTGAAAGTCAGATCAAAAGGCCAGTTGGTGCTGTTCAAGTGAAACGTGAGGAAATTAAGCAACCAGAGTGTAGTTTCGTCTCCATGATCATGTGACCAAAAGCATCAGATTGAGACAGATCCTCGTTTTTTCACACACTCCTCATGCTTTTATATTCAGTAAAAAGTAGTACTCTTAAAGTTTATTTCATTAAGTTTACTTGAGTAGAAGTTTAGCAAGTGTTCTATAGACCAGGGGTCTGCAGCCCTAAAACAGTAAAAGAGCCATTTGGGCTTTTCTACTGATCAAAACCTTGAAGGAGCTTTTTTGATACTGCTGTGCATTCTTGACAATGTACTTTTAATAATAAATGTGAATTATGCTTCTTTTGCAGCATGAATAAAACAAAAATATAAAAAGAAACAAACATTTTCTCAGCGTGTGAAATTGTTTGTTACGTTGACAGAAGGTTGTGTGATTTCTTTTCAAAATAAAAGACGCCTTGTGCCAGACCGGATCATGACAGTGCAGCTCTGGACAGAATAAGATCATATGTGCTTTAAACTAATCAAGGATCAGACTTTTTACCAACATTTTACTTGTTTTGCCACTATGGAGAGTTAAAAAGAGCCACTTGAGGCTCTGGAGCTGCAGGTTGCAGACCTCTGGAACAGACCATGTACTGTAGGAAAAGTACTAACTGAACACTTATTCAGACTAAATTGGAACATTTCACATTGACAATAAATAGATGGTATATAAAAAGTAAACTTAAAGTATACTGACGTATTTTTAGCATAGACTTAACAATCTTGTAGCAGTACTTTTTGCTGTAGGGAGATAAACCTGAGTTGGCTCTTTTGATTTGGACTTCACTTCTTAAAACTTTAACAACATAGTAGCAATGTGCCGTGAAACCAGAAATACACAGATATACACAGATATACACATACCACCATTCCCCACCAGCCCCCAGCCAGTGATCCAACACTCTGACAGGCCAAAGGTGTCATCAGCCTGGACCAGGCTGAGGGGGGCGACCCGCTGAGAGAACGCCAGCTCTTTGTCCAGCCTGAGCAGGGCGAGGTCGTTTTTGTAGACCCCACCACCAGCTTGGTATTGAGGGTGACGGAAGACATGCGTCACACGCCGGTAGCGCTCAGCTCCATCAGACAGCTTGTGGGATCCGACCCAGACTCCAGACCGCCTCAGATTCACATTCAGGTTCCTCTCAGAGAAAACAGGATAGTGTGGGACAGTGAGCTGCTCTGGACTTACAGCGGTAAAAAACTCAACATTTACTTTGAAGTATATGTTTAACTAAAAGAGAAAAGCAGTAAAACATGCTGAGATGAAAACAGTTTAAAGTTTAAGATAATTTAATGTTTAGGATTTGTGAAATCAGTCAAAACAGAAAAATAAATAAAAGCCCATTAAAAAAATTGAGATAAAATTGCTCAGAACAATAAAGTAAAAATATTTTTCTCACATTTAAATCAAACCTATGAAATAACCAATTATAAATATGCTTCAAAGCTATGTAAACATCTTTTAGTGCAAGCTGACACAGGAGCCATACAGTCCCTCTTCACGGTTTGAAAATATACAGTTTTTGGCAATTAAGCCTTAATTTTTAGAATGTTTATGGATTAATAATATACAACTAGGAAAAGTTGCATTAAGTTCAATCATCCTAGTGTGAGTACTTTTTGCTGAAACTATTTGCTGATGTTTTCTGCTGAAAATGGTAAGGCAATTTACTTTATTTACTGAAGGGATTTACTGAAAATGCAAAAGCTATTAGAAAAATGTTAAATTTGGTAAAAGACTGGAAATTTTGTTAATGAACGAGCGCTGAAGTTGACCTAAATTTCTGAGAAATTGCTGTAAAATTGCTTAAAAATCCCTAATACATGACAATATATTTAGTGTGTTGCTTAAATATGAGTTTAAGTCCAAATTAGCCCAAAAACCATAGTAGATCCCAAATTAGCCAAAAAAGCTAGCTTGTTGCTTAAATTCTAGCTAAACTTATAAATATCCAGAAATTCCTCAGTAAACTAAACTAGTCAAAAATATTATGTTGCTAAAATAGAAGCAAAGTCTAAATTAGCCTTAAAAAACCCCAGTAGATCACAAATTAGCCAAAATCATTGCTAAAATATTAGCCAAATTTTCAATTTTTTTTTAATTACTATAAAGATTAAAACATATCCCATGAATATATTTCAAACCTTGTTGCTAATTTACCTAAAATTTTTAAATTTGAAGACTTTCTCATTCATTTCCCATTAGCCATATTTTGTTAAATATTTCATAAACTATTATAAATACAAGCAGTAATTACCTGAATGAGCTGAATGTTTTAATACCGAGATTGCTGAAATCTCTGAAAGTGGGATTGAGTTTAATGAGCTGAAAAACGTACAGAAAGGAGCAGGAGGATCCCTATAGTGTGAATGATTACTTGATATTCACAAATAATTGAATTATATAACCATCTTATATGTTTATATGTAAACAATTTAAATCTATTTCACTTTAGACAACAGCATATTTAATTTCCTTTCAAAATAAAATACATCCTATGTTAAATAAATAACCAACATTTTATTTTTGCAAAGCTTTTGCATTTTTCAAAGAGCCACAATGGAAGTTATCAATCAAACAGCTTTGGTAAATGCATTCTCTGATTAAAATGAAAAATTTAACTTCATTATTGTTTTTATTTATGTTTATTCTTGAAGAGATTATAGATTAAACTGTGACGGTCTCTCAATAATCATTATAATTTATAATGACATAAAAACACATTTAATACAGATTATTTCCTGACAGACAAACTTCAGATACTCACTGATCCCAGCAGTGAGCGGCGGTCAGCACCCACTGCTTGGCGACGATGGTGCCCCCACAGCGCCATTTCTTCAGACCATCAGAGGTGATGTTGAGGTGGACCATCCAAGGCCAGCTGCCGTCTGCAGCGTCCTCTCCGCCAATGATGGAGCCCCCCAAAGAACCTACAGGACAACCGGAGTCTAATGTTTTACTTTCTGCTTTTTCTAAATGACCCTTCTTACTTCTTAACCCTTTATCACCGGAGATCCAGTGTTTATGTTCTTTGATGTAACTTCTCAGCCGTTAAAGGATAATTCCTGTAGATTCTGAACTCGACGAGCCGCTTTTCTCTTTCAGAATCTACAGGAATTGTTGTGTTAACGGTTGAAAAGTTAACCAGTGACGTCTCAGGTGTTAAAGGGTTGATGAAAGCCAATGAATAAAATAAATGTTGCTGACCTGGACTGTTGTAGAGCAGAACCAGCAGAACCAGCAGAGTGCTGACAGCCATGGCTGTGATGGAGCGCAGTGAGGCGGCGGCGGGGTCTGTGCAGACGCTGAAGCTTTGTGCAGGATGATCCAGAGATAAACCTCCCACACGTTCAGCCCTCCCCTTACCATCAAAGCACTCGTGTTACCGCTAATCTCATCAAACATGAGAAAAACAGTCGGTTTTCATCTGTCATGATCTGAAATCACTCCGATCTCTGCAATGTTGGATTGATGACCCTGAGTTCATGTTTATAGGTCATCAAAATTACAAGGCTCTAAATAATTGAGTAATATTTCCATAAACTTTTAGAAATCCCTGCGCAGACCTTAGCAGATGTCACTAATAAATGGATGAATTTCTCAAACAGACTGAAAATAATCCCAAAATATTTAGATTGTGTACATTTTATGAACTGTCATAACAATTAAGGAATTAAAAAAGGAAATATAACATATTTGGAATAAATCTATTACACTTTTTGCCCGTACTAGACTAGAATTTATTTGATAATAACAACAGCCTCATTTTCTTTCCCTTTTTCAAATTTTGAACTTAGTTGAAAAGTTTTGTCTGATTTTAATATATCTATATTTATAGATAGACATATAGATATAATGTAATATATGCAGACATATGTTCTATGGCAGTAGTGTTAATCTCAATCCCACAAGGGCCCAATATCCAAAACACACCTGAGGTCGCGGGTCGAACTTTTAAACATTTATTGAACACTAAAACTACATTTTTGAAACTTTAAAACCATAACCTTTTAACATAATTATGAATTAGATGTATTGTATTACCTGTGATAATGTTAGTGTGAATGTTGTAAGCTAAATGTGGCCGCTGAAGATGCTGAAATTAATAGCTGAAAACGCTGAAGCTGATGGCCAGCTAAAATATTAGCTAGATGCCAAATTAGCCTTAAAACAAACAAACAAAAAAACTTAGGTTAGCCAAATCAGCTAGCATGTACCTGAAGAAATACCTTAACTTCAAAACAGCTGTAAAGACTGATAAAGCCTAAGTTAGCCAAAAAGCCAGTGTCTAAATATTAGCTTAACTCCAAAACAGCCTAAAAAAATCTTTTTAATTTTTATATATTTATGTTTATTTTTCAGGGACAGTGCACACTGCATTTCATGGAATGAGCCAGAATTAGCCCAACGGCTATTTTTCATCTGTTGTCCCTGGACAGATGTCAAAATTGTCAACCTAAAAACAATCAATAAAAACACTTAAAATGTCAAAGTCCATAAAAAGAATAAACAATAAAAATACAAGTATAAAACAATAACCTAAAATTCATTTTGATAATTTAAAAAAAGCAAAAATGTATCTATATGTATACATTTACAAAGCATTAAAACAAATATAAAAGACAAGATTACAGAAAACATAAAATAGGAAGAATATTAAAATTCAATGTGTACATGTTTGCTGTGATAAAAGCCAGTTTCGGATATGCTTTTTAAACAGACTAAAAGTAGAAGCCTCTCTAATATTTTGAGGGACAGTGTTCCATTCCTGCGCTGCTGTTATTGAGAAGGCGTTTTGGCTGAAAGCTCTTCTCCGCAGAGGAACTATCGAGTCTCCTCTCACCGACCCTCGTGTCACTCTCTGTGAGTTGGCTCGTATTTGGACAAACTGGTGGAGTGGAGGGGATGACAAACCATTTATGATTTTATAGAACAGACAGAGGTTTGTATTTTTATGAAGTTGTCCCACCTTAACAGTTTTGGTTTTTGTAAAATGGCACAGTGGTGATACCGTAAAGGTTTCTTATCCAGTATTTTAATGGTTTGTTTGTGACTCTAAGGGTTTTAATGCTATTTTGCTGCTCTGTGACATTAAATGCCAAAGTAGTCCAGAAAGCTAGCAGAATGCCAATTTTAAACTTTAAAACTGTACCTGTAAATCTCCAATCCTTTAAATGAACCTGTGAGTCATTATCTCATTTTATGTGCCAGGTGTTTGGTTAAATCGAAACCCTCCTAGGGATTAATGTCATAAATTTGAAGATCTCATTGTTGAACTAATGAACAGGGATAATTTAATTGCTTGTTGGAGGGTAAATAGTGCAGGAGTTAGACAGTTTATGTGCTTTAATTCTTCAGGAAATAATTTAATTGAACATCAAAACGATTTGGATATTTTACACACAGAAAAAGCAAATGGTGCCTTTATACGGTCTAGAGCACTTTGGATTGAAGATGGTGAAAAAAAATCCTATTTTTTCAATCTTGAAAATCATTTTAATCTGGAAAATGTTCTACACCCACAATTTCACCCCCATGGATTGACCCTGTGGAACAATAGAACAATTTTAGTTAACAGAAAATCAAAATTTAAACAAGACGGGTTCAACATAAACATTGTTTTTGTCACGGATCTTATAGATGGTGAAGGTAATTTTTTGACCTTACCAGCTTTTCTGGATTAATTCAACTTTCTGTTCAACCAAAAAGAGATCAAGAGTTTGTTGTGCAATTCCTGTGGCTCTGATCCAGCTGATTAAAAATATTCAGTGACACTCTGTTGGAAATATTAATTAACAAAATTATGTTTATGTGTGGGCCTTGAAGCCAGTGTGGCCTCACCTTGCCCAAAAGGGTTCCACTCAGGCCTCATGGAAGGTTTTCGGTATGTCTTATCTGATGTCTGATGAGTGAATCTACAACTTGTTGTCACTCCTTCCCCTGGGGCTGTTTTCCAGGCTTCGGAAAGTTTCAGAAATGTCTTTATCTGAGTTCTGTGCTCGAACACAACAGGACCCCTGGAGGATAAGACCATGCCTGTATTTCAAGTTCCTGTACAGTCTATAAAAGTGCATGTCTTTGCGTGTGGAGGTCAGAGCTCCTACGAGGGTAACTCTGAGCAGTTGTCTTTGTCGGACCTCTCCTTTTTGCAAAAAGTCAATAAAGGTGACTAAGATCAATAAGGCCTGGTTCTTGGATTTTTTTAAGAACATTTATAGAAATCTTTTTAGGAAAAAAGTCATTCTTGACACACTCTCAGAATGCGACAGCTTCAATGTCAATGCCATAGATTTCTGGATGGAATTTTTTAAATATTTAAATGTAACAATAAATTTATCAACAATACTTTAAAACAAAAAATATACTATGATAACAATCAGACTTCTTTTAGGACACTCGTCGACGTGACCAGTCAGTCTGTAATGGTTAAAGGTAAATCTAAATTTAAAAGTGGCCTATTTTAAAAGTTAAAAAATTTAATTTTAAAGTTGTCAATAATATTTATCCTGTTGCTAAATTTCTAAAAAAAAAAAAAAAAAACAATTTAATTTTGATGTTGAACCCTGTGTCTTCTGTGATTCTATGAAAGTCTACAACATCTTCTTTCTCATGTCAGTACTCCAGAGTTTTGGACTAATGTTAGGAGTTGGATGAGTCTTAGATTTACCATCACCCCTTTAGTATTTCAGATGTCTTAGTACTTATGGAAAATGTGGATGTATCCTTGTCAAATCTCATAATTATAGTTATACTACTAGAAAAATACCACATTCACTGCTGCAAATGGAGGGGCAACAAACCCTCATTTTCTTGTTTTCTTGACAAATTTATAATGTATTTTAAACCTCTTAAATGTATGAAAGACTGGAAAATTGCAGATGTAATATTCAAAAAAATCTCCTCAAATTTCTTTAGTTTTTTTTTTTTAGCTCAGTTTTATTTATTTTAAATTATTGTTTTAATACATATCCAGAACACTTTTTTTTTTTTTTTGCCCCCTGTGAAGAGATTGTTATCTTCTACTTGTGTTTGTATCTTGTAAGTTGTGAAATGTTCAATAACAAAAAAAAAACACACACTTTATGTAAAATGAAGTATTACTGAAACATCCACAATACTTTTTTCTATTAATACAACTTTATATTTGGTAATCTTTTGTTGGTTTCAGTGGTTTTTTTCTGTGCTGTTTGGTGGACATTGAAGCAGAACCATTTTTCTTGTTTGATTCAAAAGTATGTCACGTTTTTCAGTTGCCCTTCCCCGGACTCCGTGAAGAGGAACCATTGTTGTGGGTTTTGTTTCCACCGGGACAGGGAACGGTGCTTCGCGTGACGTCACATGTACACAAACAAACTTCTCGATTTTCGATTCCGTCTCCACGCCGTTCCGTCTGGGTCAGAGCCGGGTGTCCGTGGTCGCTCCCGCGGGTGCGACGGTTCCAAGCGTCTCTCGGTGTTCGGTTCTGGTTCTGGTTCGGGACATGGAGCCGGTGGAGAGCATCAACGCAGGAGTTTCTCCGCTCCTCCAGACTGACGGTGGGTCCGACCGACGGTTGACGTTTCTGTTCCTGTGTCCTCGCTCATCGTTTCAGCTGGAGTTCCTCCAGATGCATACAGGCTGGCTGGACCGATCCAGTTAGACTCGAACCTGAGCGTTGTCCTCTCTTAAATCGTCCGGACAGAACCTGAAACTTCAGCAATGTTCCGCTTTCTTCCAGGTCGGTGCACAGAGAGGCGCAACTGGGCCGGGTTCTGGTGAGTGTCCGGATCAGATCAGATCAAATGGAGAAACAATCCACGTTTGACACCAACTTTCCTTCACTGTCTAAATGAAGCTGAAGTCAAACAAAAACTCTGGTTTCCAGCACATGTCTGCATGTTTCCAGTGTAGAAAAAGATCTGAACATCCATTCTGCTCTGAGACCTCCAACCTTTATGAGTGTCTCCAGCTCATTTCAATTCAAAGTTGACTTGACCTGTGAGCTATCAGATAAATGATGTGTGGGGCTTCAAGGAGCAGGCAGCAGGTTATTTCCAGATCAGACCGCTAAGGAACAACAGAGCAGAGTTTTAGCAATTGCACACATTCTGCAGTTTTCTCTGGTAGAGAACAAAATGTTAAAGTGAGGAGTGTAACGAGAGAGATGGAGTCTGCTGGGGGAGTCAGGATGGATCTGTACCCAGGAGCAGCACGGACGGGACATCTGTTAGACTGACACTCCTATACAAACCACATGACATGATGACAGAAAGGATCTACACTTACTGCAGTGAAGTTAGTTTAAGGTTGGATATTCGACAGACATTCAGCTCGGATGACCAGTGGCGTCTCTTAGGGACTGTCAATAAATTTAAGAGTGAATGATAATTATTTTTTAATATTCATGTACACATTCATCCTGAATTGCAAAACACAGTGCTGAGTCGGATGTAGGTGAGTAGGACCCACAATTCAGGGTAGATTAGTCATTAGGTCACTTTGTTTTGAAGTTGTTAAAAAAATATCATTCCCTCTTTAATTTATTGACATTCCCTGAGAAACACCGCTGGACATCTGAGCTGGATGTCTGTCCGATATCAGACCTAAAACTAACTTCACCACATTGATCAAATGTTGTTGATCCACATGATTGTGCTTCAGTCTTGGATTCTCTCTCTCTCTTTTCTCTCTCTCCTCTCTCTCTCTCTCTCTCTCTCTCTCTCTCTTTCTCTCTCTCTCTCTCTTTCTCTCTCTCTCTCTCTCTCTCTCTCTCTCTCTCTCTCTCTCTCTCTCTCTCTCTCTCTCTCTCTCTCTCTCTCTCTCTCTCTCTCTCTCTCTCTCTCTCTCTCTCTCTCCTCTCTCTCTCTTCTCTTCTCTCTCTCTCTCTCTCCCCAGGATTCTTGGCCTGTGCAACAACTTTGCTTACGTGGTGATGCTGAGCGCCGCTCATGACATTCTGACCAAGCAAGAGTCAAAGAACTCCACAGCTTCTGTAAGTGCACAGCTGCAGCCTTTAGGACATGGAGTCAGTCAGACATTAGCATGTGGCTAACATGGAACCATGGGGGAGTCATGTAACTATGGGGGAGTCATGTAACTATAGTGGGGGTAATGTAATCATGGTGGAGTAATGTAACCATGGGAGAGTAATGTAACTGTAGTGGGGTAATGTAATCATGGTGGAGTAATGTAACTATGGGGAAGTAATGTAATCATTGGGGAGTAATGTAACCATGGGAGAGTAATGTAACTGTAGTGGGGTAATGTAATCATGGTGGAGTAATATAACTATGGGGAAGAAATGTTACTATGGGGGAATAATCTAATCATTGGGGAGTAATGTAACTATGGGGGAGTAATGTAACTGTAGTGGGGTAATGTAATCATGGTGGAGTAATGTAACTATGGGGAAGTAATGTAATTATGGGGGAGTAATGTAATCATTGGGGAGTAATGTAACCATGGGAGAGTAATGTAACTGTAGTGGGGTAATGCAATCATGGTGGAGTAATGTAACTATAGGGAAGAAATGTTACTATGGGGGAATAATCTAATCATTGGGGAGTAATGTAACTATGGGGGAGTAATGTAACTGTAGTGGGGTAATGTAATCATGGTGGAGTAATGTAACTATGGGGAAGTAATATAATCATTTGGGAGTAATGTAACTATGTTGGGGCAATGTAATCATGGAGGAGTAATATGATCATGGTGGAGTAATCTAACTACGCAGAAGTAATCTAATCATACACAGTTGTCCTTTCTTTTAGGCTTCCATTACGCTGGTTGTGGACTCTCAAGTTGGGAACAGCAACAATGGAACAAACTATGACTGTAATCCTGTTACCACAGGGGTAAATGGAGACGCATCACTGCAAAGATACATTTACAAATATGTAGTTGCTGTTGACAGTTCAGTTTTCAAAACTAAATTATTAATTAGTCAAATTCTTTTTGAATGTGCGGAGATCTTTTCCTCTCCTAAAATCTCTCGTCTCCCCTTCTCTTCTAACTTGATCAAAAAATCGTCTGTATCTGAGAACTGGACTGAGCGAAGGAACGTCAACATAGAAAATGTCTTTCTTCCAACTCCAACAAACTTCAATCAATTCAGTCGCATGTCAACATGTTGTAATGTTGGAGCAAGAAATAATCAGTGAGCTTTAATTATTCGGAGTCAACATTTCTATGGCAACCATTCGTGTCAATCAACAATCAGTTTAATGGAAAGCCACGCCCCTTCCACTCAAAGGAGAATCTGTTAGTCAAACGTTTTCAGCTTTGGTGTGAGATCAGACTTTCATTGAAGCATCTGATTGGTCCATTTATAACTTGAATAACTTGAAATAAAGAAGAAATATGACAAGCCAGAGGATTATCAAAAACGTTTTAAATAATGTATCAGATCTAAAACGTTTACTCTGACCAATAGAATGACGGAGTGATAGCAGTTCATTTCTCTGTAGTAGTCTATGGTATTTTGGCATCTTGGAGCCAGCAAGAACTTCCTGTTTGGAACGCAAGGGGGGAGGAATCACTCAGTCCAGTTCTCACGTACAGTCAATGGAGACAGGAGGGATTTTTTGGGTTCTTTGACAGTAAAGGTAGAAACAGCAAATCAGCTCAGATCTGTAGTTTTGTGATAATAATATATCAAAACAAAGAAGGGCTTTTTCTGAGTCTTCATAGCTCAGCGATCCAAACAGAAACCTTGTTACCATTTTTTTCTTTTCTTTGAACATATTCTGTTATGTAAGCTGTTTTAGGTCATCTAAAAGCAAAAACTTCTGGTATTTTCTTTGAAAAAGAAAGTGAAATAATCCAAATTCTGTTTCAAACAGGAAGTGATCAAGTTGAGAATGTTTTTCTTAAATTTTAGCGCTGGAGTATAAATCCGTTCTCAAAATGGTTCCCGGTTTGTGTAAATCAAAACAGGCTTTCTGTCATCTAAATCTCTGGTGTGTGACAGCTGACAATCAGAGGCATTACGTCTGTGTTGTGTTTGGATTCTGAGTGTTGGAGGTAGAAACTGCAGCATCTGTACTGAGAACTGTGTGTCTGCAGGCCGTGCTGCTGGCTGACATCCTCCCAACGCTCGTCATCAAGCTTCTAGCTCCGCTTTTCATCCACAATTGCCTTGGCTAAGTTGCGTATAATTTAAAGATATGAATTAAAGGTAACATATCACCTGAAAGTTATCTTTCAAATACAAGTAAGAGTTTAGGTATGAAAGAGAAAAATGTATCGCATGAAAAAATCAATATCTAAAATAATAAATAAAATCCAGATCTAAATGTTTTTAAATAAGTGATATAAGCAAAGGTGATAGAGAAATAGTTTTTTCTCTCCTCTCTGACTCTCCTCTCCATCGTGCGTTCTCTCTCTTGCCCCAGCCTCTCCTCTTGCTCTTCCACTCTCCCTCACTCGTCTCATCCTCTCCTCTCCCTCTCCCTCTCCTCTCCCCTCTCCTCTCTCCCTCTAACCCCTCTCCCCTCTCCCCTCTCCCTCTCCCTCTCCCTCTCCCCTCTCCTCTCTCCCTCTCCCCTTCTCCTTCCTCTCCTCTCCTCTCCTCTCCTCTCCTCTCCTCTCCTCTCCTCCCTCTCCTCCTCCCTCTCCCCTCTCCCCTCTCCCTCTCCTCTCCTCTCCTCTCTCTCCTCTTCCTCTCCCTCTCCCTCTCCCTCCCCCTCCCTCTCCTCTCCTCTCCTCTCCTCTCCTCTCCTCTCCCTCTCCCTCTCCCTCTCCCCTCCCTCTCCCTCTCCTCTCCTCTCCTCTCCTCTCCCTCTCCTCTCCCTCTCCTTCCCCCTCTTCCTCCTCTCTCCCTCTCCTCTCCTCCCTCTCCTTCTCCTCCTCTCCTCTCCTCTCCTCTCCTCTCCTCCCCTCTCCTCTCCTCTCATCTTCTCTCCTCTCCCTCTCCCTCTCCCTCTCCCTCTCCTCTCCCTCTCCCTCTCCCTCCTCCCCTCTCCTCCTCTTCTCCTCTCCTCTCCCTCTCCCTCCTCTCCCTCTCCTCTCCCTCTCCTCTCCTCTCCTCTCCTCTTCCTCTCCCTCTCCCTCTCCTCTCCTCTCCTCTCCTCTCCTCTCCTCTCCTCTCCTCTCCTCTCCTCTCCTCTCCTCTCCCTCTCCCTCTCCCCTCTCCCTCTCCCTCTCCCCTCTCCTCTCCCTCTCCCTCTCCTCCTCCCTCCTCTCCTCTCCTCTCCCTCTCCTCTCCCTCTCCCTCTCCCTCCCCCTCCTCCTCTCTCCTCTCCCCCCTCTCCCTCTCCCCTCCCCTCTTCTCCTCCCTCCCCTCTCCCTCTCCTCTCCTCTCCTCTCCCTTCCTCTCTCTCCTCTCCTCTCCTCTCCCTCTCCTTCCCTCTCCCTCTCCCTCTCCCTCTTCCCTCCCTCTCCCTCTCCTCCTCTCCCTCTCCTCCTCTCCCTCTCCTCTCCCTCCCTCTCCCTCTCCCTCTCCCTCTCCTCTCCTCTCCTCTCCCTCTCCCTCTCCCTCTCCTCCCCTCTCCTCTCCACTCCTCTCCTCTCCTCTCCTCCCTCTCCCTCTCCCTCTCCTCCTCTCCTCTCCTCTCCTCTCCTCTCCTCTCCTCTCCTCTCCTCTCCTCTCCTCTCCTCTCCTCCTCTCCTCTCCTCTCCTCTCTCCTCTCCTCTCCTCTCCTCTCCTCTCCTCTCCTCTCCTCTTCTAGATTCCGAGTGTTGTTCTGTGTTTTCATGACAGTAGCAAGTTTCCTGCTGGTGTCCTTTTCGTCTGCAGTGTGGCAAAGCATTCTGGGTAAGCTGACAGATAAACTATTGCTTTCATTTCCTCTTTTATCTCCTCTGAGCTTCTGTGGTTTGACACAGAAACTTTTGACCAGAATCTAGTCCAGATAGAATCAAGTTTGGTATTTTCTCATAATCTTACTCAACATTCAAGTCCTGCATAATAACCAATAAGTCATGAAAAGTGATGATTAGACTAATAAATATCATAATACAATCTTAAAAACTGTAATTTAGCTTCATGCAAGAAATTTTTGATAATTTAGGCTTTTTTCAGTCTTTTAGTTTTTTAGTTATGCTGTTTAGTTACAACATAGAGAGGGAGGATTGAAGAGCTATTGAAGGGATGAAATGTAAATATTTATCAGATTTATCCCATAAAACATTCCAACAAGCTTTATATAAATATAAATATTAACTGGACACAGAGGTTTTAAATATCAACTTCTTCTAGTTGTTCTAAATGTTGTTTAGACAAACAAAATAATTTCAATCGCAGTAATAGAAGAAAAAATTAAAACAAGAATCCTTGACAATAATATAAGTAATAATATTTCTCCTACACTTCATTTTTTGATCATATTGCATCTTAACTGAACGCCAACATTGTCATTCAGAATTATCAAACTGCAAAACCTCAACAAGAAAATATAAATAATAATAACTTTACGTGAGGGGAAAAACAACATTTTCCCCAAAATCCCAGTCAGCAACAGAATGATTTCTGCAGTATTTGTGTGAGTTACAGTTCTGTGAACTCCAGTTCTTCAGGTTTATTGGTTTATTGGCTCGGCGGCCTGTGAGAAAAAAACTCAATAGAAATGAACAGCTGGAGACGGACGTCGGACGGTCTCTCTACTGGGACACAATGTGAATTGGACGAGAACACTCGTCCATTTGGTTTCAAACAAACTAAAATTGTGTTGATCTTTCCGTCCTGAGGGTGCTTCCTCTGCCGCTGTCACTTGTTTAAATCCTGCCAATGAGATCTTTGGCCATGCCCCGCCTACTTGACTCCCCAACACATCATGATCTGGAATGGGACAACCCCTCTCCCCCCACGCACACGGTGCTTCACACCATAGACATGAACATCAATGGTCAGTCGCTCTGCATAGAGTGCAGTTCCGTCAGATTCGTCTTTGTTTTGTTGTTTTTGCAGGAGTGATCTTTGCTAGTTTTGGTGCAGGACTGGGAGAACTGTCCTTCCTCTCGCTCTCTGTCTTCTTCAACAGGTAAACACAAAGCATCACCTGAAAGCAGGAGTTTAACTTCTTCTCTTACTGAATTTTCGTCCTGACTCTGATCTGCCTGCTCTGGTTTGAATCTGAGCGGACTGGAAAGAGACAGAAAACCAAAATGCGGGAATATCTGTTCTAAAACAATAGAATGACCTGTCAGTCACTGGAACAAGACTGTCTACATCACATGTGTCTAAGTCAAGGCCCGGGGGCCGCATCCGGCCCTCCGGGTAATTCTATGCAGCCCTCCTGATCCTTTGATTTCATTGTTAATTATGACCCGATGTTATCTTTCACTTATTTCTAACTTGTATAATTTTGACAAAATATATTTTTATGGAGAATAAAATATTGAAAGTTATTTAAGGTTTAAGTTGATTTATTCTGGAATAATATTCCTGCATTTTTATTATTCATAATTATGTTAAAAAAGTTACAGTTTTAAAGTTTTAAAACTGTAACTGTAGTTTTGGCTAAATGCTAACTGTTTTGGTTAAGTTATTTTTTTAGGGTATTTTGAAGTTTAGCAATTTTTTTCATCTACCTGCTAACTGTTTTGTCTATGTTTTTAAATTTCAGTGATTTCTCCTATCAGCTTCAGTGTTTTTATCTATCAATTTCAGTATCTTCAGCTATCAGCACTAACATCTTCAACGGCCAAATTGTGCGATTGAGTTTGACGCCCCTGATCAACGCTCCGCTTTCTTTCTGGTTTAGAGAGGGCTCACTTATTCCAGTCCTCATATACAGCCATTGGTTCATAGGAATGTTTAAACAACAGCTCCAAGCCTTTTCTTGTGTGTGGGCGGAGTCACCTGAGCATCATCTGCTGTGTGGCTGTCTAACATGGTTTCCCGCCTGTCCCAGGAGCGTCTTGGAGGGCTGGGGCTCAGGAACCGGAGGGGCTGGAGTTGCGGGGGCTCTCCTTTATTCGGGCCTCATCCAAGCTGGCCTGTCTCCCCGGGTGACCGTGCTGGTCATGCTGGTGGTCCCGTTCTCCATGCTCATTAGGTAAGAGTGGACAAAAACCTGCGAGTGTGTCCTCTGTTGGTCTGTACAAAAGATTCAATCAAACTTTCCCCCACACTGATCGGTACCCTCCCCCCAAAAACAGCTCAGTGTTCATTAGTCATTTACTTAAAAAAAAAAAGACGAGCAGGTTCAAGTTTGTTGAAGGTTTTGTGACTTTATTGGCATAAGGTCTGCAGAAAAACTGCAAAAAGCATTTCAGGGTGAGAAACAGACATCAGGACTGACATTCACCCAGAAACAGACACTTCCTTTATCATCCCCTCAAATCAGCACTAAAGACTCTTCTCCAGCTGATCTCTGTGTTTCATACCAGCTATTGGTGCCTGCTGGTTCCTCCACCTTCACTGCCTCAGTGGAGCAGGAAGGAGGTCCCACATGCAGCTTTGGGCTCAGAAGAGGAACAAGGCCTTATGGAGGAGTCTGAGGAGGACAAGGAGGAGTCTGAGGAGGAGGAAGAGCGATCACCAGCAGGTAAAAGTCACATGACAAACACACGCCAACACCTAACTACAAATGAACTTTAAAAATGCTTCTGTCAAAGCAGCCATAAGCTTAAATATATATTCTAAAGATTAAAAAAGAAGCTAAAAGAATAGATGGAGCAGCAAACTTTCAAATGATAGTTTCACAAATGTAATCAACACTTAAAAAAGTCTAGAACTGTTTCTGAATTCCCTTTCTACTCCCTAAATACTAAATAGAATCACACAGGATGTCCCACAAGTCTCCATACACAGGAGATATAACGCCTTCTATACATATATACTTCTGTTATTTCTTTTTATTTCAGATACACCAGAGAATGTATTTGAACAAAGAACAAAACAAACTGTCCAGCCTATTCTATAAATAAAAATGGTTTATGTGAAGAAACATTTATTTTTCTAATAGCCAGAGGCTTATGGGACACCCTATAGACTGAGATTATCCAGTGACCAGGATTTGAATGTAGTTTGGATGCTCACTGTTTAACATCAAATGGGATGTCGTCCATTGGCCAAAGTAAAACTGTTTATGAATCCATTGTGTTCTGATGATGAAGCTGACAGGATTGTTAAAACGTACGTTTAAATTAGTCATAGAAATATTTTTTAGGTTTGTGAAAACTTGTTAAAAATACATTTGTGTGTTTTTCATGGATTTGTTTTAACTTGATTAGGATCCAAATAAAGATAAAAACCCAGATGTGTTCCTTTAATGACTTTCCACAGATACAAAACAACTTTCACCAGTTGAGTAGAACATGCTTTTATTTTTTTACTAAAAGGCATGTTTACTGCTTTATCTCTACAGGATAACAGTTTCCCTTTGATAAAAACATTTCAGAGATAATTGCTCGGAGTTTCCTATCACTCGTGTGGTCAAAGAGTCATGCGAGGTTTGGCAATCGAAGTTTAAGAAAGGTTTATCTCATTAGCACTGACGTCCTGGACTCCTGATGTCTCAGAGTGGAGGCTGGTCTCCTCTGGATGTCTGAATCTCTAGATCAGGGGTGTCAAATATACGTATCTGGTTTAATCTGGCCCAGTTATGAAGAAATAAATATATAAGAATTTTCAATAAAGAAAGCAAGTTTGTAGCTCATTCCTGTGGGAAGTTAGGGTTCTTTAAAGAAATGACCGCAATGTGTAATTCCACCACTAGGGGGAGCAAAGGAAAATCAACAGATCAAGAAATAAACACCATGAAGGTCAAACCATGCAGAGTTTTGGGAGAGAAAGGGAGGTTAACGCCAACATGTTTGAAAGTTTAACCCTCTGGAACCAAGGACCTAAAACTCTGTTTTTGTTTACGTTTGAATTAACCTCTATATTTTCAATTTAACATGATTATTTGATATTATTTTAATCAGTACAACCTCTCCTGTGTGACAATGCCTTTATTCATGCTCTATTCACACATTAGACATAAAATCATGCAAAAAGAGAAAATTCCATCAGGAAAAATAGGATTCATTTTGCTGTGGAAACACCAAAAATGTTTAACAAACTGTTTTTACAACATAGAATGAAAGTTTAATTAATTAAACTACAAGAATAAATTTAGTCAAAAAAATAATCAACATGTTTTTGAATTAAAATACCAAAAACAATTCCAGGTAAAATTCCCAGATTCCTTATTTGGTTAACAAATCTGAAGAGTTTGTGTTTTAGTAGAGGAACATGACAGACTCACAGCTCCATGATGGGACCTTCATATGTTGTCATCCAGACGGTATTAGTACTTAAAACAATAAAAATGTTTTGAGGAGTAGTTTGATCAGCTGGACTTCAGGTCGGCTGGGCTTGAATCTGCTCTCAGGTGGGGGCGTGTCTGTCTGCTCTGTCGCTCGCCTCTCGTAACAGCGGTGGGCGGGACTTTTGGAGAGAAACACAGAGTTTCTGTGACTTTTATGACAACGCAGGTGGTTGTTGATGTCGTTGTAGTAAACGCATTTCTGTCCCAAAGTTAAATTAAGATCACTTTCCTCCTTGTGAGGTTTCTAATAGCAGAAAGCTGTTTGGCTCCGCCCCCACCACAGGTGAGCTGACCTGCATTGCAGCCGTCTGATCAAAGTTCGTCTTCCGCCTTATTTATTCAAATAAAAGATTGATTTTGTCCAAAAACTTCAAATAAAGGCCATATTTTGCCTTTAATTCAATCAAATATCAGTTACAGAACATAAAAACGTTTATTTTAGACAGCAGGACGGCCTGATGGCGTCCGTCGGTTCCAGAGGGTTCATTTAGTTTAATTTTTCATTGATTAAAACGTTTATATTTTTTTCGTAGCCCCCTCTTGAGTTTATGATCAGGATTGCTTTAGTGTCAGATGTAAAACATTCAATCTGTATCAAATTGAATAAAACCTTTTTTTTTTTCTTTTTTTTAGTGAAATCCAATTTTTTTAAATGCATTGGACTCTGTGAATGAAAGTGTAATAATAAGTGATTAGGCTACTAAGTTGTTTGAGGCATGTTATCCAACTAAGAAAAAACAAAAACAAAGCTGCAGATAAAAAGTTGCTTAAAGGTTATGTTACTCTTCTGTTTCTGGTCCGGCCCCCTTCAGATCAGACGGGTTGAATGCGGCCCCCAAACCAAAATGAGTTTGACACCCCTGCTTTAGACGGAGTTGTGAACACAGCAGTCCAGGAAAATGTTTAGTCATCATTCCACTACAGTGATTCTCCTGCTCCTTTCTGTACGTGTTTCGGCACGTTAAAACTCAATTGTAAAAAGTAATTTACGCAATCTTGGTGTCAAAACGTTCAGTCTGTTCAGGACATTACTGCTTGTATTTTAGTATTCATAAAATTTGATGGTTGATGAAAAATTGAGCAAAATATGCCTCATAGGAAATGAATGAGAAACTCTTCAAATTTCAATTTCTCATTTAGAGTTTAGCTAATATGTTAACAACATTCTCATGTTTTAGGCGTATTTGTTATTTACTGGGAATTTTTAGTCTAATTTAAAGTTTAGCTTATATTCTAGCAACAGGCTAACTTTAAAACAATTCAACTTATGTTACTGAGGAATTTTTGGCAGTTTAGCAAGTAATTAAGCAATCTGCTAGTTTTTTTTTGGCTAATTTTGAGTTTAGCTCATATTTCAGCAACATGATAAATATTTTTGCATAACTGGCATGTATCAGGGATTTTTTAGCAATTGTACAGACATTTTTCAGAAATGTAGGCCAACTTTAGCGCTCTTTTATAGTTCTTTTATGAACTGTCCACTCTTAGCAAATTTAACATTTTGAAAATAGCTTTTGCATTTTCAGCAAATCTTTGCAGCGGTCAAAGTAAATTGTGTCACTATTTTTTTGCAAAGAGACTTCAGGGATGTTACGCCCCGTTAGGTCTAGCATAAAGGTAAAATAAAGGAAAATAAAAACAAATGTCTCCATAAAAATATAACAAATTTATTTACAACAATAAACCAACTAAAAAAGTGAAGCTAAAGGCTTCAGGGTGAACCAAGGCCAAAATAACAAACAAAACCCCAACTAACTCAACCCAGGGAGCTCACCTGCAAAAGAAACAGTAAAAGAATGACAAACTCTAACCTCCCTGGACTAACAGAAACAGGAGAAAATTCACACTAAAGAAAATGGCGGTTCACCCCTACAGCTTCACTTAAACTAACACAAAACTAACTCACACAAACTAAAAAGAACAGAGTGGGACCAAAACAGAACACCAAACAAACTACAAAGTGTGCACACAACAAAACAGGTGGAGAAGAGCACCGAGCTGCAGTGGAGACAGGTTGCAGCCCAGCTCCCTTCTCCTGGGCCGGAGGTCCTCCAGGTGCTTTTAAAGGTGGCTCCAGCTGGTTTGGGCCAGTGGGAGCCACTCCCTCCAGCACCACACCTGAAAGAAATAAAGAACAGACACACAAACAAAGATCCACAAAACACAAAGAGGTCCCACTCTGACACAATACACAGAACAAAACTAAATACGGCCACAGCCGTCACAAGGGACTACTTTCGTTCACACTGGCGTTATTGTAGGTACTGCAGCTTTCCTTGTTCCTTGTTGGATTCCTCTTCTGCTGCATCTCTCTGAGGTTTTTGTTTTGGAGAAAGCTCTCAGACCCTGTTCTCTCCTCTGAATGTCACAGTGGACAGGAGGTCGGAATCGTTGACCTGCAGGGAAAAGAAGCAGGTCATCAAGGTGAGTACCCCCCTCCTCCTGCAGCGTGTCGCGCCCTGCCGGTCTGACTGAGCTGCCTCTGAGCAGGGTTTGCTGAAGTTCATGTTTCCTCTGGGACTGGTCTACTTCGCTGAGTACTTCATCAACCAGGGTCTGGTGAGTCTGCATCTGACGTCCTGATCCTGTCACGGTTCTAGATGGATAAATGTTTCTGTGTTTTTCAGCTGGAACTCCTGTTTTTTCCAAACTTTTTCCTCTCTCATGCTGATCAGTATCGCTGGTGAGTGAATTACCACGTCTCTGGAAAGAGAACAGTTATCATAGGTATGTGACCACCTGCATTGTGTTCAGGTACCAGACGACGTACCAGTTTGGCGTGTTTTTTTCTCGATCTTCTCTTCGCTGCGTGAAGATCCGGAGACTCTGGATCCTCACTTTCCTGCAGGTGAGGATCTGATCTAAGGAATGTGAGACAAACCCATTCACATCTGTCTGTCATGATTAAGTTAGAGACCAGCTGTCAGCGGTGTTGTGTGGGCCACATGCACTACCTACCCCTCATCACCTGAGAAGCTCAAAGGTGCAGCAAGAAAGCTTGCAGTCTATGTCTGCTGCAGGACAGAGTAACCTCACAAAAACACTTACACCACACTTGCATCGCTTTCACTCGATCCCAGGCTGTTTTCAGTCTCAAGTTTTTTATTTTTTCTAAAGCTAACAAGTCCTCCACTCTGATCATCTACTGATGAGTTTTCAAAGAGTTCCCAGAGATCTTTTCATCATGATTATGACACTTTTAGCAAAAATCTAAAAACCTGTGGGACATAGTTTCTGCAGAGCAGCAGGAGTTTGTTAGAAGTTTTACAAAACTAACTAAACATACTTATGAACTAGAAGCCTTTTCCGCACGGAGACACAGAGACTTCACCTGTTTGAAAACGCTCCACAAAAGTTGTTTTTGTCTATTTTTTATTAATTAGTGGCTCTATGCTCTTTAAACGTCTTAATTCAGTCCATGCACCAGCCTCCCCTTTAATTTCCCCCCAAATCCCCAAACAAACATGGACACATTGACAGGATTCAGGTCTGCTGAGCGTCTCTGCATGGTGCGTTCACTGACCTCTGGACATGGCAGCAAAACAAAGCAGGTTATCAGAGAAAACGTCGAACCCCAAAAACTGAAGCTTATAATATCGATGGATTAAATACTGTCAACATTTATTCTGACTAACTGCTTTGTTTTGCTGAGGATTGTTTAAACATGACAAAAGCTGTTTGGGTCCTCTAATGTCTGGAGTTCATTGAACACATCATGCGCTGTGATCTGTGATCAGCCTGTCTGGATGGAGGTTTGTAAAGTGAGGAGGGCTGGTGCATGAGACGGAACGAAGGCGTTTGAGGAGCGGAGACTCAAAAATAAAAATAAAATTAAAAAAGAAAATAGACTAAAAACAACTTTTGAGGAGTTCTTCTGCTTTTGATGTTAAATACAAAATAAAGAGACTTAAACCAGACGAAGTCTCGACGTCTCCGTGCAGGAAAGGGAGAGCGGGACGCTTCATTCTTCATTCTTGATTATCTCATCGGGAGAAAAAAAATTAGGGCAGGCCGCATTGGTTTCTGTAGATCATTACTGACAGAGGAAGCCAGATTAATTCCTCAAAGTCTTGGTCTTCTTCTACCATAACCAGTGAGACTTTTGGAATAGGTCAAGAGCAAGACTCTGAGGAGAACATGGAGGTCTGAGGATTAATATGCTTGTGCTGTTTCTTTTTTTTTAGTTTACAATTTTTCCCTAGAAAATCATTTTATTCTAAAGGATGTTTAAATAACTACACAAATATTTGTGTTATTGTGAGAAGGGAGGACCAAGAGTTCATTTTATGTTTCACGTTTCTATTCAAGTTAAATGACATCACAACAAGATTGTATTTTCCTAGTGCATGTGTCACAATTACAAGAGTTGGAATGTGAGAGTATGACTTTATTTTTTTCTCAAACAGTCTTTAGCGCGCATCATTGCAGTTTTTGGGACGCTCAACAAATCTCCTGGGAGAAATCCTCCTAGATGTCTTCATTTGCTTTTAGTCAGCAACCTTTTTGGAGGAACTCCGTAGTAAAGATCTTGTTGAACCTGGACCTCATTGCCTCTGTGCTCATCCAGCGGTGCTGTGTCTGCAGTGGGTGAACGCAGCATTTCTGCTGCTGGCTGTGAGCTTCCTGTTCCTGCCCAGCTTCTGGCTGGTGTTAGTCATCATCTTCTACGAGGGTCTGCTGGGGGGAGCTGCTTATGTCAACACATTCCACTTCATCAGCAAGGAGGTGTGTAGTGTGTGTCCATGGGTTGTGATGAATTCAACTTGTGTTTTTGTTGACTGGTTGTTGATTGATTCCAAAGAGCTGAGAATGACATGAAACAGCTATAATGAACAGATCAAGACGACAAAACCAGCAAAAACTACAAACTTAAGATGCACTTTGCTTCATTAATGTTCTTTTTTTTACCTGATTTATGAAATCTTTCATTACAGTTATTTACTTGAGATGAACATAATGGGCAGACTTTCAGCTTTCAATGGAAAGTTGCACATTGGAAACTGCATGTCCTCTCTTCTGACCAACAACAAGAAACAACTGAACATGGCAGGACATCACAAGTTGTTTTAGTTCCATTAGCAGATTTTTTTTCCACTTTATACTAAGGAAACCTCTTGGATTGTATGTTTGAACTTGTTTTGAGAAGAACATTTTTTACAGTGTTTGAATGTTTCTGCTTCAAACTGAGGGAAACGTTTCATTCAGCTTCATGAACTGAAACACTTTATAGAAACTTGTAGCGGAGCTTCTGTTCAACCTCAGCTCCTCAACCGTATGCGTGATTTTTGTGCTGCCATATTGAAGCAAGTCACAGTTTTGAGATTAAATTTTCTAAGTTTCATAGAAAATATTTAATATTTGCTTTCAAAAAATGTTTTTTTGCATTTGTAATTTTTTTTTTTTAATTTGCGAGCAAACTTTTTTTAGATGCGTAGTGCCTCATCTCGCTTTCATCCTATCTTTGATTTGGCGTTCAACATTAGGTGTGTTTGAGATTACTTGCATCTCGCCTGCATCGTCGGCGAGACCAGGCGGGGGCGGGGAAAGGTGCCTGAGATGAAGACGAACTGGACGAGAAGTCGGGGGTTGTCCTCAACATTCGGTTAAATTTGAATACGCCTTCTCTCCTTAGTACGATCTGTGCTGTTATGTCTTGCATTATTTTTAACATCTATCAGAGGAAAACAGATTAAAAAATAGTCGCTGGATGAATTTCATATGCATTGTCCCAAATAAATAAATAAAATGGAAATTAAAGTTAATTTTTAAAGGCAACATAACACACATAACCACAGATTATTTGAAATCTTGTCTTTTTTCATCAGTGATTCATTATTTTCCAGAAAGAGTTAAAAAAAAAATACAGATTTCTTTCATTTAGCGCCAGTTGTTTCTGATCGGAGTCACGTCGAAGTACAAGAACTATCAGGACACTGTTTCCCACAATGCATTATTTTGTAGTCCTCAAGGCGGCTTGCAGGCTTATGTAGGCGCCTTGAACCCGCCCTTTTCTGCGATACTTCATGACAGCGCAAATGTGATCACTAGGCGTGTTTGAGTTGACTTGCGCCTCGCCTGCTTCGTCGGCGAGACTAAGCTGCTGCAGGAGGGGGCGGAGAAAGGCGCCTGAGATGAAGGTGGACGACGAGACTGTACGAGAACGAGGAGTTGGGGGTTGTCCTCAACATTCGGCTGAATTTTAATACGCCACTCCTCCTATTATGATCTGTGCTGTTATGTCTTTTATAGTATTTTTTTTACATTTCTTAGAGTAAAACAGATAAAAAAAATAGTCGGGGGATTCATTACATGTGCACAGTCCCAAATAAACAGATACAATAAAAATTAAAGTTCATTTTAAAGACAGCTATGACACAAATAACCACAGATTATTTAAAATCTTGTATCATCAGCGATTCACTACCTTCCAGAAAGAGTAAGAAAATACACAGATTTCCTTCATTTAGCGCCAGTTATTTCACATGAAACTACATAAACTTTCAGGACACTGTTTCCCACAATGCATTGTTTTGTAGTCATCAAGGCGGCTTGCAGCCAGCGCAGTACCTATTTTCTGGCTGCGCTGGCTTAGGAAGGCGCCTTGAACCCGCCCCTTTCTCGCGATACTTCATGTCGTCGCAAATGTGACGTCGGTGACAGAAACTACCCAGCATGCACCGCAATCCAGGCGATCTGCGCAGCGCCGCGTCTGCCTGCATAATCTCAAACACGCCTACTGCAACAAAACTAACCAGCATGCACTGCTCTGCAGGCGATCTGCACAGCGCCGCGTCCGCCTTGGTCATCTCAAATCTGCTTAATCAAAGATAGAGCAAAAGCGAGATGAGGCACTACATATCTAAAAATGTTTGTTTGCAAAAAATTAAAAAAAAAAAAAAAGTTGCAAACGCAAAGATATTTTTACAAGCAAAAACAGTTTTTGATAGCAAATATAAAAAATTTTATTTGCAACTTAGAACTGAATCTCAAAACTGTGACTTTAGCTTGCAAAATGGTGGCGTAAAAGTCACTCCATATGAACGGATCCTCTGTGCACGTAGGAAAAAGCCCAGCGCTGTTGTGAACTCGCTCCGTTTGAGAGAGCGGATGCTTCGATCCTCCAACAGGAGCTCCACCCTGACGCTCCTCCTGACTCCTGTCTTCTCCTCCACAGACTGAAAGCAGACACAGAGAGTTCGCCATGGCAGCTGCCAGCGTGGGAGACAGCCTTGGCATCGCGCTGGCCGCATTTGCAGCTTTTTTTGTCCACAGATACTTCTGTTCTCTGTGATGGACGAGAACGACCAACCATCAGAATGATCCACAAACACTCCCTAAACTGCTTTAACTCACCAGAACTGTGAGAGAAGCAGAAACCTCTGCAGACCATAGAGCCTTTTCACGATGACGTCAGACAAAAATGGCAACAAGGCCGAAAATATGGAAAGTGACTTCTGGTTTACGGCTTTAGAACGGCAAAGCTGACAGCTGAACACTGTTTAACACAATTTTACATAAATAATAGAAGGTAATATTACCAATTTAGACAGAAAAAAAAGAAAACGTATAATATTTATGTTCTGAATGTCCTGCTGAACTGCATCTTCATTTCCTGTCTTAGATCGTTTGACTAATCCTTCAATATTTGAGGTTTCATTGAAAATATCGGCCTTTACATTTGAGTAGATATTATTCTAACGGGTTCTATTTTGCTTGATGTTATTGACACGTGTTTTAAATATTTTAAAATTGATGCAAATCCATGTTTTGCACATACAATAGGAGCAGCTAAGATACAGATTGCTGCATGTTGGCCGCATGTGTTTTAACTGAACCCAAAGCTACATTTAGTTGTTGTAATAAGATGTATTTAGTTGTTTTTCTGAGTTTTTTAAGGTTAAGATTGTAAAACCATCAGTGACACCGCGAATATTTTAAGTACTGCTCTAAAGCGACGTATTTTCAGTTTTCAAAATAAGAGCGCCGAGTACAAAAGTTCAGCTCCATCTGTTCGCATTTAGAGAATTACTGCAAATAATTACTTCCTCATATATGTTTTTGATAGCTTCAAATTATTGTTCTCCTCGTTTACCTTTATTATCCTGCAGGAATCAGACACGGTTATGATCAACAGCAAAGAGGAGCTACGTCAGAAAATAACAGTTATTAGATTTTCTTGTTGAAATTGTTTGACTTTGAAAACTGGAGAGAAAAGATCTTCTGCAGATCTACGTCTCATCCATGTCATGAAAGCTAGCGTTAGCATTAGCATCAATTAGAAGAAGAAAATCTGAATGACCTTCATAATCAAACCAGCAGCATTCAATGAAGTTCCTTTAACCTTCATCTAACTTTAACTGAGAGAGAAATAATCCACGACTGGTTTAATATCATCCATGGAGAAGCAGCTGTGGAGCATTCTGCAGGAGGAATACTGACATTTGATCTAAGAGGTGAAACAATACAACCAGGAGGGACATTAGAAAGTAAATATTGTACAATTTTTTTATTGCAATTGGTTAGGTTTCCTTCCATTATTTACATTAAATTGCTTTAAATAGCGTTCAGCGGTCAGGTTTAACCATAAGTCACTCTGCACACTTGCCATTTTGTGTGACGTCACATGAAAAAGGTCTATCAGGGAAGGCGGATGACAAATGGTGAATTTGATCCTGACAGGGTTAGAAATGCTAATGCAAAAAATCCAAAGAAAATCTCTTGATTGTTTAGTAACTTTTGGGAAATCTCATGATTAACCCTTTAACACCTGAGGTGTCGTAGGTGACGCTTAAACACAAAATCTTTAATGTACTGTCACTTTTCAACCTGAATACTGGAGTTATCGTGTTAACGCTTGAAAAGTTACAGTAAATGAAAGAACAAAAACTCTGGAGCTCTGATGTTAAAGGGTTGAAGTCTCAGTCTGTGGACAGTGATCACAAAGACCTTTACTGCTTTGGCTCTTCCATTTCTATACACTGTAAAGTAGAGCTGCCACTAACCATTATTTTAACAGTCGACTAATCACCAATTGTTTCTTCAGACTAGTCGACTAATCGAGTCATTCACAAACTGGATGTAAAACACATCTAACCATCATTAGCTTTAAACTAACTAACTAAACATATAGCATTACCTGCAATAATGCTGGTGTGAATGCTGTGAGCTGAATTTGGCCATAAAGGATCCTGAAGCTGAAAGCTGAAATCACTGTAGGTAAAAGCTGAAAACATTGCAGCTGATAGAGCTGCTCAAATATTAGTTAAATGTAAAATTAGCCTAAAAAACTGAAAAAAGGCTAAGGTAGTCAAAACAGCTAGCATTCAGCTGACATATTAGCTAAACTCCAAAATTACCTAAAAAACCTTAATAAATGCAAAATAGTCCATAAATCTATCAGAATGTCATTAGAACTTTCAACTTTACTACACTCTGACTCCATAAAGTTTAAAGTAACGACTAATTGACTATTAAATTAGTCGTCTGTTTTAATATTCGATCCGATGGTGGCAGCTCTACTGTGAATCAAAGCTGTGACTCTCTGCCTGCATTAAGGTGAGGTACTTCCTGTTTGAAGCTCATTTAAAACCCGAGGGTCCGGGTCAGCTCAGGTCAGCAGATGGACGACCTCTGCTCCAGCTCAGCCTTTTGACTGACAGGTGACCCTCAAATGCTCATTTTTGGAGCAGCCTCGGGGCGGGGGAATCGCTCACACCTGTTGATTCTGACGGTAACATCAGAACTGAAATCTGAAGAAATGTGTCCGTCTGGATGAAGTCATGTCTGGTGTTTGGGGAGAGTCATGACCAACTGACCATCATGACGCTGTAATCGATTACCTGGTTTAACAGGTGTTCTTTAAGGTTTTCATTACTGTATTTAACGTACTTTGATTTCATATTTTTACGTTTCTTTCCTTTCTTAAAAGTGAATAATGCCAATAACAGACTACGAATGTATCTGCTACATGTTGTGATTTTTATTAAACATTGAAAGTTTTATTTATTGGGATGTTATGATTCCTCTCTGCTAATTCATTTATTTTCAGTCCAGTCTTTGTGCTTTAGTGCACCGTTCTGTTTGACAAACCACTTCATTCAAGCAGAAAAGGATCTCTGCATGCTGTGAGTGATCACTATTCATCTATTTTCTAATGTTGGTAAATGTGTTCTCCGTCTGTGTGAGGCGTCACAAACTCCAGGCAAACTACTCAGAAAAAGAGAATTCAAATAATCATCTGATTATCCCTATACCATAAAAACATCAAAATACTAATATGAGTCTTTAGAACGCTGTGGATATCTGTGTGAATTCATGTTCACAACATCAACACAGCACTGTCAAAACGGAGTTCCTGATTGGTTGCAAACTTTTATCAGAGTTCAGGTTAGTAACTTCAGAAAATGCTAATGCAAACGCTCCAAATGCTAAAGAATCATTCCGGTCACCCCGATCTCGCCACTGGACCTCTGGCTGGGTCTGTACATTGTCTAAGGACACAGGGCGGCTGTGGTGCAGCGGTAGGGCGGTCAACCTCTGATCGGAATATTACAGGTTTGATTCCTGCCTTGTATTCCCATGTGTGGAAGTGTCCTTGAGCTTAAACAAGAGTGGAAAAATATGAATTTAATATTTAAATTCTGGCAGGGGACCATGTTTGGCTCCACCAGATAGCCCTTCAGTGACGGGGAGTTTGATAAAGAATGGATGCTCACATAGACATCACACAGGTCGGCTGTTCACCAAAATTCTCAGTTTAAACAATGTTTCAAATTTTGCTCGGTTTGTTTTTAGGCTCTCTTAACTGCACAAAAGTCATTAAAGTTATTAAAAACATTATTTTTCTGTTTATCCATTTTTGGATTTTAATTTGGCCCCCTGCTGCAAAAACTGGTTTAGAGGAAGATGAGAATCTCCAGACCAGCAAAGCAGATGATCTGCAGACGTTTATCACAGCAACCTGAGCTTCCTGTACCTCTGCTTTAGAACAGGGCTCCCCTAACTACGGCCCACGGGCCGGTTCTGGCCCCCTGAACGATAACAGAGATATAAGATTGTTTTTATTTTCCTCAGCCTGCCATGGGATCGAAACGTTAATTCCACCCTTCTGCTTAATTTTAGCTAAAAACGCAGAGTGTAAGGAAAAAATCGATTTGATGGTATGGTAAAACTTGTATTAATTATTTAAGACTTAGCGAGAACCAGCCTGTATTTAAAGTTGAGATTTTTGTTGTTGTGAGACATGCACTACTTAGTGTTTACTTGGGATGGGTGTCGAAAAGTGAAAAATTGTTATTGTAGAAACTTGGGATATATCGTGATATATATTGTATCAAGAGAGACAAATGTATCGTATCCCCAAACTATTGCTAATACACACTCCTAATGAAAATGGCGTTGTCATATTTAAAAAAAAACACCTCCTAATAGATAAAAATCTGATCCGAATGGGTAATTTCTTTACTCACTTTTACATACAAACAACCTCTAGAAACACAAAAAAGTCTAATTTTGATAAAAGAGCCAACATGTTGCTAAAGTATTTGCTAAACCTAAAATTTGCATAAAGAACTAACCAAAAAAATCACTATTTTACAAAACAGCGAGCATGTTTTTCTTTTCCTCAGTCTGGTCATGTGATCAAGATCCACATCCAACGTTTTTTCCACACTTCTTCAAGTGTTTTTTTTATTAATTTTCTGACTTCTTTCTGTGAAGATTCCAGAAAGAGTTATTAATAATTGGCTTCGTGTGGCTTTCTGGAAGACTTTAAATGTTTAAGTTTGGACACATCCTGGGATTTGTAAACCTTTTCTGTTATCCTCCAAACGACCCCGCCCCCCCATCAGTTATGTTTGGGGATTCCTGTTTCAGAACAGGCTGACGGCTTTCATTATACAATGCACTGATGCTGTCATTCACGTAAAAAACAAATGTCAAGAGCAAATAAATGAACTAAAATCTAAAATAAATATCCTTGTTGATGAATCAGATGGGATATTCTATTTTCTGAAGTGATAAAATTCACGTTTTATTATATGTAAGTCATAATTATTAAAATGACAAGAAACAAAAATCTGAAATACTTTAAGTGTAGTTACTAAATATGAAAAATGTAGGTTTTACTGTTTGAGTTTACTGACCAAATTACTAAGCTTTTTCTGGTAATGATCTCATTTTTGATTCATACTTGTGATATTTTATTTAACTCAAATCAGGATAGATTCTGAAGGAATTTTGAATGTGTTTCAAAAGAAGGTTTGATTGTAATGTCACATGTCTACCACTAGAGGGAGGTGTTGAAGGACAGACTTGTTTCGATGTATTCGATTCATTTTGTCCTCCTCAGTGCTTGTTTTTTTTTTATCACAGTTCATATAATTCTGCATGGAATTATATATATGTTATTGCTATTAATGATATAGTTACTCAAATGCAAAAAGACATTGTGAAATATAAAGAAGAAAAATCTCACATGACTAAACCATATTGACTATGATAACTTTAAGCTTAATTCTACATGTAACTATATTGTAAACCAAAGTGACCTAAGGTCTATTATATTTAGAAAAATAAAGGATCAGACGGGAAGAAGGAGAAAAAAACAACTTTTCAGACTGACCTGTCATCAAAGATGCTGTTAAAACAAGAAAAATGTGAACCTCTTATGACTAAATCACATCAAAAGTTCTTAAGCTTTGAACACCGGAGCTCTAGAGTTTTTCTTCTTTGATTTACTGCTCAACAAGCTGCTTTTCTTCTTCAGAATCTACTGCAATTATCCTGTTAAGCGTCATTGACAGCACCTCAGGTACTGACAGGTTAATTTCTTACTCCTTCCACAGGTATATGTTTATATGACCGGTACATTCCACATATAAAACTGTAATTCATCCGTAAAATGTCAGCTTCCTCCCCCTTTTTTCGATGTTCCAGAACATTCTTAACATGTCTGCAGATTCCAGGCATGTATGTACATAAACGTAGAAATGCTCTTGGCATTGAAACACTTTTCTTTAGAAGGGTTTGTACAGTTTCACTCAGGACCTGATCAGAGTTCTGGAAAAATCAGCCTGCTGGACCAGAACTTTACATGACTGTAGTTCTGGTTTAGACCTTCAATTCTGGTGTTCTTAGGATGAGTAAATGCTAATGATGTCACAGGTCTAATGTGACTGTTCTGATCCATGATAATGTCTGGATTACTAATGGGGTTTAAACCAGGGGTCCCCAAACTGTGGCCCGCGGGCCGGATCACCCCACACACACACACACATCATCAGAATCGCTGATCGAGAACCACATAGAACGCGACTTTTTATTCAATCCTTCAGCAGTCTAAACTATGACGGGAGAGGAGAGAATATTTATAGGTTTAATAATGAATCACTTTTGACCATTCTTTAGGCTAATTTGGCATTTAGCTAATATTTCAGCTACATGCTAACTGTTATGGCTTTTTTTTCAGTTTTCCTTTTCTTTGCTAATTTGGAATTGAGCTAATCTATTAGCCTTATGCTAACTGTTTTTGCTAAATTAAACATTTTCTCAGTTTTTAGGGTAATTTGGCATTTAGCTCATATTTCAGCTAGCTATAAGCTTGTGTTATTTCAGCTATCAGTTTCAGAGTTTTTAGTTATCAATTTCCGCATCTCACAGCATTCACATTAGCATTATCACAGGGAATGCTATTTATCTAGTATTCACATTTTTTTATTATAATTTTTCTATGAAGTTTTCAAAAATTAATTATTTCAGATTTTGCCATATGTGGTTTTTGGAAAACTATAAATGTTAGGCTGTGATTGCTGTGATCAAAAGACCCTGGTCCCACATCAGAGTTATTTGGCCCTCACAAGAAAAAGTTTGGGGACCCCTGGTTTAAAGAGGTACCACTTAGCTGTACAACTGAGAACTAACGTTTCATTTTACTACAAGAAACACTCTTCATCGGGTTGAAATGGAGTCCCAGGATTGAAATTAGTCTCTTCCAACATTTCTTCATTCAAACACGTCAATTCTCAGGCATATGATTAGGACATGGTTCAAAGTTTTAGAATACAAGAACATGTTTCTATCACAAAACAGCCCGATTTGGGGGAACAAAGGTAGAGCAGATGCCACCTTTAAACTATGAGCAACAAAGGGTCTTTCCGCCATCCGGTATTTGACAGATTCTGATGTTATGATGTCATTTGAGGAGTTCACAACTAAATACAAGATGAGTAAAAAACATTTTTATAAATGTCTTCAGATTAGAAACTTTGCTAAAACAACACAGAACAACCACAACAAACCACAATGTACAACTTTAAAATCCATGGTGAGAGAGAATCACAGAAAAGGTGCAGTTTCTGAGTTTTATCATATGTTTTTGTCAAATTAAGATAAAGATTCACAATGCAAAGTAAATGCCTGCAAAAACAAATTACAAATGAGGAATGGAAGAAGGCTTGTGCTGCAGATCAAAAGGTGTCGATTAATTGGAGATTAAAATTAATACAATATAAATGATTAATGCGTACAGATGAGACACCAGCAGATTTAAATAAATACAACAAAAATATTCCAGATGTCTGCCCGAAATGTATGGAAACAAGGGCTGGGTTGATAAAATCAATTACTCGATTTGAATCAATTTAAACTCAATAGAATAATTGATTCATAAAAATATAAATCGATTTAGCACGTAAAGTTAAATTCCACTAGCTTGATGCTAACGTTTAGTGGAATTTCCAATAGGACGGCTAATGCTAATAATGCTAACGCTAAACATACATTTCTGACTAAATAAACATCTTTATAAACTCACAGATGTGAATTTTCCAAACTCTATCAAGGAAATATTTTTTAATAAAATATTTATGATCTAAAACATCATTTTTTTTTCTCATACTTTCTTCTTCTTCTGGAATAAGTTGTAATGCTAAAGCGTGATCTCCACCTAGTGGTCAAACTGAAACATCCTCCAGGAGAAGCAGAACAATGTTTCCAATGTTAATGATCTGAACATTTTTGTTGGAACTTCTCCTTTAGAGAATCCATGGAACACTGGATGATATTAACAATCTCAGTATTTCACTAATTATGTCACTTTTTTTCAAGTGTATGTTATTTTGTTTTTACCTTTACAAATGTGTATAAATGTGTAAATTTAAAAGTGAATTTAATTGAAAAATCGAAAAAAAATCAAATCGAATCATTTCTGAAAATTATGATCGATACCCAGACTTAATTAACTCACTTTCACTGTACTCGGGAATGCATATATACAAACACAAAAGTTATACTAAAGGACATCTCACTGGAGCTAAAATGATTTTATTAGGTATAGTTCCAGAGATACACAGTTACAACAAAGGGGAGAGAGCGTTTATAAATCTCTGCTTGAGTCGTGCAAAAATCTGTAGAGCCAAACGCTGGAAAAACACTTGCAGTCCGAGCGTAGCCCAATGGCTCCAGCAAATGTTGTTAGGTGTCACTTTAAAAAGAATTATGTATATTTTAAAAGACAAAGAAGGAGAATTTGGAAATACTTGTCAACCTTTTTATTTATTTTGTAAAAATATGGACACTTTAGACCAGAGGACTAAACTTTGTCCCTCAAAGGGTCAAAATCTAAATGGAAATAAAGAATATGGTTTCATGTATTTATTTTGATTCTGTATTTATTAAAGTAGCTCGCATTATTAAGAATAAAAAGTAAATAACATTTATCTTTGAAACATTTAACATCAAGGCCTCACTGGACATTTTTAACTAAAAACGTGAACAAGCTAAAACAAACTTTCTTCCAATTAAAACATCAAACTGTGATCCTAAAGAGAGACGTGGAGCTGCTCTTTAGATTTTCTCTGTTTGCCGTTGTCGCTCCATCTTAGATAAAGGCGTTAAAAGCATCAGAAGTGACCGTGAAGGCTCTTGGGAATCTCTAACTCAAAACCAGGGCTCACTCACTTGTGTGTTATTTCACCCATAGCTGCAGGCAAGGAAAGTGCTGACAGCGCCACCTGTAGGCTGAAAGTATATTACAGCTGCAGAGTTTTTGAACTTTATAGAGTGTCAAACACAAGGAGGCAGAATCCCAAACACACAGGATCAACATTTATTAAATACAGCAAAAAACTGAATTGTTAAAATTTTTAAAACAACTTTTTTTAAACATAAATATGAAAACAAACAGGGAGAATAAATCAACCTAAATCTTAAATAACTTACATTATTTTGCTCTACATAAAAATGTTTTTTGTCAAAATTGCAAATAATAATGATATAAAATGATCTGGGATATGATTACTGTGTGGGCCGGATCCGGACCCCGGCCCTTGACTTTAACATATATACTATAGAGAATCAATGGGAAACTATGTGGCTTCTGCAGCCACGACTGGGCGGTCTGGAAGATAAACTTTGTCGGGACGCTGTTGGCCCATAGGCACCACTTTGAGCACCCATGCTTTAGAGCAGGGTGTCAAACTCAATCTCACAGAGGGCCAGAATCCAAAACACAAGCTGAAAACGAAAAACATTTATTGAAGACTCTAAAACTACATTTATAAAACTTTAAAACTGTAACTTATTAACATAATTATGAACTAGATATATAGCATTACCTGTGATAATCCTAGTGTAAATGCTGGAAGCTGAATTTGGCCACTGAAGAGGCTAGTTCTGATAGTCGGCTAAAGTATTAACTAAATGTCAAATTTGCCTAAAAAATAAACACTTACGTTAGCCAACACAGCTAGCATGTAGCTGAAAAAATAGCTAAACTTCAAAATATCCTAAAAAACTGAAAAAAAAAACTTAAATTACCCAAACCAGGTAGCATGGAGTTAAAATTTTAGCTAAAGTCCAAAAGTAGCCTTAAAAAATCTTAGTAAATGTCAAAATATTCCAAAAACCAAGCAGAATGACAATTTTAAAAGCTTTAAAACTGTAAATTTTTACATAATAATGAATACTAAAAAGGCAGGAATAATATTCCAGAATACATCAACTTAAACCTTAAATAACTTTCAATATTTTACTAAAAATTTTACTAAAAAAATATTTTCTCAAAATTAAACAACTTAAAAATGAACACAAGTTAACATCGGGCCATTCATAATAAAATAAAATGATCTGGAGGGCCGGATCCGGCCCCCGGGCCTTGACTTGGACACATGTGGTAGAGGAATGGAGAATTGATCACTTCTTGGATGCATATCAGACCTCTATTATACTGTTCTGTATATAATTATAGTTTTGTCAATGTTTAAGGAGAGGCACTGTTGTTCTTGGGACGGGGGGGGGGGGGGGGGTGTTGTTAATGTAAGACTGTAATGAGATGAAGGATTATTTTAAATACTGTTGTCCAATTATTGTAAATGATGAATCAAGTGGAATGTTAATTTTGTTTTCTCTATTGAAAATTCAATAAAAAGAATGTGGCAAAACAGGACAGATGAGGAGACTTTAACAGTTTTTCTCTGAGTTTGTTGAAATCCTCTGTTGCCTCCAGCATGTTGCACATCGTCTAACTGCCCCGACTGTCAGGCAGGCCCAGCAGGAAGCTGGTTTCCTGACTTATCTGTTTCCTGAGAGTTTCGACTCCCACTCTGTGAGCCAGAAAAGCTCATTCACGGCCGACTGTCACAACACAACACAACATTCTTAGTGTGAAGCAGGGCATACTACTTTAAGTGAATTTTGATCAATTGATTCATGAATGAAAGTCATGAGAGGAGTTTCAAACCACAGAGGAGAATGATCCTGTCCCATCATCCCGCTTTAATCTCTGAATTCATTTGTTTTTAACAGATTCACCCAAAAAGTGGATGGTGCTTTCCTTACAAAATGATTGAATGTTTTGCTGAAGATCTTCATGGCCGGGCGTGACCCTTTTGGTCTGTAAACAAACCCTGTTTACATGATAACTGACCTTCCAGAGCCGTCGCTCCGCTTCCTTCTGGAATACATTCAGCAGATGAGTTTTTTTAAACAGAAACTTTGAAAAAAGTAAAGTTGAGTTTAAATTTAGGTCAACAGTGAGTCAGCTTCTGAAACTGCTTTCAGGGCAGGTGGAAAGATGGAAGCTGATCCAAGGAAGTATTTTGATGGCATTCCTTTCCAAATAGCTTATCTTTTCAGAGACGATAGCTGTCCTGACAGCTTTTGTTTTCTCTTCAAACCCCACGCAGCTTGTTAAGTAGGAAATAAAATTCCATTCAATGAAAGATGTGTGCCAACACATGAAGCAGCTTGGAGCTTCATGAAGAAGGTATAGAACATGTTTCCTCCTCCTGTCTTATTTCATTTTGCCCATTTTTTTCCTTCTCGTCTTTATTGATGAAAAGTTGCCTGTAAGTGTTGGTAAAGTGTTGTTTTGTTGTTGTCGTGATGTGTTTTTTTATTGTTTTAGGTCATTAGCTTGATACAGAGGAGCTTACTAGCATGCTACAGCAGAGTGAGCTCCTCTACAGTGAGCTAGCGAGCTACGCTGTCGCATGCTAGTTAGCTCTTCTGTAGCGAGCTATATTTAGAGTCTCTGGTGGGCCACAAGTCAAAAACTTATTCCACTCCTGGCATAGAAGAACTTCATGAAGTCATAAAATGTCCCCTTCCTTTGTTTTTTTTTATCTAACTACAGAAGCTGATGGATCTTTTAGATCATCAGGCAGTTTCTGTCTTATTCTATCTGTATGGAGGCTTCCTTGTTTCACAATAAAAACAAAAAAACACATCACGACAACAACAAAACAACACTTTACTTACGCCTGTGTTTGCCCACATTGCCTTAAGTGGTTGCTAGGTTATTATAGCAGAGCTTGCTAGCTCACTGTAGAGGAGATCGCTAGCCTCCTGTAGTGGGGCTCACTAGCATGCTGGCGGAGGATCTTTACAACTTTTACTGTAGGTTTGATCAGCGTGATTACACTCATGAGAGGGAGGAGCTTGTTACTAAGCTCTCCTCCATGACTCCGGCCACTGAAAACCTGCAGCTCCAGCCTGGAGATGTGGAGCGCATCCTGAGGGTTACAAACCTCACATGGCTCCTGGGCCAGACGCCTCCTGACAGCCTGCAGCAGCCAGTTAGCTGTTGTCTTCTGCTCACTGCTCAACCAATCACTGGCTGAGCATCCCCTCCATCTGGAGGTCATCCATCTTCTGTCCTGTTGCAAAAAAGAATAACCCCAAGTCCAGCAACGATTACCGGCTGGTAGCTGTAACATCCGTGGTCATGAAGAGCTTTGAGAGGCTTGTTCCAGTCCAGCTGCAGGCCGACACTAAACACGCACGCCGACCTGTTTCAATTTGCATACCGGCAGCAGAGGGGGGTAGATGATGCACTCCTCACTCTACTGCATGGAGCCTTCAGTCATCTGGAACAGTCCAAGTCTCGTGTTAGACTGCTTTTTGTGGACCTTTAACAACACTGCAACCACACCTGATGGGACACACTCTGCTCCAGATGAACACCAACCCTCATTTGATCCTCTGGGTTCTGTCTTTCCTGACAGCGAGACCTCAGAGGGTCAGAGTAAACGGCCACATCAGACAATCTCCAGCGGTGCTCCACAAGGCTCTGTGTTCTCTCCACTTCTCTTTACTCTCTTCACACATGACTGCAGAAAATACTCTGATAACACTGTCTTCATAGACACCACCAACACATGTGTTGCAGTAGGAACTGAACACTTTCCCTTCCTGGTGTAAAAATAACTGTTTGGACCGTCTGTTTCCACCATGGACAATCCATTATGCAAACACGACAGTTGAACAAGTCAACTCATAGAAATGCCTTGAACTTCTTCTAGTTTGGCGCACCAGGTGGGCCACGTATGGCCCCAGGGCCGTAGTTTGGCCACCCCTGATCAATGCTCTTTAAGGAAACAGCAAGAAATCATAACCTGTGCCTCAATTTTGACCCCAATCAGGTCTCAACCAACCTCGGTCCTTTTTGTCAATTTAAGTAAACTGGTGACTCATTTGTTTCATAAAGTTATACAGAGAAAAGTTCTATCAGTGCATCAAAAAAAGTGACTCAACCGCATTTTTTTTTAAAGAGAAAAAGATAAACTATCTGCTTGAGGGTTGGAACCCAGCAGAAGCAGTGTGATGCTATAGGATCCTCTTAGCCCCGCCCACTCACCTGTGGTTCTCCGTGAGGTGGTGCACGCCTGCTTGCCATCATTTAACTGGTTGATATGTTTCTGCAGCGTCTCCTCTCGGCTCACCAATCCAGTCGTTTCCTTAGGCGCTCAGTGAACTGAAAGGTATTTGGTTTTCCTTCTGGGGCACTTCTGCTTTGATTCAGCTCTGCTGGTTTCACTCTTTACTGAGCTGTTTTGACTCAGTGTGGAGATGTATTCTTTTACGTTGTTGCTGTAAAGTTTTGAATATAACTCTTTCCTGCATCTGGAACCACAACATCAAGTAACAGTAAGTAACATTTCTCTGACGTGAACCGTCCAGTTAGTGATCATAACAGACTGTGGACTCTGTTGATGAAAGGCTGTTAGTGTTTCTAGCTTCTTTCCTCAAAGGAAATATTCAACAAAAAGCTTGAGAAGCATAAAAATGAATGTGAAATGTTGAGTTGGCCATCAAATAAATTCCTAGGCTTCCTATAAAGCAGAGGATGACTCTGGTGGGGAGGAAGATGAAGAAGGGCAGAGCAGAGGACCAAGAGGGGAAAGTCGAAAAAGGAAGAGTGTGGTGTAACTTTTAGGAAGGAGATGAACCTGACTTTGGGAGATGAGGAGATTTTGAAAACATATCTGGCATTTTGGAGACAAACAATATGTCATATAAATATATATAAATATTTACATTTACAACTTAGAAAGATATATTGTGAAAATCCTGCCTTCTACAGTCAATTTCAAAACTGATTTTTGATGCACAAGCATCACTTCATGGGAAAAGAGGGATGGAAGGATGAGCGGCAGGCTGGGATGATCAGAACAGAGAGGGAAGTGAGGATGAGGAACAAGTTCAAGAACGGAAGATGAAGCTGTGGTGGAGCGGGAAGAAGCAAAGATCAGAGAAGATAAAGAGTGGAATAAACCCTTGATAACATACCAGCGGAGGTCTGGAAGAGTTTAGGAGTCGTGACGGACGAGTTGCAGAAACTACTAACAAAGCTTTGGACGAGAGTAGAGGAAGCTGGACTGAGGTCAGATCAGTTGAAAACAACAGAAAAACAGAACCACAGATGGAGAATTAGCTTTCAGGATGTTGATGGAGATGAACAGAGACGGTCAGAGAGAGCTCCACTCTGTCTTAGTAGATCTAGATCAGGGGTAGGGAACTCCAGGCCTCAGGGGCAGCATTCCTTCATGTTTTCCAATATCTCCTGGGATTTTCTAATTGACTGGACTCACCTGAACCAGGTAATCAGTCATGAAACACAGCGAGTTGTCTCTCCCTGATGTAGAGCTGGAGGTAACAGATGAACATGCTGAGGTTAATTGGTGGCTCTTGAGGTTGAAATGTTATTCTGTGGTTGTATGCCATAGTGTGACACTGCATTAGGGTAATAAATAGTCTAGGCCACACGTGTCAGAGCCAAGGCCCGGGGGCCGGACCCGGCCCTCCAGGTAATTCTATCCGGCCCTCCAGATCATTTGATTTTATTGTTATTAATGACCCGATGTTATCTTTCTCTCATTTCTAACTTGTATGATTGTGACAAAATATATTTCTATGGAGAGTAAAATATTGAAAGTTATTTAAGATTTAAGTTGATTTATTCTGGAATAATATTCCTGCCTCTTTATTATTTATAATTAGGTTAAAAAGTTACATTTTAAGTTTTAAAAAATTGTCATTCTCATAACTTTTTGGATTATTTGGGAATATACTAAGATTTTTTAGGTTATTTTTGGAGTTTAGATAATATTTCAGCTATATTCTAGCTATTTGGCTGATTTAGGATTTTCTTTCTAAGTTTTTTAGGCTATTTTGGAGTTTAGATTATATTTACATGCTAGCTGTTTAGATCGTTTAAGCTTTTTTAAGTTTTTTTGGATATTGTGAAATTTAGCTATTATTTCAGCTACATGTTAGCTGTTTTGGCTAACTTAAGTTTTTCAGGCAAGTTTGGCATTTAGCTAATATTTTAGCTGACTGCCAGCTTCAGCATTTTCAGCTATCATTTTCAGTAATTTCAGCCATCAACTGCAGCGTTTTCATCCATCATCTTCAGTATTTTCAGATAACAATTTCAGCATTATCAGCTATCAGCTTTAGTGATTTAAGATATCAGCTTAAGCAATTTTAGCTATCATCTTCAGCATCTTTAGTGGCCAAATTCAGCTTACAGCATTCACACGAGCATTATAGCAGGTAATGCTATATATCTAGTTAACAATTATGTTTAAAAGTTACAGTTTTAAAGTTTAAAAAATTTAGTTTCTGAGAGTGCAATAAATCTTTATCCTGTTCGGCCCGCGACTGGTGTGTTTTGGATTTTGGCTCCTTGTGTGATTGAGTTTGACACCCTGCTCTAGAGTGTATCTTACCTTTACCCAACAATCCCTGGGTAAGCTCTAGTATCAACTTGAACCTTAGTGAGTTTTAACTGGTGTAGAAATTGAAGGAATGATTGATAATACACATCTTACCTGTAAATGTTAGATTGGATATAAAATTCATTAGCGCTCATCTTCCAATCTACAACTAAGTTAGGGATATTGTTATTTAAATAAGTTCAAGTTCAACTTTTCCAAGAACAATCTACAGTTTTAATGGAAACATTTTATCAGCTGCTGTCAGTCTCTCGTGTTTTTTGAAAACCTAAAGCTGCTAATCCCAGTTTTCAAAGTGACAAACTTTTAAGTTTTCACTAGAATTGATAGCTCACTGCCTTTCAGAAGCTGAAACATCAGTCTTTTCTTGTGTTTACAAACGAAGGTTGTTCATTAGAGAAACTGTGATAAATATTTTAACATGCTGTGAAGTCTTCCCAAGAGGTTTGCTGTTCTCTAACAGAGAAATCAATAGGAGTGCACATGGGCAGTGGAAGATGTAGACAGATGAATCCAACTTTCTGAAGCCAGAGCTTCTTGAGTCTGTGTGTGTGGAGTTTCAGGAGATGCAGTTACATTTCCCCAGAATGTCTTAAAACACTGACAGGCGGATAAGTTCAGAAAGACTGGATTAGCTGAAATGGTCAAAACAGCCTCATGATGCAGGTAAAGTCAGAAGAACAGTGACACAAACACATTAGAATCAAGTAAAGTCAATGAAGTAAGTCCTCATGATTCATGAAAAACATCATTATGAAATACATGAACCAAGAGGTAAACAGGATTAACTCATCAAGTCTGAAATAAAAAACAGAACACATGAGTTTTACATTAACTTTTTGTTTAAAAATAATGAATTAGTTCCCTTTTATTTTCTAAAGCCACATAAGCTTTATTGAGGGTCTTGTGTTTGCTGGAGTTGATCCCAGAGCCACACATTCAGACCCAGTGTGACGTCTCATTTATAAGAGGAATGCTAGGAGTGACTGCAGACATTAGATTTCTTTTTGAGGGTTTCATTTTCACTTCTTTTCCACACAGAAGTTCACGCACAGAGGACGGACGAGCATGTAAACTTGAAAGGTTCCAGCTGGGATTTGAACCGTGACCTTCTGGCTCTGAGGTAAGAGAGTTACCCGCTAACTGCACCATGCAGGAACCCATTTTTGAACTGGAATGAAACACTTTTGACGTAAACTGATATATAAATAATTTCAGCTTTACAAAGGTCATTTATTCCTACCTGGAAGTAGGACGCCTTGATCTCTGAGGATCCGCCTTTCGCTCCTTGTGGGCGCCGCCCATTTTATGATGTCATTCTAGAGCCGGCCTCAGAGTGTTTCACCCGAAAACAAACATCTGAACTTTTCCAAAGACGATATTGTGCATTTAGAATGAAAGAGTTCTGCTGATTACTGTTAACTCTGGTGAGAAAGGTGGTGTGTGTTATCCTGGGGGCGGGGCTTACAGCACAGACTCTTCTGGAAGAGGCTGTTCCCATTTTGTAACAATGTGAGGTCCCACTCGTTTTCATTGATTGGGAGGGGCTGGTGCTCAGAAAGAGGGTTTGAGAAAGAATACTCAGAGATTAGTGAATAGAGTAAAATATCACTTTTGATGGGTTTCATTTATATGGAATTATCATTATAATACACTTAAAACCTCAAAAGTTGCTTTTGTATTATATAAACCCTTTTGAAGATTTTCCTCATCCTCTGACTTTCTCCAGTTCTCCAGATAACGTAGATATTGAAAAAGCAAACAACAGCTGATCCAAATGTCCTTAGAGAGGAAAGTGCTGTAAAAACCCAAACAGAACATGGGAAAAACTAATGAGGAATTTTTGTGGTCCACGTCCACGCGTGTCCAAAGTCCGGCCCATGACCCAAAAGCGGCCTGCTTTCAAATGCTCCTTTCATAGAATTAAACCGGGATCCATTCCTTGCTTGTTGTTTGGCTAAATTGTGTTTTAAGTCGTTGTAAGAATGCAGCAACACTGGGGAGCAACTCTTCTGTGATGCTTTCTAGGTCATTTCTAAAATGTCAAAGACCAGCAGGAGTTCATCATAAATTTACCTCTGAGTGGGTGTGGAGTAAGCTTGCACTCATTTCCCATCACCCCCCTTGTTTACACTCCTTCCTGTTTGCTCATAGCCCCTCACACCCCCAACCTACAGTGTGACAAAAACAGCGTTCAATATCATTCCTATCCAGCCGTACTCTTCAGATCCAGACTCCAGTTCAGACGAGGAAAACAAAGACGTTCATGGATCCGTTTATCTGTGAGTGGATGATCAAAATGGAGCACGGAGCTTGTGATCCTCTGATTGCAGATTGTGTAACAAATACAAGCTCTTTCAAACTGTCAGTGATGTGGAAACCACAGGAACAGCAGGCTGAAGCAAAAAGTGTATTTGAGGATCAGATCAGGAGAGTTTGTATCAGGATCATCTGGAAACATCACAGTCGGACCTATAGATGGATCAGCAACCTTTCCTCGTGGTGGGTGATGATCAGTGGAGGCAGGGGTAAAAAGAAAGGGACCTTGAAGCCAGGGCCGGCCCTGGGACTAGGCGGCCGCCACGGCACCATCTGCTGGAGGGAGCGCTAAATTGTAATGCTTTTTTTTTACAGTTAAACACACCAATCATGTCTTGGAAAATGTCAAAAAAGGCCATAAAAACACGTTCTATAAAACCATGATACGATTTTCATTGAAGTGGGCCTTTAAACCTCATTAAAATAGTTCAAAGAATGTCTGTCACCCTGGTCAAACATTTTCATCACACCAGAAGCGTTTGCACACCCCTGGCTTAGACTAAATCATAGCAGTTCAATGAGCACTGCCGGCCGTCTGGGTTCTTCACTGTCCAGGTTGATGATGTCAAATGATTTACCTGTTTGGTAAACAGGACATTTGAAGTGATGAGCTGGTCGTGGCTGCAGTAACATGGATTCAGAGCCAGAGGATCACTGGTCCAGGTCGCACGAGCGGTGAGTTTAAATCTTGCCCCTTCTTTTGTCTCGAGTTACCCCTTGACTGTATATGAGAACTGGATGAGTGAGTGTGACGTCACTCAAAGGGAGTAACTTCATTTTGCTGAGAAACTAAGTCAATTCAGTTGCTGTTTTCTAAGACATCTCCATGTTAGAACCAGAAACTGTCAGTAAACAGTGATTGGTCCGAATTGACTGAATGGTTGCTTCTATGGCAGCCACTTTAGCCAATCAGGAGTGAGCTTGTTAGAGGGTAACCAAACCCTAAATCAATTTTTTCTGTCTGTTGACCTCTAAAAATGGGGTTTTAAAAGTGCAGTTTGTTGGTAATCACTTGTTTAATTCCTGAACATTGGTCAAAACCTGTCTGTGTGCTGCCCCCTACAGGTTGAAACGAGGTATTACAGTTGAATTTCATGATTGGGCAACTGGTGTTCAGTCCCAGAAGAAGTTTCACCTCATCATGTTCTGCAGCTCCAAAAGCCCCGCCCATCGTTGATTCTAACGGTTGTTGTTGTGTTAGCTTTAGCATAGCCCGTAGGTGCATTGCCTTCAGCTGTCAAAATCTACTGGCTTACACAACTTTCTGGTGAACTTGGAATCTAAATGTCAATCATAGATCCAAGCCACACCTCCACCAGTCAGTCAGGCTCCACTAGCCACGCCCCCTTTTTGGGGGTTCTTTGAACCAGCAGTTCCTGTCTTGAACGCCAGGGGGACTCAGTCCAGTTCTCATATACAGTGATTGTTAAGACCCCTAGTTTTAAGTGAAGGTGTTGGGGGTGGGGGGGGCGCAGGTGAAGACCAGAACTGTAAATGAAGAGAAGAACCTGCAGCTGTTCGATGGCTCCACGGAGCGCTGTATAGACACGTGTGCTCACCCCCCCCCCCCCCCCCACCTCCCACCTCCCCTCAGAGGCACACACCCATTCCCTCCTCACAATGGGTCTCCGTGGGTGGAGCAGAAAGCCGAGCTGTGGGCGGAGCCTCCGAACGGAGACCTCGACTTGCGGCTCCAGCAGCTGATGGTTCAGTTGGAAGCGGGAATGAAGGAGTCGGAGAGAGACCGGGACGGGGCCGACGGGAAGGCTGGCCGCGCCAGGGACCAGGTATGTGCGCCCCTCACTGCGCGGTGGCAGGTCGGAGCTGCATGTCCTCATGTCTGTCTGTCTGCTGTCTGTCTGCTGTCTGTCTGTCTGCTGTTATGACACCTGCACAGAGGAATGCACGACTGCCAGAGGAGTGACATGTGCACAGGTGAACCTGTGCGGGAGTCTAGCACACATTTCTCTGGAATAGCCTGAGGAGTTTCCTGTCTGTCATCTGCTCAGACTCGTTTTAGTGCCAGCAGAAAGGCACTACGGTGTAATTTCTTCACCTGTCTCCCTTCTGAGCTCCTCCCCTTTTTAAAACATGTTTATGAGTTTGTTAAAGTAGCTGTAAGGTTCATAAATAATTTAAAGGTGATGTTGGTGCAGAGTCAGAAAACCTTTTCTTCTGCTGGCTTAACCTGCTGTCCTGTCTGACAGGAACCGCTGTACCTGAAAGGCCCTGAACTCCTCCCCAGTCTTAAAGTCTGGTTATGGCTGATAGCAAAGCTGATAACAACCCAACAATAGAAGGCATTTGCAGGTTTGATGCTGCTCTGTGGCTTCAGGACAGACACAGGACTGTGAGCTCGACACTGATGAGAGTAAACAGACACTGATGGCGGCTTCATGATGTGATGGCATTAGTGGACACAAAGGTTTATGTTAATAGTTGACTAATAACTAGTTATTTTATAACTTTTATATAAAAACTCACAGTCACATTTTAAATAATTCATTTCTGTAATCTTCATAGAAAAAAATCATATTAAAACGCTTTAAAATCTAGATATAACACATCACCTGTGATAAAGCTAGTGTGAAAGATGAATTAGGCGGCTGAAGATGCTGAAATGAATAGATGAAAACGTTGAAGCTGATATCCAGCTAAAATATTTGTTAGATGCCTGAGCCTAAAAAACAGAAAAAGCCTAAATTAGCCAAAATATCTAGCATGCACCTGAAATAATAGCTAAACTCCAAATTAGCCTAAAAAACTCAAAAATGCTAAGTTAGCCAAAATAGTTAGCATGTAGCAGAAATCTAAATGCTAAGTAGCCTAAAAAACGTTAATAAATACCAAAATAGTCCAAAAAGCTAGCAGAATGTCATTATAGCTTTCAACTTTACAACACTCTGACTCCATAGAATATAAAGTAACGACTTATCAACTATTAAATTAATCGTCGATTATTCGACTAATCGTGGCAGCCCTGGATGGTATGCTCTCGAGGTGGAGTAAGGTTGTCAGTCATCTTTTGGTTCAAAATAACAAAGGAGCCACCTAGTGTTGCCGTTTTGGGGTGTGTCCATCAGACCTGTCTGCTCTATGGAGACGAAATAGCAGCAAGTACACCAGTTCCAAGAAAAAGAGCTTGGTCTGTTTCCAGGAAAAGGAGTCTTTTGTTGTTTCCAGGTATTTTTCGTTCTGCATCACCAAGTCTTTTTTCAACCCTAACTGAATATTTGCTTCGGCCAGACCATTAAAGGATGGGCAAACCATTATGTGTAAGCTCAATGAAACCACACGGACAACAACACAAGTCCAGGCTTATTGAATGTGAGCTCACCGCTTAGCTGAGGCTCCTGTTGAAGAGAACTGAAACTTAAAGGGAGGCTCCTCCGTTGACCAAACTCCCAGAGAAGCCAGCATCACATCCGCTTGAAAGAGGGGAAAGGCTCTTTACTATTTACTACTACTTTACTACTGATCACGTCTAATTACATACTAGTTCAGGAAGACTTGATCCTCTGAAGGTGTGTGTGTTTCATCAGCTGGTAGGTACAGTGAACAAACTGAAGACAGTAAAAAGATGTCTGATTAAAAGATAGTAGTCTGTTCTGTCGTTTCCAGAAAAATATAGAGAAATAATCTTAGTTTGAGCAAACATATTTTAGCAACTCTAAATGTTTTATAAAAATAAGAATTCTCAGTAAGACCATTCTCTTACCTGATTGGCAGATTTATTTTGCTTATTTGAAGACATTTTAAAAATGTTGAGAATACTTAACTTATTTCTTGGGGTCTGTTTTTGCAGTGTTGATAATGCAGTGCCACCTGCTGCCTCTGCTTGGACCTGCAGGCTTAGACTTTATTTTACATCAGATTGATTCAATCACTAGGTCACATTTTAATGTTTTATGCTGCTAAAGGAAAGAAATGTATCCTCTTTGAGAAGATCCACATTTAAAACTCTTAACCCTTTAACACTGGAGCTCCAGTGTTTTAGGCTCTTTCATTTACTGTAACTTTTCAACCTTTTCAGCAGATTCTGAAGGTTAAAAAGTTACAGTACTTTAAAGATTTTGTGTTTATACATCGATGGCAACTACTCAGGTGTTAAAGGGTTAGATAAAATTGTTGGCACATGTTTAAAAGTAAAGAGATCACGTGTTAATATTGCTATAAGTAAAGATCAAACGTTCCCCCCTCCCCTCATTCTCACTCTCTGGGACCATTGAGTAGTGCTGCAACAAACAATTATTTTATTAGTCGACCAATCACTGATGCGCAAACTGGATGTAACTCAACCATCATTAGCTTTAAACTAACTAAAAACTAGATATCTAGCATTACCTGCTATAATGCTAGTGTGAATGCTGTAAACTGAATTTGGAAGCTGAAGATGCTGAAACTGATAGCTAAAAATGCTAAAGTTAATAGCTGAAATCAATGAAGCTAATGGCTGAAAACGCTGAAGCAGTGAAAATGTTAGTTAAATTTATATTAGCTAAGCTCCAAAATAGCCTAGAAAAAAACCTAGCCAAAATATCAAGTATGTAGCTGAGATATTAGCTAAACTCCAGAATAACCTAAAAATGTAATGTTAGCTAAAATAGCTAAAATGTTAGCTAAACGGAAAATAGCCTGAAAAATAGAAAAAAAATCATAAATTAGCCAAAACAGCTAGAATATAGCTGAAGTATTAGATAAATTCAAAATTAGCCTAAAAAACTGAAATGCCTAAATTAGCCATAACAGCTAGCGGTCGTCCATTAGTCGGCTAATTGATGACTGATCGACTATTTTAATAGTCGATCAGTCGGCATATAGCCGACTAATCATGGCAGCCATAGTTTGTATTAAGTTTAGTAACAGAAAGAGGTTAAATGTCTCATCTTCAGTATGAGGCGCACCTGTGCTGTGACCTCCTCAGCACAGCAGGTCACCAGCATGGTTAACACTGAGACATGCTGCTTCTTCTCTCACGCTGGCTCGGATTTCAAAATCAACAAAGACGGTGAAGCGTTGGATTCATTTACCTTTCAGATCTGATCTACACCCAGCATTAACAAAGGGATATTTTGTGCAACCATCTACAATGCAAATAGAACTTTGATGACATCACAGAGCTTTTAGTGACACTTTAGTTAACCCTTTGAGCTCCAGGGTTTACGCTCTTTGATTTACTGTAACTTTTCAACCGTTTCAGCTTCTTCAGAATCTACTGGAATTATTGTGATAACGGTTGAAAAGTTACAGTAACAGTAAAGATATTACGAGTCACCGGTGACGCCTCGGGTGTTTAAGGGTGAGTGGCTCTCCAAGAAGGCTAGGAGTGAAAATCCTTGAACAAAAATCCTTGAACAAAAATGAAAGGTGCTCGACCCTCTCACCCAGAGGCACCAACCACCGTGAAGACATGGATTAGTGCAGGTATGTTGACAACCCGCTTCTCCTGCTTTAAACCAGAACGATGCACATCACTGATTCCAGTGAAGAAGATCTTTTTCTGTGGAATTTGTTGTTGTTTTTTGGTTCGTCTTCCCTTGATCTCATCTCACTACCTTTTCTTTGGAATTCCTCCCTGTTGCTTCAGCAGAGTTTTTTTTTTTTTGTTGTCAGATTGAGCAAAATAAGCCGTAGAGGAAATTCATAAGAAATCCCTCAAATCAGAATTTTGCTCAAATCTTTCAAAAACTTTTTGCATTTTGAAACTTGGGAACTTCTGAATACTTTTAGCTAGAGACATCATTCAAACTTTAAAATGTTTTCCAAGTACTAGGATTCTTATGGTAATTTGGAGTTAAGCTTTAATTTTTAGCAACATGCTAGCTGTGTTGGCTAATTTAGACATTTTTTCAGTTTTTTAGGCTAAATTGGAGTTTAGAAAATATTTTAGCAGTATGCTAAAATATTGGCAACATTAGACATTAAAAAGAATGGTTTTGGCTAATTTGGCATTTAGCTAATATTTTAGAATTATTATTAGATGTTTTGGGAAATTAGACGTTTTTCCAGGGTTTTTTTTAGGATTATTTGGAGTTTAATAAACATTTTAGCAATATGCTAAAATATTACAAAATTGGAGAATTTTTCAAAAACATTTTTTGGCCATTTGGACTTAGAATTATTTGGAGTTTAGCTAATATTTAGCATTGTGCTAGCTATTTTCTTTTTTTTTAGACATCTTATCCAGTTTTTTTGTTTGTTTTTGTTTTGGTTAATTTGTCATTAAGCTAATATTTTAGCAAGCCTTTGGCTTTGGCAATTTTACCTATCAGCTTCATTATTTTTAGTTATCTTCAAATTCAGCTTACAGCATTCACACAAGCATTATCAGAGGTAATGCTATATATCTAGTTTTTAGTTAGCTTAAAGCTAATGATGGTTAAGATTTGTGCTTTACATCTCGTTTGCACATGACCTGATTAGTCGACTGATCGGAAAAATGAATCAATGATTAGTCGACTATTAAAATAATCGTTTGTGGCAGCACTAATAGGGAGAACATGCAAACTCCACACAGAAAGAACCCAGCAGGGATTCAAACCAGAGCCTTCTCACTGTGAGGGGGACAGATCTAACCACTGCTCCACCCTGCAGCCCTTTTTGTGACAAATAACAAGAAAGATCAGGCCATGAAAATGTTTAAAGCTAGCTTGTGATTTCTGTTTTAAGTAGGGGTGTGCCAAAAACACATGATTTTCCATATATTGTAAGTTATTAAAAAGATGATTTTTGCCAATTATTGCAGTATAGTGATATAATTAATACCATGAGCCACGTATTGCATTGTATCGTGAGGTACGCAGTGATTCCAGCCCTAGTTTTAAGACTGGAAAATGACATTCAGAAGAAGATAGAACTTAAATTGATCCCATGACTGGAAATAGCTTTATCACCACAACTCAAAATACAACAGATACAAATAAAACAGATAATAACAAATACAAAATTGTACAAAAATACTGTAAATAGTAACTCTAAAATGTTAAAAATAACAAGTGCCCAGTATGTATAAGACATTTACATTTTTAAAACAATGCAAATAGAACTTTGAAGACATCACAGGGCTTTAGCGACACTTTTATTTTACATTTAATTTTCTTTTTCTCTGAAGTCAAATGGTTTTCTTTTTATAAAAGTGTTTTTGAAATGAAAATGGTCTGATTTCTACAGTCTGCTCTCCCAGACTGTCATCTTCTTAATCCCTCATTCTAACTCTGGCAGTTCTATAGATATTTTGTCATAATGTGGTTCAACCTTTATGACACTAAAGAGGAAAGCTGAGACGATGGTTACATTTCAGCAGAAGTCAACTTGTAAAAGAGACAGGACTGTAAAGCAGGGATGGGCTGAAGGCTGCATTCCTGCTCGTTTTCCAACATACCCTGATCTGGCATCTTTTGATTGGCTGGACACACCTGATCCAGGTAATCAGCTGTATGTAGGGCAAGGGTCTTCAACCTGCAGCTCCAGATCCACATGTGTCTCTTTAATCTCTCCGTTTAGGCTCCTTGACCAAACAGAATAATTAATGGAGACTGCTGATCCAGACATGTCGACCGTCTGAGTCAGCAGCTCTCTGCTCATGGCTGCTTAACCAAAACTACCTAAAGAAAACAAATAAACAAAGCCTGAAAACTAAGACCACCAAAGTCCAACCCCAAACTAAAATAACAAAACCCAGCAGTGGAAGACTGCTGAGGACAAAGAGGAGAAGAAGAACAAAAAAATAAATAAATAAAAATAAAATAGCTATTTTTTCAAAGTAAGATTTACTTAATTAGCATTTATTGAATTTAGATACGTTAGTCTGAGGTTCACATAGATGATAAACTCTGTAGGTTTTTACATCCCTGTTGACCTGAAGACGTCGTGTTTGTTCAACTCTACCTCCAGAATGAACAGATTTGAAAGCAAAGCTTTGGTAAAAAGTTTGATCTTTAATGAGTTTAAAGCACAGATTATCTTATGTTGCACAACATTGGTTACCAGCTGCACTGAGATGATCCTGTGGCACAGAACAGCTTTTATTTTGAAAATAAATTTTTAGAAATGTAAAAAAAAAGAAATCACATTTTGAGAGATGCTAGGTTCTTATTTTATTTTTTGTGCCAAAAATAGACATAATTGATATTTATCATTTAAAAAAAAAGATAATGAATGTAAATAAAATTATAGAATAAGAATTAACAGCTCCTTCTAGGTTTTGATCAGTAGAAAACGAGCTGTTTTTACTATTAAAGGTTGTTGATCCTGGTGTAGGGGAATGACATCCGGAAAACACAGGGAAACAGCAGGCTTTGGGTTCGGAGTGGCCCGTCCCTGCTGCAGGTTATCGTGTGCGCTGTCAGAGGGGCAATGCTAAAGCTACTTCATTTAATGTGTCATAAAAAAATAAAGTGTCTTTCTGTTTTCAGAGCTGGATTTCCAAGATCATAAAGAAACGAGTGTGCAGCACAATCATCGCAGACACTCTCAGGTGACTCTTTGCTCTGGGGCAGCTGTGGTGCAGCGGCAGGGCGGTCAACTCCTGTTCAGAAGATTCCTTCTTCTTCATGTGTCGAAGTGTCCTTGGGCAAGACACTGAACCCCAAATTGCCTCTGGTGGAAGGTTGGCACCAGTGTGTGAATGGGTCTGTGACTGGTAGAGCTTTAGGCCTTTGAAGGAGGGAGTAAAGCGGCGTTCAAGCATACATGGTTTTTGCTCTTCAGAGAAACAACCATTATCTTTGTGTCCCAGCAATGGAAGGCTCTGTCAGTGTGGCGGCCCCCTGGAAGGGCACGAGTCTGTGGCCACAGCGAGCAGCGGTGAAGGAGATGCTGCTCTGCAGTGGGACAGCCAGCAGCATTCATCAGAGCAGCCCACAGATGCATTTGGGGAGGTGGAGTTTGCAGGAGTCGGATGCAGGCACAGCCAGGTGAGTTGCTGTTCCACACAAACAGAGATGTCAGAGCGGAGCGTGCATCCAGCTGCAGGTGGAGGTCACTGCGCTGAGGGCAGCACAGTGACTCAGCAGGGCGTCACGGTGAACACTTACCTGCTTACAAATGCTTCATGATCCTCTCTGATCATTTTAGCTTTATTTTTTAGAGAATGGCCTCTGAATGAAAATCCCTGTTAGGACAGAGGTCTGCAACCTGGGGGGCACATGTGGCTCTTTGGATAAAATGAAATGTTTTAAAAAACTGGAAAAGAAAAAGTGAGTAGAAAAGTAAATTAACTTAAACTTTATTCAATGCATTCACAAACAGTTGAAGGACGATATGAATCATTCAACGAGGATTCTGACAACAGAAGCTGTTATTCTCCATCAATCATTTCAACACATTTAGACTTCAGTTTGAGCTTCATTTTTCAAATCAATTTATTGTCATAAGAAAAACCCTATAAACTACATTTAGTCATAATTCACTGGATTATAAAGAAGATTTTCAACTTTTGATTAAATTCAAGGATTTAAAATGTTCCTCATGGTTTTAATACAGTATTTGATAGAAGTCTCATTATTAGCTCTAACTTAGTTTTTGTTGGTTTTATTTATGAATTTGTGGCTGAAATGCTGCAGAAACAGTCAAATAAACAGTTTTTAATCATTGATGACTTTACACTTCCTGCTGCATTTGCTGCATTTGACATGATCCTATGGTGTAGGATGTATTTTATTTTGAAAGGAAGTCATTCAAATCTCTGTTAAAAGTTATAAACTATTTAATAAAAAAAAAAAGCTATTTTCTCTTAAAATGTATGTTTAATGTATAGATAAAACACACAATAGTTAAGTTTAATGTAACATGTCAGCAGCAAAAACATACATATAAATCAGAATCTTATTTTTCTATAGGCTGAGTGAAGACTTTATGACTCTTACTGGGTTTTAGTCGTGAGAAATCGACCCAAATGTCTCTTTAAGTGTTGCAGACTGCTAATTTAAGACGACATTTAATGCTGAAAGAGTCCTTTGAGACAACTTCTTACTGACAAAAATCTAACGGGAACCTCAAAGTTTACGTTTATAAAAATACAAATGTTTTTGTGACCATTTCTGTTTTCTTTTATAAAATGCAGCTTATATATATTTTCCACAGTTGAATCAACATTATTTCTATAAATAACAATTCAAGCTTTTAATTTTGAAAACTCCTTTCAAAATAAAATACACCCTGTGTTAAATAAGATCCTCCTGCTGCAACTAGAATTATAAATGCAAGAAAGTTAAACACAGTGATTTCTGTGTGACTTTGGTGCACCATCATGCATTTTCTCCAACTATTGAATATAAACATGATCACATTGGTGTTTATTTTTTAATCTTTATATGTAACTTCTATCAGACAGTATTATTCTAGTTATAAACTCCTCTCACAGGAGATTAAGCTTTTTACCATGATTTTGCTCAGTTATCTGACATGTTTATATGTTAATTGGCAAAACTTTATTTCTGAAAACACACTGATTATTTATCCACATTGTTTGCATTTGTCTTCAAAGCCAAATAGCTACAATGAAGCAACCATGTGGCTCTGGAGCCTCACAGACCCATGACCTACACCTTCAGTGAACCTTCTGTTCGTCTTATATCACTGACTGTATCAGAAAACTGGAGCGAGCTAGTCTGACATCACACATAAATGACTTTCTTCTGGCTACAACCAAATTAAGTCAAATTCAGTCGCAAGTTTTCCAATTCGGTCTGAGTCTTCGTTTCTACAGCAACCACTCTGGGCACTCTGGAGTGAGCTTGATTAACTTCCCATAAAGAAAAAGAAATTGTGAAAAAGAAGAAGACTGTCAAGAAGATGTTCAAAAAGTATCGGAGCAGGAATGATTTTTCTGACAAATAGAGCGCGTAACAGCTGTTTGTTTCTCTATTGAACTCTGTGGGATTTTGGCTTCTTGGAACCACAGGGTACTTCCTGTTTGGAATGCCGGGGGTGAGGGGTCACTCAGTCCAGTTCTCAAAAACAGTCAACAGGTTTATATACATATATTATGAGAGACAGAAAGGGCAAGGGTGCACAGAGAGAAATATACAAACCAATGTAAGCCATGAGTCTGTCCTTCTGTCTGACTCCAAAGAGACCCACTTCATCTTTATTCTTAAACAGGATGAACAGAGAAAACAAACATTCTGAACGGATCTCCAGATGCAACCACCAGTCCAGATCAAGCATGCTACAAAGTGGACAGACTGAATGAACTCGCTGCTTTTTTCTTGTCCAGTTTCTGCGACTTTCATGTGACACACCAGCTCAGATCGTCTACACCCTCTTGACCAACCACTGGGGCCTGCCTGCTCCAAACCTGGTGGTGTCAGTGGTAGGAGGTGAAGGCCACGAGACAATCAAACCGTGGGTGAGAGACATCCTCAGGAACGGGCTGGTCAAAGCAGCAGAGACCACAGGTGAGGGCCTGCAGGAGCTGCCGCCTCAGGGCAGCGTCTAAACCGGAACGACTTTAGTTCTGATCAGAAAGGAGATTGATCAGAGACGTTGGACGTGAGTCCTGGAACAGAAAAATCTGTCTTTAGGATTCCTTGCTTGGACATGCTGACGCCACACTTCTGCCTCTTTAACGGGGGGGTCACCTTGTCCAATCAGGGTTAGAATCAAAGTCATTTTCAACAATTATTCATTCAGCCTTCGGTGAAGTTATTGGACCATTTCACAGCACGGCGTAAAAAAGTGGACCGTTTTAACCATCTGATAAGAAACTTTATTGTCATTGTAAAGTGATCATTTGACTGGAGGTTCTTGTTGCAGAGATGTCAGCAGCAGGTCTTTGTGTGGAGTCTGCTCGCGCTTCAGAACGCTCAGTGTACTAAGTTTCCAGAACAGCTGCAAGACCATTCTGCGTGTTAACGCGTCAACGTTCACAGTTCTAGTATTTTTGTTTTGCTGTTTGTTCATTCACCATCATCGCGTTTCAGACACAGAAACTCGTACAGGCCTAATCTGGTGGTAAATCCGTTTTGGCCTAAATTCCTCAAAAGACTCTTAAAATGTCATTAGTTGTGTTGACTTAGAGTATGTTCTTCTGTCTTCAGTCATGAGGAGAATCAGGCTTTTACTTAAAGTTTTGAATCACCTCCTGCTTCTGACTGGAAGCGCCTTTCCTCCCTCTCACCAGCAGATGTTCAGCTTCCTGCTGCTGACGTAACGACCTGCATTGTCTCGTTCAGGGTCTTGGATTTTGACCGGGGGCCTCAGTGAAGGCGTTACCCGCTGCGTGGGTGAAGCTGTGAGAAACCTCGGTGCTGCAGCTTTGAATTCATCCGAGAAAAAAGTGACTGCCGTAGGAGTGGCCCCATGGGGCCTGGTCCACAATAGGCAGCAGCTGGTCAACCCCCAGGTACTGAGGTCACGGGAGGTGTCTGCTGCAGTGTGGTGTCTGTGGGGTGACGGCTGTGTTGTCTGTTTGAAGGGGAGCTTTCCTGCCCGATACTACGTTCAGAACAAGTCACGAGACTCCAACTATTTGGACAACAACTGCAAAGCCTTCCTCCTGGTGGATGATGGGAGTGTAGGCCGTCGGGGGGGAGTGGAGGCGTTTCGGGCTGACTTGGAGGACTACATCTCCCATCAGCGCACAGGCATCTGGGGTGAGTGTGTTTTCTGTGTTCATATCGTGGGTCACAAAGGTGCAGGTTATACAGAGGAGGAGATTTGTGTTACAAAGATTCAGCTCAAAACACAAACGTAATGTTTAAAGCACAAACATTTATGGAATGAATTACAAGTAACACATCTAAAGTCAAAGTCAAGGCCCAGGGGCCGGATCCGGCCCTCTGGGTAATTCTGAGCCTCCAGATCATTTTATTTTATGGTTATTAACATTATCTTGAGCTCATTTCTAACTTTTATAATTTTGACAAAATATATTTTTATGGAGTGTAAAATATTGAAAGTTATTTAAGGTTTAAGTTGATTTATTCTGGAATAATATTCCTGCATTTTTATTATTCATAATTATTTAAAAAGTGACCGTTTTAAAGATTAGCATTCTGTTAGCTTTTTGGACAATTTTTGCAATTACTAAAAAATTTTTAGGCTGTTTTGGAGTTTAGCTAAAATGTCAGCTACATGCTAGCTGTTTTGGCTAATTTAGTTTTTTTTTATAGGCTGTTTTGGAGTTTAGCTATTTTTTCAGCTACATGCTAACTTAGGTTTTTTTTTTTTTTTTTATTTTAGGATAATTTTGCATTCTGCTAATATTTTGGCTGGCTATCAGCTTCAGCATTTTCAGCTATCAGCACTAGCATCTTCATTGGTCACATTTATTTTATCACAGCTAATGCATATATCTAGTTCATATTTATGTTAAAAGTTACGTTTTTAAGTTTTAAAAATGTAGTTTTAGAGTGTTGAATAAATGTTTATCCTGTTCGTCCCGTGACCTAAGGTGTGTTTTGGATTTCGTGTCAGGGATGGTGGTGGAGGACCCAAATGCAGGAGACCAGACTTGGTGACAGAAACATAAAAGTTTACTAAAGTAACTTAAACATGACAAAACCAGGAGAACAAACCAGTGCAGTGACAGAACATAAATGAGCAGATGACCTGACAATGACAAACTGAAAACCAGACACTTAAATACACTGAGGAGATTAACTAAATGAAGACAGCTGTGGATTGTTAACCTGAACGTGGTGAAACTGACAGAAAACAGAACATGACAAAACCTAAGCACAGAATCATGACATTTCGACCCCTTGTGGGATTGAGTTTGACCCCTCTGCTCAAATGTGTTTATTAAAAATGATCATTGACATAAAATCTATGGGTGCATGTCATAGATCAAACTTTAAATATGGTGTTTTTTATAGTCTGCTCAGAACAGCAGTGGCATTATTTTAAAACATCAACAAACAAAGCTGGTCTGTTTCAAGGTGACTGCCATGCAGCGTCTGTTTTCCATAAACACTCAGTTCCTCTAGTGTGAATCAGCTTGGTCTTTGACGTGCAATGCTGTGGAAAAACAAATGTCTGACCTGGAGCTGAAGCTTCAGAGATCAGGGTAGATGTGTCTGATGATGCACCTCAGTCTGGTGGTGAAGTAAACTCACCATTTTTATTCAGATACTGCTTAAATTCAATACAATTCTGCATTACTTTAATTTCACAAGCCTTTTTTGATGTTTTATTTTCGTAACTTTTTCTTCTGAACAGGAAGTGGTGGAATTGAAATCCCAGTTCTGTGCATGCTTATTTCTGGAGACGCCTGCATGCTGCAGGTGAGGGGCGCAGCGCACTCGTCCTGCTGTTGTCACTCTTCCTTTCATGGAGTTCCTGTCATTTCCTAAACTATTTCATGATTTCTAGAGAATCTTTCAAATAAACCTTCTTCCTTTGAGGTCCTACAAACACCATGTCAGAACTAAGCACAAATAAACATTTAGCTTCTATTATTTTAGCATAATGAATCAGATGTTTTTGTTTGTTACTTTGTTTGAAGAAAATCGGTTTTAATGACGGTTGAATCAAATCTAATCCTCTCTGGATCTCCTGATGCAGAGGGTGAAGCGCTCCCTGGAAAAATCCATGCCCTGGTTGGTGCTGGCAGGTTCTGGTTCGGCTGCGGATCTCATCAGTGACGTGTTGAACTGTCTGTCTGACGTCATCCACAATCCGACGGCTCCGTCCGCAGAGGGCGCAACTCCTGAAGCCCTCAGTGCCGATTCTAGAGAGATGGTCCGTGAGAAGGTCCGGAAATACTTTCCCACAGAAACGAAGGTGGAGAAGCTGGTGGAATACGTGAGTCTCAGTTTTTGGTGGCTTCACTGACGCCACTTATTTATTATTGTTATATTAATGGTACATTCACACCGAACGCGGCAGACGCGAATTTGACACCTGTCAAATTTAAAACATACAATACAAATAAACATATAGTTAAAAACTAAATATTTAACTAAATACTAACTAATACTAGTTACACGCTTACGTTACATGTTCCACCAATATTTAGTTTTTAACTAATATTTAGTTCCAAGCTAAATATTTAGTTTAAAACTAAATATTTAATGTCTAAATATTTAGGTTGTTTGTTTGATTTTTTTTACTGAATATTTAGTTTTTAACTAAATATTTAGTCTTTAGCTAATTATTTAGTAAGAGAACTAAATATTTCTCTCCAAACTAAATATTTAGATACAAAACTTAAATATTTAGTTTTGAAAATAAATATTTAGATTCAGTATAAATATTTGACATGCAAACTAAGTATTGAATTTCCTAAAATTAAATATTTAGTTTGTAAGCTAAGTACATAAGTAAAAAAATATTTAGCTTAAAATTAAATATTTAGCTTGATAAGTAAATATTCAGCTGGTAAAAGTAGCATTTATAAATACGTTAATTTAAAGGATGAATGTGGCAAAACCTGTTTTTTTTTCCTCCTAAAACATGATGTCAAAAGTTTACTTGTCAGATTTACAAATGTCGCCCTATATGTTTTGGAGAGCTCTACAGAGGCGTTGGCCGTTTTAAAAATTATTTCCGTCTGTCTGTGGTTGAGTTTAAGCCTTAACCATAGAGGGAATTAAAAATAAAACTTTTTATGATTGTCTTGATGAAAATAAGAACAACATCAGCGCTCCTGCATACTACAACAGCACTCAATGGCAGATCTTCAGATCTTTTTTTCTAGTTTTTTAGGCTATTTTGGAGTTTAGCTAGTACTTCAGCTGCATGCTAGCTGTTTTGGCTAACTTAGGCTTTTTTCAGTTGTTTCGGCTAATTTTGCATTTAACTAATATTTTAGCTGGCTATCCGTCAATCCTATCAATTTCAGCATCTTCAGCAGCCAAATTCAGCTTCCACCATTGACACTAGCATTATCACAGGTAATGCTATATATCTAGTTTTTAGTTAGTTTAAAGCTGATGATGGTTAAGATTTCTGCTTTACATCCAGTTTGTGAATGACCCGATTAGTTGACTAATCAGAAAAAATAATTGGTGATTAGTTGACTATTAAAATAATCGTTTGTGGCAGCTCTAAAACATGGAGTTTTAATTGGATAAAACCCAGAGAGAAGACAAAGGAACAAATCCACCTTTTTTGTTTACATCTGAATACATCAGTTTCTAATATGGTGTTAATAGTAATGTTCTGGTTGTGTGAACTCTTCTCAAAGACTGCTCTGTTTGTGTCTGTTTGCATCAACAGCTTCTCAGTATTTATCAGAACCGAGAGCTCATCACTGTTTTTCACGGTGAAACCGAAGGCTCTGATGACTTTGACACCATCCTCCTCAGATCTATTCTTGGAGGTGAGAAAACTACATATCATACCAATAATCAATAATTGATTTTTCATGACTTCTCCGAGTTTCTAGTTCTTCCTGTGAGCTTGGTGCAGTTTTCCTCCCACAATGCACCTCTGACCTTTGAATGTGTCTCTGTCTGCAGCGAGTAAACGAGTCTGCAACAAAGCCATCGAGTGGATTGAAGAACTGAAACTGGCGGTGGCGTGGAACCGAGTGGACATCGCCAAAGCTGAGCTTTTCAATGGAGGCATTGAGTGGAGTGTATGTTATTTGTATATTATTCTCATCTACACCACTGAGAGTCTGAAATCTCTGTATTGTTCAAGCAAGCCTCTCTTTCACTTTTAGTACCATGAACTGGAGGACTCCATGACAGATGCTCTGGTCAACGACAAGCCCCAGTTTGTGCGTCTTTTCTGTGAAAATGGTCTGAATATTCTGGATTACCTGACTTATGATCGCTTGGAAAAGCTGTACAACAAGCTGTCGGACACGTCGCTGGCGTACGATCTGCTCCAGAGACGCCTGAGCGAGAGGCAGGACCTGGCTGGGTCTGGGTCCCTCGTGAACGGAGCAGCTTCAGCGTCTCTGTCAGGCTCCCAGAGTTCCACGATGAGCCCTGCTTCGGGAGTGAACCTCAGCCTGTTTGAGGTGAGGACGATGCTCGGCGTGGAGCGGGTCAGGGGTTGAATCTGGACGTGAACTTCACTGCTGACCCAATGCTCACTGAAGATCAGATTCTTTAAAGCAGGAGTGCCCAAACTTTTTCACTCAAATTCTAAATGGTATCCTAGTCTGCGGGCCGAATACAATAATTTTGCATTTCATGAACTAAAAGGAGAAAATAAAGAGTATGATTTAATTTATTTATTCATTAAGGTAACAAACATTAGTAAGAATAAAAAGTAACATTCAACATCAAGGCCTCACTGGACATTTTTAACTAAAAACGTGAACAAGCTAAATCAAACTTTCTTCCAATGAAAATATCAAACTGTGAACGAGAGACGTGGAGCTGCTCTTCAGACTTTCTCCGTTTGCCGTTGTCTCTCCATCTTAGCGAGCAGAAAAATGCGTTAAAAGCATCAGAAGTGACCGTTTCTAATTCAAAATTTAAAACCAGGGCTGACTCACTTGGGGGTTATTTCACCAATAGCTGCAGGCAAAGAAAGTGTTAACAGTGCCCCCTGGAGGTTGAAGAGTTTTGGAACTTCATAGAGCATCAATGGGAAACGGGTAAGTGGTTTTAAATAAACGCTCTGCAGCTTCTGCAGCCACAACTTGATGAACCAAAAAAATTAACTTTTGGCGGGCCAGATTTGGCCCACAGGCCCCACTTTGGGTACCCGTGCCAAGGGTCAGTTATGATTTTCTTTTTGCAGGATGTTTTTTAATCCACTTTTAGGGCAGTAAGGGTGATTTTTTACAACATTTTTCATGGGGAATATAATTAGCCTACATTGCATATGTGTCAGAGTCCATGGTTGACATAGTTGAATTACAATAGTTCAGGCATTCACTTTGTCTTCACATTTACGACTTTTCTAAAAAAGAACATCTCCTACCTGGTGGTTCTCTGCCTCTCATTATCAGAATTTCCTGCAGACTCATAGAGTTTATTCAGACTGGACACATTTGGTCCTCTTAAAGTAAACTGGAGTTAGTTTCAGTCTGAACATGCACAAAGGAGTCCTGGTTCTGGACCAGAAATCGCTCTTTAAACCATCTTTCTTGGTGGTTTCGGTTCTTTTCCAATCAGACTGAGCTTCGGTTCGCTCTGACATTCCTCAGTCTGAAGCAACAATGGTTGTGATAAGCAAACAGGAAAAAAAATACAACTCCTTATGTATGAAAACGTTTGTTCTAACACCGCTTAAAAACACTTCTTAAATGCTTTTCTGTATCTCTTTACGCGGCATGCACTGCTGCTGAGAAAAGCTGTATTGTAGTTCCTTAACAGAATTCTTTTCAAAACAATGCCTGACACACAACAACCGAAGTAGGTGAAGGAGGTAAAGTAGCCTGAAATGAGGAATTTAAACTGTGTATTTTGTGTGGCCCTCCTATGAGAACTTACTTATCACCAGCACACCTCGTGCACACAGCATTTGTGCACGCTCAGTAAGGAGCCAGAACTCACACCTCTCTAGTGACTGGAGTGTGGCATAAGGATATTATCACCTGTACATCAAAAATGTGTGTAACTACATTATCCTTAAGAATATTTACAATACTTTTACCACGCATGACAATGGTACGCTCCATTTTCACCACGTACCTTGAGGTGGTTGTATGAGCCTCAAGAGAACTGCACCTTTGCTCTCCTGAAGATGCAGGCGCTCCTCTCCATGACCCACTTGGGGCCCGGAAAACCACAAAAACACACAGCACCTGTACGGGTCAACCCCCATTATGAGTGCAAGTGACTGCAGCATAAGTGGAGCTCTTTGAAACTCAATACAGCAAGCAAACGCTGGAGCTAACATATTAAGCTAAAATGTTAGCTAAACTCTAAAACAGCCTAAAAACAATCTTGGTAAATCCCAAAATATTCCAAAAACTAGCAGAATTCTAATTTTTAAAACTTTAAAACTGTAACTTTTTAACATAATTTTGAATAATAAAAAGGCAGGAATATTATTACAGAATAAATCAACTTAAACCTGAAATAAATTTCGATATTTTACTCTCCATAAAATAATATTTTGTTAAAATTATACAATTTAGAAATAAGTGCAAGATAACATCGGGTCATTAATAACAACAAAATAAAATGATCTGGAGGGCCGGATCCGGCCCCCGGGCCTTGACTTTGGTTTCCCTTTACAAGCTGGATGGTTGACATGAAAATGTGACATTTTTTAAATAAGATAATTAGTCCTAACTGAGTCATTGAGTCTTTATTACGTCTCATAGCCAGCTGCTTCCAGCTTTTTGACTATGTGTTTCTGAAGTATTCACTGACAGAAACTAAAGTTTGGGATTACATCATCTGAAGAGCATTTAGTCACTCCAGTAAAACGAGCAGTTTCTTGAATTGTATGAAAGTGATTTTCTATCCTTGTCTTCTGTATCCTCCTGTAACTGTGTTGTTGTGGTGCAGGTGTCCCGGCTGCTCTGGGACCTGTTAGGGGACGTCTGTGAACCTTTCTACTATGGAGCTTTGGGCCTTAATCACAAAATGAGTCCAAGGGCGGCTCTGAAGGTAAGTGATGCCAATTGATAGCTGAAATCACTAAAGCTAATAGCTGAAAATGCTGAAGCTGATAGCTAGCTAAAATATTAGTTCATTTTCAAATTAGCCTAAAAAATGGAAGCAAGCCAAAATTAGCCAAAACAGCTAGCATGCAGCTGAAATATTAGCTGCATTCCAAAATAGCCTAAAAAACCTTAATAAATGTCAAAACATTCCATAAATCTAGCAGAATGTCATTATAACTTTCAGCTTTACTACAATCTGACTCCATAGAATATAAAGTAATGACTAATCGACTATTAAATTAGTCCTTGACTATTTTCATAGTCGATCAGTTGACTAATCCTGGCAGCCCTTATATAAAACAACTATTTAAAGTCAATTATTGTTTTTTTCTTCTTTTATTAGTTAGTACATTTAACAGTTTAATATTATGCAGTGATCATTGTGTACTCCTGAACAGAGGAATGCCAACATTTTGTCCATATCTGTGACTGCGTGTGACTTAGCTAAACTCAGAGTGAGGTTGTTGCAGACGTAGTGAGTCAGGGACAGCTATAGGATAGAAGGTTTCTGTTTGCACTCACTCAAAAACAAAACGTTTCACCAGACATCAAAACAATCCCCCTGACTGGAGACCTTTTCTTCTCGATCAAAGCAAGCCCACAAGTTGCTGCTGCAGAGCTGTGAGTACCGGCGTCAGCGCTGCCGCTCACCCTGGACGGCCCTCTTCATCTGGGCCGTGCTGCAGAACCGCCATAAAATGGCTATTTTCTTCTGGGAGATGGTGAGTCCTGCGCAGAACTCAGCACTTTAGGACAAAATGTTTCTTTGTGATCTCATGAAGTGGCCTGCTTGAAGGGCAAATGTTGCCGTTTTGTTGGCACGCTGTGTTTTCCACCAGGCAGGAGAGTCTGTGATGAGCGCTCTGGCGGGCTGCAAGATTCTGAGAGAGCTTTCAAAGCTGGAGGATGAGACTGAAAGCAAGATGAGCATGAAGAAACTGGCGCAGAAATTTGAGGACCTAGCGCATGGTAGGGATGACCACGACTGTCTGCTGACCTACCTGTCTGTCTGCATGCAGAAACAGTTCTGTCTTCATGCCTAAACACCACCTACCAGACTGGACATGCTGCTGCTTATGAATGGACCCTAAATCCATTTCTGGGCTCAGAACTCTGTAGTGGACCCTCTGGTCAGAACTTGATAAGATCAAACTTCTGCTTTCTGTTCTTCCTTCTTGTGAACTTGATGTTTATTATTTTAAGAATTGTTGTTACGAGAGAGACAACGTTACTTTCCCAATCCTGTTGGTTTTATTCTTTTTTTTAATGCATTTTGGCTTCTTTTCGTGTCTCTCTGTGTCCAGATGTGTTTGGTAATTGTTACCAGAACAGTGAGACTTTGGCCTTCACTCTCCTCATAAGAAAGTCACCTGTGTGGGGAAAAGCCACCTGTCTGCAGATGGCCACAGCGGCCGACGCCCGCAAGTTCTTCAGCCAGGACGGCGTTCAGGTTTGTGCAAGGAAAACCAAAAATTAACCAATCTGGGTCTTTGAAAATGTGTAGAAAATATTGCAAACTTAACAACGGAATTAAGTTGATTTCTTGTTGCTGCTTCAGTCTAGAGAACATGTGTCAAAGTCAAGGCCCGGGGGCCGGATCCGGCCCTCCGGGTAATTCTATCCGGCCCTCCAGATTATTTTATTTTATTGTTATTAATGGCCCAATGTTATCTTATTCTTATTTTTAACTTGTATAATATTGATAAAATACATTTTTATGGAGAGTAAAATATTGAAATGTATTTAAGGTCTAAGTGGATTTATTCTAGAGTAATATATCCTTCCTTTTAATTATTTATAATTATTTTTCAAAGTTACAATTTTAATGTTTTAAGAATTAGAATTCTGCTCGCTTTTTGGACTATTTAGGCATTTACAATGATTTTTGTTGGCTATTTTGGAGTTTAACCAATATTTCAGCTACATGCTAGATGTTTTAACTAGTCTAATTTTTGTTTTCTTTAGCTTTTTTACGCTAATTTGGGATTTAGCTAATGTTTAGCTGGCTATCAGCTTCAGCATTTTCAGCTATCACCTTTAATGTTTTTAGGTATCAGTTTCATCATCTTCAGCGGCCAAATTCAGTTTACAGCATGCACACTAGCATCATCACAGGGAATGCTATGTATCTAGTTAATTATTATGTTAAAAAGTTACGGTTTTAAATTTATAGAAATTTAGTTTTAGAGTGTTTAATAAATGTTTATCATGTTTGACCACAGGTGTGTTTTGGATTTTGGCCCCCTGTACAAATGCTGGGGGTTGTTCTTGACATTCTGTTTAATATTAATGAGCCTCTCCTCCTTAGTATGAAATTCACTATTGTATTTTTTATAGTAAATTTCAACATCTGTCCAGGGACAGCAGATGAAAAACCGCTGCTGGGTTAATGTAATGTTTATTGTCCCAGAGAAATAAATGACATTGAAATTAAAGTTAACTTTTAAAGGCAACAATAACGAATATAATCATAATAATAAAAATTTATTTCCAAAACATATAATTTTCATATAGTACAATTCTACTGAGTATTTTGACTGTCTTATGTTTAACTTACAAATTTCAGATAAAACTTTATAAGATTCATCTAAATCTTTTCCATATGGGTACACAGCTCCTCTGAATCTGTTTCTATGGTCAGAACTTTGTCTCTGAGTTAGAATCTACCCTCTGGCGTTTCATGTTTCACTAAAGAATCTGCTTTTCTCATGAAGACATGATTTTTGACATGACATATTAACACTGGCCCTCCTTGGCTGCAGCTCCTGCTGTCTCAGATCTGGTGGGGTCACATGGAGAGGAACACGGAGGTTTGGAAGCTGATTCTCACCTTCTTCTTCCCCCCTCTGCTGTGTACCAAACTCATCAGCTTCAGGTCAGTGAAGTTTTAATGGAGCTGTGCTAGCTTACACTGTGGTGTGATCCCATTGCTTTTGTCAGTGAAATGGGATCTTCTATTATCTTTGGTAATAAATTTTTAGTGTTTAAGGCTGAAATGAGCAAAAGAATCAGACTCATTAGAAACTTTCATGCTTCTTTTCACCGACTTGATGACCTGAGGTCAGATGTGATGCTTCAGAGGAGGAGCTTCTCTGGGTTTCACTCAAATTTAGATCTTGTAGATCTCATATATTGTTTGTAAGCAGAGCTCTCTCTTACCCTGTCTTTCAAAAAGAGGACAAAGACGAGGGTTGCACGGTGGTGCAGTGTTCAGCACCCTCGCCTCACAATGAGAAGATCCTGGTTTGAATCCAACTGGGATCTTTCTGTGTAGAGTTTGCATGCTCTCTCCATGCATGTGTGGGTTCTCTCTGGCTTCTTTCTACAGTCTAAAAACATGCTTATAGTTTAACTAGTGTCTCTAAATGTAAGTGTGTGGCCCTGCAAGAGACTGGTGACCTGACCATACTCGCTAAATAGCCATTTTCTAGTGCTTTCTCAATCTACAATTCCAAAATAAAGTGCACTGGAAATTTCTCTGAAGTCTTTGCGAAAAACTAGCGTTAGCGAATAGATTAGCGTATATAGACCACAATGCATTGCGGTCCAACAATTTTTGCGGAAAAAACGTGTTTAAATGTAATTTTTTCTCATGATGGAGAAACCTTAAAAAAAACTGTGTTTCTGAATGTTTCTTTATTCAAATCGCGAAATATATTTAAAAAACATGGGTTTGATTCTGATCCATTCACTTCTAGACAAATAGATCCACAAACGTCTTTGAAAACAAAGACGTTCGTGGAAAACCTCGTCTGAGCTTGAATCTGGATCTAAACTATACAGATGGATAGTTTTGATATTGTTCACTGTTTTTGTTGCCCCCTAATGTTAGCTTGGGGGTATTTTGGGTTACACACTAAATTCAAAGATAACTGGATTTAAAAATAGATCAGAAGATGATCAGAGTGGTACTTTTATAGATCTGGGGTGAAACGAATGATCCATAGAAGGCTGCAGGGTAACAACAGGAGCCCTTATTCCTTAGAAGACTGTCCTGTTTGTTCTGCTCTTCAACTTTTATTGTTTCTTGATTATATAGGGAGGAGGAGGAGGAGGTGAGCCCTGACGTTGTCCTTCAGGCCATGGACACTGACTGCATGGATGGGAATGAGGGCTCTGTCATCTCCCTGGCTGACATTGTTCAAAGGTGAAGTCCATTGTGTGTGTGGGGGGGACATCTCTGCTACTTGACACTTTCTCAGTTCTATTCATTTCTATCCATTGTGTGTGTTTGCAGTGAGGAAGATGCAGAGGAGCTTAAAGCTCTGAAAGAAAACCTGCCAGGTGAGTCTTTGTCCTCAATATCCTGAAGCTGAATCTAGACTTCAGGTTTTCATTCTTGAAACGTTTGTGACTGATGAAGCCAAATGGAAGAGTAGTGAAATATCTAAAGAAAGAAGTCCAGGTGCCATGTCTCAACTTCAATACAATGTCACCTGGATGAATGAAAACCTTCAGTTATGAGTTTAAACAAATGATCAATGATGAGCTGGATTGTGGCGATGGAGTGAGTCGTGTTCTCCAGAACAGTCAGTCACTTGTAGGCCCCACAGTGATCTCTCTTTGGGCTGTTTTAGACTTCAGTCACTTCAGAAATGTTTTGGCCTGATGTGCTTTGATTCTGCTGCTGAACTTCTGCTGGTGTTGTGTCTTTGTGATCCAGACACTCCAAAACCCAATGCCAAGAGGCCGTTTGCCGTTAAGCGGTGGAGGCAGTTCTGGTTCGCTCCGGTGACCTCCTTCATGGGAAACGTGCTGATGTACTTCCTCTTCCTCGTCCTGTTTGCCTATGTGCTGCTGGTGGACTTCAAGGACCCGCCCCCCGTTGGGCCCAGCCCTACTGAGATTGCTCTTTATTTCTGGGTTTTCACCTTAGTGTGTGAAGAGATCCGACAGGTTGGTTGTTCGGATGCTTTGAACTCACCACAGCGTTCTTCTGCTGGTCTGCTTTCAGACTTGCAGAGCTGTGTGCTCGGTCCTCTCACATCGAATCTGAGAGCTGCCTTTCTTTCTGCTTTGTGTTTCAGACCATCTTTGTAGATGGTTTGTTTTTGCTTCAGAAGATGAGGAACTACATCCAGGATGTTTGGAACAAGTGTGACCTCACAGCCATCTTTCTCTTCATCCTGGGCCTGTGCTGCAGGTCATTTGGTCTTTTCACACGAATGCTACGGAAGTGAAAGTTCACATGGGGTCAGAAGTAAAAATATACAGTAGACAAAACTAAAGAAACCTAAACAGAGTTTTCAATTTATTATGGGATGGCCACAGGACCTACAAAGTGTGAAATTTGGCGATCTTTATAAATTCGCACAACATGGGAAAAGGAACCTTTTGTCCAAACAATCTTCACGAAACTTTACACACTCGCAGTTTAAATCTACAACCACAAGTGAAGTTTTGTTGACCTTTAACCTTGGGAAAAGGCTGCCATCTTGAATTTAAAGACAAAGTGAATTATTAATGTCAAGTTTTTGGGTTTTTTTATTCAATAAAAGTAAAAACACGCAACACAACTTTGTGTTGTAAACTTCAACATGATGGAAATAAAAGAAATTAGAAGTGTACAGAAAAATGAAAAACTTATCTCGCCCTTTAAAAAATCAATCAGTAAAAATTTTAAACACCAAACATTCTGCTGATATAGCAGAAGATTGGGAAAGAAAGAACAAAAATTTACAGATACAAACAAGTGTGAAATGAACACCATACCTCTGGGATGAGTATTTGTAGATTTAGGACCACAGAAGAACTGTGTATGAATGAGGACATCATGGTCCTCTGTTTGTCTTTTCCAGAATGTTTCCTGCCTCATACTATATCGGCAGAGCAGTGATGGCCTTGGATTTCTTGGTTTTCACTCTTCGTCTGATCCACATCTTCGCTGTCCACAAACAACTTGGACCAAAGATCATCATTGTTGGCAAAATGGTAACAAAAGTTACATTGAAGGGTCATTCCAGCGGAAATGAAATTTTTAATCTTTTTCAGTACTTTCAAAACTTGTAATGGGTTAAAATATCACATTATTTTAAAATGAGTCGTGTGGTATCAAGAAATTTGCTCAATGGCTCTTTTTTGTTTACCCACAATTCTCATCGCAGTTTTCAAAACATTTTTGATCAGGAGTCTGGGTTTTTAAGGAAGTGCTAGAACTTTTAGAAAAGTTCATGGAATTGTTTCTGATTTTCTAAAATGTTAGAGTTCTGTGGAAAGTAAGTAATCCCTGTGCGAGAAATTGAAGTCGATCCTGGTGTGTTTCAAATTCAAAAAGTATTTCCATGTTTAAAGAATTTGTACAACGTACCACAAAATACCAGTCATTCTTGCCTGTTTTATTATAAAATACAGATACAGCGAAAAAAAATTACTTTAAAAATAGTTTATTAATTGTTTAGGAAGTTAAAAAAGATGCGGGAAGTCAGAATGTAGAGATCATCTAACTTTTTTACACTTTTTTTTAGTGTCTAGCTCCATCAGTGTGTTTAGCGCCCCCACGTCAGACCTGAAAGTTACAGTCTTGGAACATGGAGAGTTACATCACATTTCTCGAACATGAGAGTTACATAAAACCTTAGTTCAAGTTTAGCACAGAATTATGGTAAATAACTTAATATTTCTGAGTCAAGCAATGAAGTGAGAGCATTTCTTCTTCCATTTCAGGTGAAGGACGTTTTCTTCTTCTTGTTTTTCCTGGCTGTTTGGCTCCTGGCCTACGGCGTGGCCAATCAGGCGCTGCTCTACTCATATGACCCTCGCTCAACCTGGATATTCCGCCGCGTGTTTTACAGACCGTATTTGCACATTTTTGGACAGATTCCCATTAATGAAATGGATGGTAAGTTTTTGTTGTGTGAGATATAAGATGATTAGACTTCATAGTTCCACATTTTCATGCAAAGAATGTATCTTCGAGTGCAGGCTTTCTGGCTGTTCCCGAGCTAGAGTCAGTTCCTCCCAGTCTAGTTTCCTCTTTCAGCTGTCAGGTCCCTCTCTTGTGGAACTACGTTTTTCTTCACTTCTTTCCTTTTTTTCCACTGACAATAGACTTTAATCTTCTTAGAACTGATAGATGAAGATGAGCTGTGTGACCCTCAGCCTGCTGATCTTGTACTGCTTTAAGCTGAGGTCACTCTGGGATGAGTTGGCTTCACCATTCTCACTGCAGACATTTGTTTTGTCTGCTCTCTTTCCTACTCATTCATGTTTGTCAGTAGGAATTTCAGGTTTGTTCCACATTCTCCTGTCTGTCTCTTTCCTGGGCTCTCAGACCTCCAGAAGTCTCAGCAGATGCTCATCCTTCCTTAGTTTGGTTCTTCCTTACCTTCTGCACAAGGATTTTCTCTTCATAGTTTCATGCTGAGCACAAGACATTAAAGGGAAAATGCTGTAAATGAATTTGTCGGTGTGATGTTTTATAGGCTATTATTAAAAACACAGTCGGAATTGTTTGGCCTCAGAGATTCTAGGGTCACTTATTTCCTTCAATGAAATCCAAACACATTTGCATAAAGTCTTCAAAGTGGATTTCTTGGTTCATATGAACATGATGACAGGCTGCCACTGTCTTTTCAACCCTTCTGTTCTCTTATGGGGTCCAGATGACCCCACCCTTACATTGATGTGTGATTCCTCCCATGATGAAGGTGGACATGTCTGTAAAAAAAAAAAACAGTTCAGCGTGCTGTCTTGTGGGGTCCAGATAACCCCACTTTGGATGTAAACATACCTAGAATAGCACACCTACAAAATCAGCATGGGATCAAATAATAATTTCCTTTTGCTTGGTCTTTTGTGTTTTGATTTCTTTGTGTTGATTGTTTTCGTGGAGATTAAACATATAAACTGAATTCAATGAAATTAAGCAGTGATGGTGTTTTCTACAGGTTTTGTTATCCAGTTTTGTTGAGACTGAGTTATCAGATCTCCTCAGGCATCTTTTTTTGACTTTGTCCTGCTCCTGGCTCTCCATGTCTTGATCAGATTACTTAATTCTACTGACTGTGTCATTCCAGCTGATAAACTGGACACCATGAACTGTACAAACGATGTGACCGAGATCGAAGCTGGAGCTGAACCCTGCATAGACACCTATGCAAACTGGCTGGTTGTCCTCCTCCTTGTTATCTACCTGCTGTTTACCAACATAGTGTTGGTTAACATGCTCATTGCCATGTTCAGGTACTTTTTTTCTGACAGCTGATATGTTTACAATCCTATCCTGCTGTTCCTATTCACACAGGGACCATGTCTCTTCTTGTTTTGCTGTCTGCAGTTACACCTTCTCTAAAGTGCAGGAGCACAGTGACACCTACTGGAAGTATCAGCGTTATAACCTGATCGTGGAGTACCAATCAAGACCATCCCTGCCACCACCCTTCATCATAATCTCACACATCAAGCTTTTTATCAAGAGACGCATCCGGCGCATTCCTTCAATCAAGAGCCAGTACTTTGGTGAGAACGAAAAGTTGGAGGGTGGAGTTAAATGGAGTCTGACAGAGAACAGACTGTTCAAGTCTGGATTAACTGTTGCATTGATGCTCTTGCAGCCTGAACTTTCTCAGCTCACAGGAAAGGCACGAATTTAGCTTGGTTTGGTAAAAGGTCACTGATTCTGAGTTTGAAAAAAAAATACACATAATTGCACCAAAGAGTTTGATGTGTAAAACAGTAAAAGACTTTTCAGACAAACTACTCATTTAAAATGTTAAGCACAGCAGTGGGTCAATGATGGTGTGGGCTTTGTGATGACATTGGTCATCGTTAGGGTGTTTTACAAAGTCAGATGTAAGATGTAACGGAAACTCAAAATCGTTTTTATATTAAGGTCAGTTTTTATATAATGTCCTCCCTGGTTTACATGGCTCCACATGCAGGGGGGGAATATTGGGTTATTAAGTGTGTACCCTGATGTGTCCTCAGCTCTAGAGCTGCGAGGCAAGAAGGTTGGCCAGCTCAATGCGTGGGAGGCAGCTCAGAAAGAAAACCTGCTCACGGCTCAGAACAAGTCTGAGAGGGAGAGCGACAGTGCACGGCTCAAACGCACTTCCACGAAGTAAGTCCACTCTGCTCTTGTGAAAGCAGCACTGCTTTCCAAAGGTTGAAATTGTCTCTTTAGTGCCACAGAATTTAAGCTGACACACTAATGAAAAATCTAAATCTGCCCAATACACCAGTATGTATTTTGTCATCCCTAATAGCCTGCAGAATCATGATCCAAGCATCCATCTACTCATTATTCCCTTCTTCTCTGTCAGTAGCATGGGTAGCAGTCCAAGAGACAAAGTCTCCCATTCCTCAGCCACCTCTCCCAGCACTTCCTGGGGAAACATTTGCATTCCCAAACAAACTGAGAAACAGTTTCTTTACCCCATGTTCTTGGTCTGCCACAGGGCCTCCACCAGGTTGGGCCTTGTGATAATGCCTCACTAGAAAGGTGTCCTACTGGCATGCTCCTTAGTTAACCAGCTTACCTTATTTAGCAACCATTTCTACTCCCTGAATCCCTGATCTTAAGCATTTATTTCCCCCCTCTCTGTAGTTAATAATTTTGAAACACTAATGGAATGGAAAAGCTCACTCCACTCATGTGATATCAGATTAGATCATAATTATTGGTGCCAGACAGCCTTTAAGGCACTTTCTGGACCAAATCTTGCAATTTGTTTCCTCCAATCCACACAGAAGGTTTCTCCAAGCTGTTCTCCATTCTTCTACACCAGTTCAAAGACTGCAAACACTAGTTAAGCAAGTAGGATATGGAGCTTTTGGTTGAGCTGTGACTGTTTCCCAGTCTGAGTTTGAAACATCTGATGTATTTCTCTACAAAGCTCCAACAGCCTGCCTCTTGCTGTTTGCTGCTTCAAAGCTGGTGAAAGTGGCAAAGTAAAGTTTCCACTTATAAATTACAATAATAAGTCAACTAAAGCTGTGTCTGCATTTGTTTTTGCAGGGTGGACAATGTCTTGAAACAAATAGCAGAGCTGCGGGACCACGATCGAAGACTGCAGCTGCTGGAGACACAGGTACCCTCCAACCCTGATGCAAACCCCACATGTTCGAAAACGGATTTGTGTCATCGTTCTTTTGAGTTCTCAACCATAAAATCGGAGACATTGCAAACTGTTTCCTAGCGTGGTTCAAGTTACAGCCTTGAAAGTTTAGATATCCTATTATCGCCAGCTCAGGATTGTAATATGCGTTAAGACAAAAGGAAAAGCCGAAAACAGTCAGGAGAACATGCTTATACATAAGGCTCAACTACAAGAAAAATTGGACATAAAGACAAAGATGATTTTTTTATTGTCAAACAGAAGTAAGATAGGTCCTAGTTACAATAACTGTTGCAAGTCTGTTGACCACTAGAGCCAAGCTGAGGTTGGGTTTGTGTTGAAGTCGTTTTCTGCCTCAGTGACAACTGTCCTTACAGGTAGGTAACTGTTGTCTGCAGGCGAAAAATTGTCAAACATGTACGGGTCACGCAGGTGCACAAGAAATAACAAAGTCATAGACTATTCAGTGAGACTGTAGAGGAAAAATATTCTTTGTTTAGCTTTTCAACCATCCTAAGCTCTGTGCAGGGAGCTTGTTGATGCTGTTCATGTGATAAATGTGATGCAGCCTGACTGTTTTACTAAAAGAGGGAATTAGACAATCAGTGTATTTCGTGTGGACATCCTACAGGCGTCCTACTAGCTTGACACCTGCACACCCCATGTGCACAGCATGAGGTCAGTAGAGTGTGGCGTGAGGGTGCTGTATGACAGTATCACCTGTGCATCATAAATATGCGACACATGACAATGGTACGTTCAGTTTTCATGAAGCCCCTTGAGGTGGCTGAACCAACCCCAAGATACACCTTAGCTCCCTTTGAGATGCAGCGCGTCTTCTCTACGATCCTCCACCGACGCAGACAACTCAGAAACCCACAGCTGCCTTTACAGGTCAAACCCTGTATGGGCCTAACATAAATGGTGCAGGTGAAGCTAAACTTAAACAGTCATTAATAAAAACATTTTAGTTGAGAGAAAGTTTCCTTAATTAAAATTCCTGGTCAGCACTCACTAATAGGTTCAAATCCCAGCTGGGATCTCTCTGTGTGGAGCTTGGACTTTCTCCTTGTGTATGAGTGGGTTTTCTCCAGCTTCCTCCCACAGTCTAAAAACATGGTTCATGGGTTAATTAGTGAATCGGAATTGTCCTTCAGGATTGTGTGTAAATATGAGTGGTTGTCTGTGTCTATGTGGCCCTGCAATGGACTGAGGACCTGCCCAGGGTGTGTCTCACGTTTGCTCAACAGTAGCTGTGAGCAGGAATAAGGAGGAAGATGAAAAGCAAAGCTGAGCTGGACAGAGGAGGAATAGAAACTGTATTGATGATTCAGCACCACGAGCCTCTCATCTGAAGAACTCACCTAATATATGTAGTTACTGCTGTAGGTAAAACGACAGAGAATAAATGACTCCAGCTTCAGAGACAAAAGTAGAAATAGCAGAGAAATGTCCAGCTGACAAAAGCTTGTTTGAATTTAAACTTTAGTCTGTCTACATGAGTGTGTGTTCAGTAGTGCGGCTGTTAGTTCTGCCGGGTCAGCACTCATCTGTGCACGTGTGCGTGCATGTGTTGCAGCTGGAGTACTGCTGCAGCTCCCTCTCCTGGATGACAGAGGCTCTGTCCCACAGTAACATGATCAGCACCAGTCGGCCGGCTCCTCAGCTCAAAGGTAAAGCTGTTGATAAGCAGTTCACATGTTTTAGGTGCGTCATGATCCATGACAGGCATGACCATGAACTGGGGCATGTTTAAGCTTTACTGTTTTTCTTCTTATGTCCTCGGTGAAGGTCCACCTTCTGAGTTTCATTGTTTTGTTGCGTTGCAGATCATGTTCCACTGTCAAAGAGATGACCCGCCGCACCACCAGGATCCCACTCAAAAGAACTGCCACTTCTCCTGACGTTAAATATGGACTGACTGCAGAGCTTACCCAGCTCTGTCCTAAGCAGAGAACATGAGAATGATACCTGTATGATTTCATACATTTAAACTCTCAGGCTAAAATCATTCAAACTTTCCTCAGGGCTGCTGAAGAGAACTTTGTTTGCTATGACGCAGAGTTTAATTTTAAATTTTGCTTCAGCTGTAAATTAAATCTGTATTTTGCTTTGCCGGGATAATACAAGCATGATTCTTACTGCCTTTTATACTCCACCAGTAAAAGCTGGTAAGTTCTGAAATGTGCAGATTTTCATAATTAAAGAGATGTAAAAAAGCTGGAATGGTTCATTTGAAGGCCAAACTGAGTAAAATGAGGAGAGAGCAGTCAGCCTTCATGAGTATTTTATCACGAGCTCTGAGGCTGCTTCAAAAAGGCATTAAAGTGTAACCAAACCCTAAATCAAATGTCAACCTCTATGAATAGGGCTTTAAAAGTGCTGTCTTTTGGTCATTGCCAAATTAAAATAAACTTGTTTATTTCTTGAAAATATAGTCAAAAACAGTCTGTGTGCTGCCCCCTACAGGTTGAATCAAGGTATTTCAGTTGAATTTCATTTGAAACACAGGGGGTTTCAAATGAAAGAATGATGTTCAGTAAAGAAGATGAGAATATCAGGATAATAGATCAGGGGAGTTAAAAATCCACTCTAAACACTAAAGCAGAGTTTAACTTGTTCCTGTAATATTTTTTATGGTGGACATACATAAAGAAAATTTGAGAAATTCTAAAAATATCTTTATTCAAATCGCGTTAGATCAGGAGCAGAAGAAACTGTTTTTAAAAAAAAAACCAAATTTTTTTACGTAGAAAATTCGCTGGACTGGCCACCAAGATCCCTGCTCTGCTCCATTCTGATGCATCCTTTTGCAGAAAAATAGTTCCATGAACGTCTTTGTTTTCCTCGTCTGAGCAGGGGGGTCTGCAACCCTGCGGCTCCAAAGGGTTAATAAAACAGATGGAAGTTCAGGACAAAAACACTTGCTTTGGACTAGTATTCTACCTGTTGATCGAGTCACTGAAAATGTCATGTGTCCAAAGCAAAGTTCCTGATTGGCAGATGCGACGCGGTGACATGTCAAACTTCAGATATTTAAATTTGAGCTGCACCACCCGATTCACGCCTCATCAATCAAATCTCGGTGCTGTGACACCTTCACACCTTCGCGCTGCGCCCGTCACGTCTCCTCATGTCGCGTCTGTTCTATTGCCTTAACATTGAAATTGGCCGCCTCTGCCTCGCGAGTCGCGTTAGGTGTGAATGCACCATGAGACTTCTGAACTACACACTCAGGGCCTCTGATTGGACATGGCAATCTCTTCATCCAATAAGCACACAGAATCAAAAGATGGTCATTGATATGTTAGGATAAAAAAAAATAATGAAATACACGAGAAATTAAATTGTAAATCAGACAAACTATCTTATTTAATTAGCTTATTTAATCTTGTCAAATTTAAATTTTTGATGAACTATAACTTCCTAACTATTTGAGGTGGTCTTTTAAAATAATATGCCTGTTTACTAATTGCTTATTTATCCAAATGGTAAATAATGGTTTTTGATTGATTTAATATGCTTAGTCTGACAGTTAATTTTTAGACTGGGCTACACATGTAAACTCTACACGGAATGGACCAGAGCTCTCTCACTGTGAGACAAGGTGCTAACCACTACACATCTGTGCAAGCAGCAGATTGTAACAAACAGTATCAACATTTTAGAACTGCTTTCTAAAGCTCAGTCTTGTCCTAGTTGAGTTTCAGAAAGTTTCCTACCGTAGGCAGCAGGATATTTGAAATCCAGCATATGTAGCTGAGTCTCAAGTAGCTGAAAGTCAAGAGAAGGTTGAGCAAAAATTGAAACATATTTGAGTCAAACTGAGAAAAAAACACTGAGTTAAACCCAAATATGAAACCAGATCTGAAAAGTCTTCATTATGAAATGAGCGCATACTGCAGAAGTACAGAATGAGTGGGCTTGGCTTCTACCAAACAGCTGTTTGGTAAAAGTAAAGCTTCATGCAAGTTCTACTTCTGCTGAAGACGAAGCAGTTTCATGTGAACCACGTACAGAAACAATGGAAACAGATTAGCAGGGATCAGCTTTGGATTGTGGTCACCAGTGAAAAAAGTGACTCTAAATTTACAATAAGTGGGACAAAAATGGGAAATAGAAGGATGAGATGTAAGTCTAAAAGGATTTTGTGTGCACAGTACCACAGGCTACACTTAGGCACTAACGGGGTTTAAAGCGCAGGGACGTCAGCTACCACGCACATATCTGGACACTGATCATGACAGTCTTACGCGAATGCCAGAATCCAAAGATGGCAACCTTTAGTTTAACACAAACTGTTGATAAAAAATATTACACTTTCTTCAAAATAATTTTCATTTTATGCACTTATCTAAAAAAAATGTCCATTTTCAAACCAATTTTCCGTTTGAGTTTTGAAATCAAGACTAAAGTTAAAGAGTTAGAAAACTATGGTGCCATTTTTTAGCAAATAAAGAGCCAAAATTGATTTTATATTGAGATGAGAAACTATCGTTAAAAATAATACCATAATACTGAAGAGTAAGACTTTCTAGCAGACATTAGCCCGGCGCAGATCACATTCTGCAAGACAAACAGCAACAGGCTCATTTTTCTGTGTCAGGAGTCCTCAGACCTCGAGCACCATATGCAGTATTCATATACTGCTCCCCAGCACATATGAGGGGGTGAAGGTCACCAAGTCAGTATGCAAACTAGCAGCTATAACCAGCCCCAGAGCTGACTTTACAGGTTTACACTCATTGGAAAACAAAGAAGGGAGAAGCACACAGCAACACTGTCACCAGGCCAACAATGTCAGAAGACATTAAAAGCAGACAAACACATCATGAGTACGCGGATTTCTAAAACTCCATGTTTCCTCATACAAATGGAGAAAAATTGAGTGACAAATTCAATGCACAATCCAGAAACTTCTAAATAAACATTTCACATCATGTCTGTCCTGACGGATTTCACAGTTTTATTAGTTCACATCACAATTGTGTTGTTCAGAAGTAGTTTGGGTTCATAACAACTACTAAAAACTGAAAACTTTCATGAAGTCTGCCTTTGGAACAGATAATGACAGAATCAGCTGGAGTCAAGATGCTTTTGATGAGCTGCTCAATTCTAACACAAACACAACATTAACACTACCATAAACAAAAGTTTGTTCATATGGAAAATAAAAAAAAATGGAAACATAACCCGTCATTAGCAGAAAACACTGAGCACTCTGGTTTTTAAAGCAAATCTAAAACATTATTGAAAATTAATGCAATATTGTGCAATTCCTTTTAGCAGCTCATTTTACAGAATTAAAAGATTGGCGGTTTTTTACTTGTTTTATCATAGCTTCTTCCAACCTTTGGAACGAGAAGACATTTTCAGCATATTATATTATGAGAGAAATGTAAAAATAAAAAAATGTCAGACTCTTTCCTGCAAAACTTACAGTCATGCATGACTGTGTGGGGTTTTTTTTTCTAGCATCATTAACTGTGTATATATCACTAATGCTATTGTTTCCCCACAGTCACTTTTACTTTGACAGAAAAAAAAAAAAAAAGTTAAAAAAAAAGCTTGTTAAAACTTTTAATTTGTAGATTTTTTTAAAAACATATTTGTAGTGTCAACTTGTTAAATAAAGTAAATTAATGACTTAATTGTTATATTTTAAAATAACCCTTTTTTTAAAATAAAAAAAATAAGGCGCAAACACATGCACACACAGGAGCAGACGGCAGCACCACCCACTAGGGTAACTGTATCTTGGAAAGTGATTTCCCCCTTTAGACGGCCCTTACAAGGGAAGAGCTTGGGATGAATTTGGCACAGCTTTCAACTCTAAGAGGAAAAAGAACCCTGCTGAGGAATTTCAGAAGGGCTTGATGAATGGGTCACCAAAGAGCGCTTGCTGTCATCTCTTTACCCCCCCCCCAAAGTCTTTCCAAAGTTAGGTTTTCATCAACATAATACATTTTATTTCTATGTTTATCTGACTTCATTCTTTCATAGTGTCTCTTTAAAAACAACAAAGGTTCAGATGCTCAGTCTGTGCTTCACCAGACGGAAGGAAACTGACTGCTTTCCTTTGTAAAAGGGGCAGTTTTCTAAAAGAGTCTCCTAAGTCAATGCAAGTAGCTCATGGTCCAAACTAAGAGAAAGAAATGTGTTTGGCATGTCTGAGCTCATCTCCACTTTCAGCCACTTTGCAGTCTTCATCTTGACCTGATCTCCTCCCTCATTCTGTCCTTTGCTAGGTCCAACTCAGCTGTTTTCCACTGCTTCTAGTATATCACCATCTGAAGCTGCACTGCATCGCACTCTCATATCTGCGCTCTTCTGCAAAGAGATCTGAGCTCTTCCAGCACACTCTTTCCTTGCTGCTTTTCTTTCTTAATGTTTCTTGGCCACTGTGTTACACAAAAATATCCCTCATTGGATTAATAAAGTACATTCTGTCCCAAAATGCTTGAGCTTTGAAAACCACCAAATGATGCTGAAACACTGATGCTGAAAATTCTGACTGGTGAGGTTCTTCTGTGCTGTCACTGTCAGATTTGTTGGCAGTGCTGTCTAGGAAGAGGGTTTTCTCTGAATACAGACGATAAAATTAACTTTATGGTTCTGTGTCAGATTGAAAACGTAGGCAGACGTAGAAACCCCGTCTCCTTCTCTGTACCTTCCATCACAACTTGAGATATCTGCTTTACATTCAACACACCCTGTTAAAACAAACCCTGCAAAGTATTGTTACATTCAAAAGGTATTGTTACCTAGAAGAAATAAAAAACTGCCAATGTCAGTGTTTCAATGCCTTTGTGAGTAAAACTTTGCACGTACTTTGGCAAAGTTTTTTAAATACATTTTTACTCATCAAAATGTCTCAGTGAGAAAAGTTTGGTCAGAAGATTTTTCTTCTTTTGCAAGCCTTTCCTAATCAAAAACAATTTTTTAATTGAACTGAAAATATGTTTTTTAGATATTACTTTGGTCCTCCTATTTTTTTTCTGCATATTTAAGTTATCTTCTGAGTTGTTCATCCACAATATGCAACATGAGCAAATGTTTACTCTTCACGTGTAGAGAATAAAATCTGACATTTCAATTAAATGTCCAAAACCCTTTCCCATTTGCTGCAAAAGGGAGTCCAGGTCTGTCATTGTTGAGCTCACACAACTCAAAACTTCTCAATGAGCACTGCGATAGTAACTTACCTGACAGCTTCATGCATGCACTGTGGTTCTGCACACCTGTCCAGGCTCTCTGGCAACAGGTCTGTGCTGATCTATCAGTCTGACTAAAGGTTTCTATCACAGCTTCACTGTCAATTGTGTGCTTGGCGACATGAGTGCCATCGATATAGAGGGAGGACTCTTTGTATAGCAAAAAAAACTATTTTATTAAATTGGAAAAGCAAGTAAAACATTAACGTTAAAGGAATCTGCTTTTTGACCATATCAGCTTGGAAAAAGCATCAGCTAAAAGTTCAAGTGACTTGAAAAGAACTCAGTCTCTCTGGTCTCCCATAGCTGGCTCCATTACTTAGGGGATGGGGTGCTTGGGTATCCGCTGCGCTGTGATTTCCTGCGGGGGTCGGGGTCCCCTGGCGTCTGACTGGGGCGTGGGGGGGCTCCGCTGGTTGGGGGGTCTGGTCGGGCATCTGGATGGGGGTGGGCGGGGGTGCTGCGTGGCCTCCCAGGCCTGGGTGTGGGTGGTATAGGGTGCGCGGTTGGTAGGGGGTCTGGCTCGGCTTGGGGGTGATCTTCTTGCTTGCGCTGGGGGGCTGGTGTGGGGCACTATCCTGGTGGGGCTTACCTGCGTCGGGTGGCGGCTCGCCTGCACCTGGGGGCTGGGGTCACTCCCTCTCTGGCTCTGGGGCGGGGCAACCCCTTGGGGGCCCACCGAGGTCTTGGGGGGATGGGGGGTGGGCCGGTTGGCTCTGCCTGGTGGGGGGGCTGTCCATGGGGAGCGGGGATCCCATTAGACACGGGACCGGGGGGGTCTTGGCAGGCTGCGGTCTCCACTGATGCCATCGGTGGGGGCTGGTCCGGCCACCTCGGTCCCGTTAGTGCCTGACCAGCGATCCCACGGGAGAGGTGCTTGGGGGTGAGTGATCTGTCCCTGGGACTGGCTCGTTCTTGGCTCCACCCTCCCTGCGGGGGTGGGGGGTGCGGGACCTGGGGGGGGGGTGGCTCTTGGGGGGATGGGCTCCTGGACTGGGGGAACCTGGGCCCAACGCTGGGGGGGCGGTCCACCATCGAGGGTCAGTCTGCCATCTGCCCCCAACCTATCCCCTTCCTCATATAAACATTCAGTAAAGAGGGGAGGGTTGTATTGCAGTGTGCTGCATGAGGTGACAACCTACCAATGGCCCCCCCTCCTGTGGCCACTGCATGGATTTGCCCTCCCCTTGGTTTTATTTGCACCTTAGACATGTAAGACCCCTGGTGGGGGGGTGCTTGGACATCACTGCCAGCAAGCAGTAGATGTCCTCTATGTGCCCTTCCCGCCAATTTTAAACGCACCATAGACATGTAGGGCCGTTGGTGAGAGGTTGACGGGGCATCACTGTGAGCAATCAGGAGATGTCCTATCAAGGCCCTACTCACCAATTTTAACTGCCCCCTTTAGTACACAAATCTCTAACACCTCAATGTATCACACATGCATCACTCAAGGAAGGTTGAACCATGGACCTCCTGTCCCCTACCCTATCCTGGGGGGGGCCTCAGCCTGGTGGTCTTGTCTCTTGGGGTGCCGGTCTCCTGGGCTCGGTGGCCACCTCTTCACGCCGGGAGTGGGATCCCCGATATGTAAGATCTAGAGCAGTAGAGCAGGGGATCAAATCACATCGGAGCCTGAGGGTGTCCAGGTCTCGGTATTGCAGGTTTCGGCCCTTGCTCTCGAGAACTGAGCCTCTCTGGGAACCCCACCAGTGGGTGAGCCTTGTTTATATCCCTCCTCTGGGGACTCCATTTCTCTTTGGTGCGCCTCTCCTCGGCGGGGGTGGGCGGCCCCTTCCTTGCTGTCCCATGGACCTCTGTGATGGCTGCCTACGCTGCCACACCATCAGGGCAGTAACCTGCACCATACACTCACCTGCACATACACCTAAATTTTCTTTCAATTAAGACACACATTTGTTTGGTTTAAAATATACATTTATTGAGATATTTTAAGCTTTATTTCAATTTAACTTCATTAATTTAATTTTTTGGTTTTTTGAGTTACCGGTGCTGTGGAAACCATTGCTGCTGCTGCCGCCACCATCTGCTGCTGGAGATGCCAAGTCAGGCCTGACAACAAAGAACGCAAGCCAGACAGCAGAGGCCTTATATGCAGCAGGACACTAATTGGACTGAACCACTGCCCGGGGGAGGAGAAACTATTTTTCTGTTAAACATTTAGTTTACATTCTACTTTATTAGTTTCACTATTTTTCTGTTAGCTTACTTTAGGATGGACAAGTTAATTTTGTGTTGCTGTATTTCTGTAGTTGTCTTAGTTCTTTTTAGTTCCCCCTTGTGTGTGTCTAGTTGGTCTGATCAGCCACTATAAATGTCCCCTTGTGTTTCCAATTAGGGAGGTCAGTTTAAGTTTGTGGGTTGGTATGTTTAGTTGATTGATTTTTTGTCCTCCTGTTTAAAGCTTCAGTTACTTTTGTTACTTTGACCTCTTTTAAGGGCCCATTTTTGTTCTGCAAAACCTTTTTTTTGGAAAATAAATGTAAATATTTTTGATACATTTTTGGCTGTCCTTGCCTTTACTGCTTGGTCCACCACATAATGGTGTCAGAAGTGGGATCAGCAGTTTAAGGACAGTTTATATTTTTTTCTCCTTGCCACGCCCTCAAATTCATTTTTTTTGTGAGTCATGCACAAAGGAGGAAGAACCACAAGAGCCCGGATTGAAAATGAGGACCCCGGCACTACCAACATGAACAATGAAGAGGAGGCTGGAGCTTCAGGAGCTGGTACAGGTACTGAGGGTGAAGAGCCAACCTTGCAACATCTCACCTGTATTCTACAGGCTTTCATGGGACAACAGGAAGCCAGAGAAAGGAGACTACAGGAGGAAGCGAAGCAGCAGGAACACAGGCTGAAAGGCCTGCAGCATCAGTTCCAGCTTCTGCAGATGGAAGTGCAGGCCTGGACTTCACCTGTCCCTGATTACACCACACCAGCCCCTGATCCACTGGAGGAGTCTGGTTTAGATGATCGGCTGCCACAGGTCGTACATCTGCCAGCAGGGTCACAGCCAGTAACCGCTCAGCCTCGCTTCACTATGGATCCCAGGTTGGAAAAACTAACAGAAAATGATGACATTGAACATTTCCTAATAACTTTTGAACGCATAGCAACAGCATGCAAGTGGGCGGAGTCAGACTGGGTTTTCCGTCTCATCCCATTGCTCACCGGTAAGGCCAGAAGTGCCTACGTTAACATGGATGTTGATGATTCTCTGAGCTATGAAAAACTCAAAGCTGCAATCTTGTATAAATATGACATCAGTCCTGAGTCTTACAGGCAGAGATTCCGTTCCCTGGAAGTTGGACCAGATGAAAGTCCCAAGGAGCTGTACGCCAGACTCAAGGAACTTTATGATAAGTGGATTCAACCCAGAGGTAAAACGGTTAAAGAAATTAACGAAATAATCATCATGGAACAATACTTAAGAATGATGTCCCCTGACTTCCGGGTATGGCGGCGAGTTAGGTAGGACGTGGGAGAGAGCTGCTTGAGCACATTTATTTACACTTTAAGTAGACAACTATACACTCGGACAATTAGACCAGACAAACAATAAAGAAGAAAGAGAGCAAAAACGCGCATCTTGAAATATGTCAGGGAAGCAGAAAACTTCGACCCAAAAAGGAAAACTTTCTCCGGATCTGAACAAGCTAGCTGCTGCTAATGATGTAGCTTCGGGGGGCGACCTTACGCTATCCATCTCCACGCTTAAGGCTGAATTGGAAAAGAACCGTGAAGCTATCCTGACTGAAATAAATGCATCGTTGACACCCATCAACACAGCTTTGGATGTCGTTCGGAACAAGCTTGAAGCTTACGAGCCGCGAATCACGGAGATGGAAACGTGCTTATCTGAACACAGCGACCGTCTCGACCGCCTCGAGAGACGAGTTGACGCGTTGGAGAAGGAGAAAAAGGAGCTGCTTGTTAAAACAGAAGACCTGGAAAACAGATCCCGCAGAAATAATTTGCGTGTTATTGGATTACCAGAGGGCCAAGAAGGAAAGACACCAACATCTTTTATGTCCCAGTTTTTTGTTGACGTGCTAAGGGATGACGCTTTCACCAGCCCACCGGAGTTGGACAGAGCGCACCGAGCTCTGCGAGCGAAACCCGCAGACAACGAGAAGCCGCGGCCAGTCATTGTTCGTTTTTTGCGCTTTCAGCAAAAGGAGCAAGTCCTCACCATTGCAAGGAAGAAAGGACAACTGTCCTACGAAGGCCGCCGGATCTTTATTTTCCCAGACATCAGCTCAACCCTCGCCAAAAAACGAGCGACTTTCAACGAGGTGAAGGCAAAGCTTTATCAAAAAGGCATCCGATTTTTCCTCCGATACCCTGCGGTGCTGTGCATCACTTACAAGCAAAAGGATTACAAGTTTGAGTCTGCGGATGCCGCCGAGGATTTCTACAAGCAAAGTATCGCTGAAGATGCTTAAGAACAACTTTGTTTGTGCTGGCTAAATAACACCACTGTTTAAATCACTGGACGTTGTTTTTCGGACCCCCGGCCCCACCCGCACGGATATTTGTTTGGACTTGAGGATTTATCAGAGACTCCACATCAGCCTCGGAGACACGCCCCCCTCCACCCCCACCCCCCCCCCCCCATCACGCCTTTCCTCTCTCTCTTTTTTTTTTCCCATCCCAAGTGACAGAACTGCGCTAAACTTGGTTTTGTGAGTATACTAAATGCTGACTATGGACTGTTGATGCGGGAGTTCATGGGGTGTATGTGGTCTGTGCACATATTAATATTCCTTGTTTTTTTTTTATTATTATTACTAATTGTTTTTCCGTGTGGGGGGGTTGGGGTTAAGGCAAGTGCCCCGTTATTCTGGAGTTTTTAACGTTCATGTTCGGATTGGTTGGTTGCGATTGTGGTGTTACTAATGTTCATTTAAAATGTGTAGAAACAGTTTTGTTTACTGTAGTGCTGTGGTAGATCTCTCTCTACGTTTGAGAGTAGAGGATGATGGTTAGGTGGTATGGTGTGACCTCCTGGAAGGTCGAAGGCGATGGGATGACCCTGCTCACTCCAAATGGGGGGGTGAGTTTGTGGGGAAGGGAGGGGGGTTATAAGCTGAGGACAAGGTTGTTTTTGTGTGTTTTATTTTTTAATTTTCATTATTTATCTAGATTTTTTTTTTTTTTTTTTCTCTTTCTCTCATATTTTCTTTGCATGGATTATGTCACTTTAGCGTATTAGCGTATGGCTAACAGAGATGCAATAAATCATTTGGGACGCACAATCAGGCTGATAACCTGGAATGTGGGTGGTGTCAATGGAGCGAGGAAAAGAGAGAGAATTCTTCTCATATAAAATTTCTCAAAGCGATATCATATCTACAAGAACACATTTACGAACTGCTGATCACCAGCGACTCAGTCGGCCTGATAAGTTCAGTTTTTCATTCCATTTTAGTAACAAAACAAGAGGAGCAGCAATACTGATTAGAAAAAATGTTCCCTTCAAACCATCCGAAACAGTTTTTGACAATAATGGCAGGTATGTGATTGTTGTGGGAACTCTATGTCAACAGCCAGTGTATTGTAAACGTCTATGCGCCCAATTATGATGATGAAGACTTATTAAAAACTAGTATCCTCAATCCCCAAACTAATTACTCATCATCTAATAATGGGTGGGATATTAATACTACTTTGAACCCTATTTTAGACAAATCAAACCCTAAAAGCCCTACACCCCCCAAAATGCACAAGCTCTGTTACAGTTTATGTCTCAGTGTGGCTTTACTGATGTTTGGCGACAGCTTCACCCATCAGAAAAACAGTTCTCTTTCTACTCAAATGTCCACAAAACACACTCACGAATTGATAGTCTTATAATTGATAAAACTTTGCTTCCCATGGTGATTTCATCTGAATACCAGGCTAGAGTAATTCAGACCACTCCCCCTTAACTATGGATTTACAATTTGTATCCCAACCAAGGATTTTCGATTTGGAGATTTGACCCTGTGTATCTGTCAGATAATGGCTTCACCAAGCGTATTGATCAAGCAATTGACGATTTTTGGAAAACAATCAGAAAGACGATATAGATTCTGGTTTGCTCTGGGAGACACTTAAAGTGGTACTTAGAGGAGAAATTATTTCCTATGTGGCATACTCTAACAGAACAACTCCATGCGAAAACAAGAACTATTAAATTTATATCAGATTTAGATAGACAGTATGCCTCTGACCCTAGCCCAGATCTTTACAAACAAAAAATCGAAGCACAAACAGAGTTTGATCTTATTTCAACTACAGAAGCAGAAAAACTCTGGCATGCAGCAAGAGTACTCTCTACGAACATGGCGAAAAGGCAGTCGTTTGCTTGCAAATTACCTGAGGCAGGAAACTTCACAAATGATAACTCAAATCAAAGATGATACGGGTCAAACTGAGACTGATCCTCACAAAATAAACAGTTTATTTGAGATCTTCTATTCTCAGTTATACAGGTCAAACTTTCCACCAGACAGTACACCAATGGAAGACTTCTTTTCCAGCTTAAACACTCCCAAACTGTCAGAGGACGAAAGAGCCCTCTTGGATAGCCCGATTACTATGACTGAGATCTGTAATGCTATTCAGTCAATGCACAGTGGCAAGTCACCAGGGCCAGATGGTTTTCAGTTGAATTATATAAAAAGTTTGCTAAAAAAATTTCTCCTCTTTTGAAAAAATGTTTAATGACTCCTTTCAGAGGTATATTTACCTCCCACTCTTAGACAAGCAGCTATTTCATTAATACACAAACCAGGCAAAGATCCAGAATTTTGTTCATCCTATCGACCAATCTCACTGCTTAATGTAGACGTGAAAATATTAGCTTAAGATTCTGGCAAACCGACTTGAAACTGTCATGCATAGTGTAATTTCAGAAGATCAAACAGGTCATAAAAAATCGCATTCATTCACAAACGTACGTCGACTACTTAACATATTGTATCCTCCATCCGCTTCACACACTCCTGAGGCTGTTGTCTCATTAGATGCCAAAAGCTTTTTGATCGTGTGGAATGGCCCTACTTATTCTTTGCTCTAAAAAAATTTGGTTCAGTGAACACTTTATTTCCTGGATAGACTACTTTACTCATCACCACTGGCTTGTGTATGCACTAACTCCCTGAGATCTCGTTTTTTCCCCTTAAGTCGAGGACTCGCCAAGGTTGCCCTCTATCCCCCCTTCTATTGCCCTTGCCATAGAACCCCTGTCAATTGCGCTCAAATGTGACCCCCTTATTCCTGTGTTAAAGAGAGGAGACTCGAACACAAAGTTTCATTATATGCGGATGATCTCTTGATGTATGTCTCAAACCCAGTCAAAACAGTCCCACAAATATTAGACATGCTAAAAAATTTGGTATATTTTCTGGATATAAAACTAAATGTAACAAAAAAGTGTATTTTCCCTATTAACAAACCAGAGGAATGCTGTCCTTCTGATATACCATTTACTTACTCCCCTGAAAAAATAAAATATTTGGCATTGTTATACCACAGACTGTGACAGCTCTTTTTGATGAGAATTTTGCAATTTTGATGAATAAAACCAAGGAGGACTTACAAAAATGGAACAAACTTCACATCACCCTAGCTGGAAGAATACAAAGTATAAAAATGAATATTGTTCCACGATTTTTATATCTATTCCAATGTCTACCCATATTTATTATTTTTTTATCTAAATCTTTTTTCAACAATTTAAACAGTATAATTTCATCGTTTATTGGGCCAACAAGCCTCCAAGGCTCCAAAAAACACTTCTGCAAAGATCGAGAGTGGATGGAGGCCTAGGACTGCCTGACTTACGACACTATTACTGGGCTTCTAACATGTATAAAATCATGCAATGGGCATTTTCCCCACAACACAGTGGTGTAAATTAGAAGCTAGTTCTTGTCGTTTTCCACTAAACGCCTTAATCTGTTATCCTGGCAAGTTGAACTACAGATACTTAACAGATAACCCAACTGTAATAGCCACTTTAAAAATTTGGCAACAGATTAAACATCATTATAAGTGGGACTCACTCCCCCTCAGCACTCCTATCTGTAATAATATGTCTTTCAAACCTGCCCAGACTGATAATAGATTTACCACTTGGGAGAGACGGTCTCAAGGACAATCAGAGACTTCTATATGATGGAAATCTTTCCCAGTTTTGAACAACTGAGCTCCAAGTTTACCTACAAAAATCAGACCTTTTTAATATTTTCAAATCCGTAATTTTCTTAAGCAAACACTCCTTCATTCCCGTTGTTCTCCCCCCTTCAGGACTTGATCTTCTTTTTCCCATTTCAAAAATGCAGAAACGACAGACATCCTCTTTGTATGAACTTTTAAAACAGATTCACCCCTCGCCTTAACAAAAATAAAAACTGAATGGGGGTCGGAGTTGGCATTGCTCTGTCCGAAGACTTTGGTCTGCAGCTCTAAGAGGAATTAAAACATGCTCTTCCTCTGCAAAACTTCAACTTATACAATTTAAGGTCCCACAGAGCACATTACAGTAAATCCAGACTCACAAAAATATACTCAAATATCATAGACAGTGTGATCGATGCTTACAAACTCCCTGTAACCTCACCCACATGTTTTGTCATGCTCAAAGCTTGAGGAGTTCTGGAAGTCATATTTGGGGGAATTTCAAATATACTTGGACACCAAATTGAGCCCTGTGCCAACATCGGAATATTTGGTATTGCAGACCCCAAGGCAAAACTGTCAATAAAAACAAAAAAATGTAATTTCATTCACCCTCAGTAATTGCACGACGGCGGATTACTACTTTGGAAGAGGCCCACCCCACCATCCCCAATGTCTTGGCTCTATGACACCATGTCCTTTTTAAAACTGGGAAAAAATAAAGTTCTCGTTGAGAGAGTCAAAAGAACTGTTTTATAAGCAATGGAACCCCTTGCTTAGTTATTTTAAAATGCTATCAGCAGAAACTTAAATTGTTCACATTGAGGAGAGAAGGAACGTTATTAGCACATCTTCTATAATTATTTGTTGAATTATCATTATTTTTTTTTACTATTATTTTCTATTTTATTTTTATGTATGTATTTATTTTCAATTTTATTACTATTTTTTTTATTGTTGCAACTCCTTTTTTTTTTTTTTTATGTTATTTTATTGTACTTTATTATTACTATAAAGATGACCTTGGCTGGGGTGGGTTCGGGAAGGGGTAAACATGTACTGTATTAAAAAACAAAAAATTCAATAAAATATGTTTACAAAAAAAAAAAAAAAGAATGATCCCCTGAGCTTCAGGTCTGGATTAAAGAACATGGCCTAAATCAGCAGCTGAAGCTGCAGCACTCGCAGAGTGTTTGTGACAGCTCGAAAGAAAAATGTGCCATGGAGCAACCTGCAATGGAAGGGTGTTAAGGACGCACGCAGGCCAGCAGCCCCACAACACCACCACAAACGGGCCAGGAGTGAGTAGAATGCCTGTGCGGAAGAGCAAAGCAATAAACCAGTTAAACCTTCCAACAGACCACCAATCTGCTATTTTGTGTGGCAGGAAGGCACATTAAACCCTTTTGCCCAAAGAATCCAGCTCAGCTCAGTCAGATGTGTTTTGTTCCCTATCAGAGCGATGCTGTACAAAATCAAACTAACCAGTCTATTAAAATGACAACTGTTAAAGTTAATGGAAAATGTGTCAAAGCTCTCATTGACACTGCAGTACGCAAACTTTAATAAATCGACAGCATGTACCAGCCAACCAAATCTCCACTAAGAGACAGTTTCAATCTGCTGTTCATGGTGATAAAAAACTTTATCCCACTGCCGATCTCTATTTAGAAATTCAAGGTCAGACTTATCTGCTAAATATAGGATGTTGATGACCTTCCTTTTCCTGTTGTTTTGGGTCATGACCTGCCAGTTCTTTGCGACTTTTGGGCGCAAAAGTCAGTACTGTTGCATTACAAGGCCCAAGCTGCAAACACAAATGAGAACCCACCACTTCTCTCTGCTTTACCCTTTATGATGCTGAGCTTGAGACAAAACCCGGGAAGTCTCGCAAAACGCGTAATCAGAGAAGGCAAGAGAAATTTAAACGCACTGTGGTAGACCAACCTGTTGAAGCAACTCCAGAAATGGGTTTGGGCTTCAAGTTACCAACAGACATTGTTGAAATGCAACAAAATGACCCAACTCTGTCTCCTTGCTTGAAGAAGGCAACAGAAAAGACCGAGAGGTCAAAGAGGGAGTTTTTTGTGGACAATGGAGTTCTTTACCACCGACAAGGTAAATGGAAGCAACTGGTTGTCCCCCAGGTTGTTAGAGATGTGTCCTCAGCTTAGGCCACACGATTCCTGGGCTGGCCACCTAGGAAGCACAAGACCACCTCCCGTGTGACGAAACACTTCTATTGGCCTGGAGTGCGTGCAGACATCCAACAATACTGTCAAAGTTGCCCTCAGTGTCAGAAAACCTCACTGAAATGTACCACAAAAGCTCCACTCCAGCCTCTCCCAATTATTGCAACTCCTTTTGAGCGCCTTGGCATGGACGTAGTTGGTCCTGTGGAGAAAAGCAAAGCTGGAAACCGTTATATGTTGGTCATCACGGACTACGCTACAAAGTACCCAGAGTCTTCCCTTAAAATGTGTAAAAGCAAAAAATGTTGCATTTTGCTTGGTGCAGTTTTTCTCTAGAGTGGTTTCCCCAGAGAAATCCTGACAGACCGAGGTACTAACTTCATGTCTAACTTGCTCAAGCAGGTTTATCAGCTCCTGGGGGTGAAGAATCTGCGGACCACTCCTTATCATCCACAGACGGACGGGCTGACTGAACGCTTTAATCAGACGCTAAAGCAAATGCTTCATAAGTTCGTCAATGAAACCGGGTCTGATTGGGACCAATGGCTTCCTTATCTACTCTTCGCCTTACAGAGAGTACCGCAGGCTTCAACTGGGTTCTCCCCCTTTGAATTACTTTATGGATATGAAGTAAGGGGACCCCTGACCCTCCTGAAGGAAACCTGGGAAGGAGAGCAGGTTAGAAAAGAACCTGTAAATGTGATTCTGTATGTTCTCCAGATGAGAGAAAAGCTGCAGGGATGAGCGAGTTGGCGCAGGCTCACATGGCTGATGCCCAGAGACACCAGAAGAGCTGGTACGATCAGAAAGCCCGCCAAAGGAGTTTCCTGCCAGGTCAGAAAGTCCTAGTAATGTTACCAACCAGTGACAGTAAATTACTAGCTAAATGGCAAGCCCCTTTGAGGTGCAAAAGAGACTTGGAGCCACAACATATCAGGTTTCCACCCCAGGGCATAAACATTCAACTCGGTGCTCCATGTTAACCTTCTTAAAGAGTGGATTTCCAGGACTACAGACGACTCGTTGGGACTGCTGATCAGAGATGTCAGTGAGAGGAAGAAGTTGACGAATTCCTGCCATCATCAGTGCCAACCACCTTGGGTTTAAGCCATCTTGCTGAAAACCAACAAGCTCAGGTGAGCATTGATCAATTCAGAGTCTTCCAGGAATGTCCAGGACGCACAAGCTTGGTGCACCATGACATCGTGCTAAAGGAACACGCAACAGTAAGGCGGATGAGTTACAGAGTACCTGAACGCCTACTCGCTCCACTAAAAAAGGAGGTGGATCAGATGCTGTCTCTCAGAGTCATCACGCCATCAAGAAGTGAGTGGTGTCATCCAGTCGTCTTGGTTCCTAAGAAGGATGGGACCATCAGATTTTGCATTGATTTTCGATATCTAAATTCAGTGTCAAAATTTGATTCCTATCCAACCCCCAGAATTGACGATCTTGTTGAGCGTCTGGGAAAGGCAAAGTTCTTAACAACCATTGACCTCTGTAAGGGTTATTGGCAGGTTCCCCTCACAGAGCAGTCCCAGACACTGACAGCTTTCCGGACACCCTGGGCCTTTTTCAGTTTACGTTCTTCCGTTTGGTTGCATGGGGCTCCTGCAACTTTTCAGCGACTCATGGACCAGGTACTCGGTGGACTGAAAGACTGTGCTTGTGCATATCTTGATGATATTGTCATTTACAGTGCCACTTGGGAAGACCATCTACAACATCTGAGGAAAGTCCTAGAGTGCCTGCATGCTGCTGGGTTAACGATCAATCCAGCCAAGTGTACCATAGCAAAGCATGAAACTGAGTACCTTGGTTACACCATCGAGGTGGGTTGATAAAACCACAAGTCGATAAAGTTCATGCAATTGAATCGTGTCCTCTACCACAGACAAGGAAGCAGCTAAGGTCCTTTCTCGGGTTAGCAGGATTCTATCACAAGTTCATTCCAAGTTTTCAGCCCGAGCAGCTCCATTGACCGACATGACTGGCTCGAGATGCCCAAACAAGATCAAGTGGACTGCTGAGGCTGTGACGGCTTTTCGGACCTTCAACAATCGCTAAGTAAGGATCCTGTGCTTCACAGTCCAGATTTTGATGAACCTTTCATTCTGCAAAACTGACGCCTCCCAAAGAGGCATTGGAGCTGTGCTTCTACAGGGCACACATGATGATCGGCATCCTGTGCTTATATAAGCCGGAAGTTACTACCCCGAGAAACCAGATACTCCACTGTGGAAAAAGAGGCCTGGCAATCAAATGGCCATGGACTCATTCAAATACTACCTCTTGAAGAGAGTTCACATTAGAGACCGACCACAGGCTCTGCAATGGCTAGAAGATGAAGGACAGTAATGGCCGCATCACAAGATGGTACCTCGCTATGCAGCCCTACAGATACCAGGTCAACTACATTCCCGGCAGAGAAACATCACCGCAGACTTCCTCTCTCGTGCTCCAGAAGAAGGCTCCGAAGGGGAGGGAGTGTGATGGCTGCCTACGCTGCCACACCATCAGGGCAGTAACCTGCACCATACACTCACCTGCACATACACCTAAATTTTCTTTCAATTAAGACACACATTTGTTTGGTTTAAAATATACATTTATTGAGATATTTAAGCTTTATTTCAATTTAACTTCATTAATTAAATTTTTGGTTTTTTGAGTTACCGGTGCTGTGGAACCCATTGCTGCTGCTGCTGCCGCCACCATCTGCTGCTGGAGATGCCAAGTCAGGCCTGACAACAAAGAACGCAAGCCAGACAGCAGAGGCCTTATATGCAGCAGGACACTAATTGGCTGAACCACTGCCCGGGGAGGAGAAAACTATTTTTCTGTTAAACATTTAGTTTACATTCTACTTTATTAGTTTCACTATTTTCTGTTAGCTTACTTTAGGATGGACAAGTTAATTTGTGTTGCTGTATTTCTGTAGTTGTCTTAGTTCTTTTTTAGTTCCCCCTTGTGTGTGTCTAGTTGGTCTGATCAGCCACTATAAATGTCCCCTTGTGTTTCCAATTAGGGAGGTCAGTTTAAGTTTGTTGGTATGTTTAGTTGATTGATTTTTTGTCCTCCTGTTTAAAGCTTCAGTTACTTTTGTTACTTTGACCTCTTTTAAGGGCCCATTTTTGTTCTGCAAAACCTTTTTTTTGGAAAATAAATGTAAATATTTTTGATACATTTTTGGCTGTCCTTGCCTTTACTGCTTGGTCCACCACAACCTCCCACACGGGGGAGGGCAGTAGTTGTCTGGAGCATTAGAGTGAGTCTCCCTCGGGGGGCCCTGACTCGTACCTGGGGTGGGGCGGGGGGGGGGGGTTGCTAGGTGCTGCTGGGTGGTGGTGGGTTGCTACTCTGGGGTTGGAGGGCTCTCCAGGGGTGGGGCCTTGCGTTGGCCCTCCTGGTGCGGTTGGGGGCTGCACTGGGGCCTGCACCCTCTGTGCTCCTGTGCCTTCCAGCTGTTGGGTGTGGGGGACCTCTGTGGCAGTCCTGCGTGCCTTGGTCTGGGTGTTTGGCGGGATCGCCCGGCGGGCAGATTTTCTTCGCGGCTCCGTGGCGGGGGCTCTGGCTGCTGCTGCCCAGGCAGGGGGTCTTGGCGTGGGGATGGCCGGGTGCTCTCCCCCTTTGTACATTCCATCATTATCCACATTGGCAAAACATAAACACTCACCTGAGCACAGGTGTCGGCTCACCTTTGGACTAATAGTATGTGTGACAGAATGAAAGGCTTTATGTGTGTCCGTTTATATGATTAAGTCTGTTAGCTGCAGCTGCAATTGTATTGTGTACATTATGACTAGCTTAAATGTGGAGACTATTTCGACCAACAGGTATGTGTGTAACTACAGAGTGTGTGTAGACAGTCCCCGCCCATTCTAGTTTATTATCGAGACTTGGTTGTTCTATGATGTTCCTTCCCTCTGTTTCATTTTTTTTCTCTAACCCCCCCCCCCCCTCTCTCTCTCTTTTACCCCTCCCCCCATTCTTCTTTTTTCCGTCCGTTCCAACAAAAACAAAACATAATCAATATAAATAAAGTTTAGCATTAAATACAACAGGGGTTTATACTCAATAAACCCCTGTTGTGACAGTAAAATCTGCCCAACACAAGAGGCTCTAAGCCAGCATCGGTTTGCTCAGTTGTTGGACAAGACAAGTTAGAAAAAAAAAAACTTCTCAATGAGCCATCAGAGCATCAAAGTAAAGAGGTTTGATTGATCCCAGGAAAAGTTGCTGGGCAGGAGTTTGCTCAAACTTGGAACTAGCATGGGACTGCCATGCAAATGCCTGCTTTACCTGCTCATAATGACTGTGCAGGACTGCATTCCTTAACCCAACCACTCACAGGAAAAACCACAAAACTGGTTTGGGCTTACTGGCTAGCTTGTGGTATTCTCTGGGAGAGGTACTGGAAAGTGCTCTAACTGGGGAATCCATTGTCCTATCAGGAGACTTCAAAGTCTACGTGGGCAATGGCAGTGATGACTGAAACGGTGTGTACTGGAAGAACAACTCTCCTAATCTTTGTTACTGGATTTCTGTACCAATTACAGCATGTCTATAAACTTCACATTCAACACAAGAATGTCCATCAGAGCATGTGGCACCTGGAGACCCCAGGTTTTCACCAGGTCAATGATCCACTGTGCTTTTGTGTCATCTGGTCTTCATCTGTTTCTTGGAGTATCAGATGAAGAGAGCGGTAGGGCTGTCAACTCATAGAGGTGAGTGATCAATTGGTGAAAAAATGCATTGTTTGCCTGAGCCTGCTGACAAAAGATATTTAGACTCCAACCTTCAGAAGAGCCTCAAACTGAAAAAAGCCGAGGATTTTGAGTTTGAGTTGACCAAATACTCCTGAGGCAGCTGACACATCCCAGTGGTCCAATTGAACCACACCAAGTGAGGTTCTGGAGGCAAAAACCAAGGTCCAGGACAGATTCAGGAAATGCCATGTAAATTGATAATCATTCAGTCTGAAAGAAATACAGAAAAGTCATCTATTTCCACATTTAGGAATGCTCTACTAACACTGCTGGTGGAGAACCATTTAACTGTATTGAGGATGTTATTGAGAAGTACACCTGTTTATTGGACACTTGGATGAAGAAAGTGGCAGCACTGTCAACTCATACTGTTGAGTTGGTATACAAAGGTATACCAGGATCAACTCAATTCCTGTTCCTCAGTTTCCAATTGAGGAAACGGGTTGGGGAGCTCAGGAGTGGCCCTGTCTAACACATAAACTGAAATTCGTTGAGGTGGTCAAAAGCTTCTCACTGGCTGAGCATTTAAAATTAATAAAGTGAATAAAGTCCATCTTGAGTCAATCCCAGGTTTCTGGGTGTTAGTTCTTTATAAGATTGAGTAGCGGTCGAAGACTTTAGGCTCCCTTTGGACTGGCAGTCCTTTCTTAAGAAAATAAGGACCCTAGGGTCTGACTAAAGGGGATTTATGCTACTCAGCCTTTTCTTGAACGTCTACTTTAGTGAGGATATTGTACTTCATCTTCTGATTCAGGAGAAACTCTGGGTTCTTTGGCCTGGAAGTGGAACAGGTCTGTCCGGTCTTAGCAAAACAAGAGCAAAAACGTTATTAATCGTCAGCAATAACTCAAACTTATTCCCAGTACATTTTTAACTTCAGAGGGGAAGCTTTTTCTCCCCAGTTCTAAATTTTAGGAACTGAATTCCTGGGGGAAAAAAAGGGCCCAGAGGGTGTCTGGTTTGGGAACTGCAGGAATTCATCCCAGTTCCTGGTGGAGGATGTTGTTCTACTGGCTTCATCAAACTGCTTGGACTGGGACAGTTGAGTGCAAAGTACTTGTATTGAAAGTTGGTATATCTAAGTTATAGGCCATTGCACTTCACCAGAAAAGGTGGTTGAAGAGAATGAATTGCTTGCTCTCTCAGGCTTAATGCATTAGCCCTGGAGGGTGTCTAGGAGGTCCTTTGGAGGTAGAGTAAGAAGCTCATTTGAAAGGAAGCAGTCAAACTTTCTCATCGAGGGGAGCCAGCTGAGATGACTTGGGCAACTCTTTTGGATCCCTTCCTTGGGAGGTATGTCCCACCGGATAGAGGCCCGGTGGAAGACCAACTCTGGGTCTCCACAGACCAGGGACTGTGGCTCTCAGCTTACCAGGGAGCAATTTTTCAGTCCCCTCGGCAGACCTGAAGTCTGTGTGGAAAAGGAGGTTTGGGTATCTTTGTTTAGATTGAAAAAGTAAAGAGTGTTGGTAGAGAAGTGTCAATGTGTCACATCATAGACCAAAACACTTGTCACAGAAACATCCAACAAGAGCATAGTATGTCTTTCACTCTGACTGGGAATGAATTATTGTCCTTGTGTTTAATTAGTTTCTTGTTTTA